>CM031234.1:309495746-309908246 GCA_018340775.1 Taxus wallichiana var. yunnanensis
TGACCCACTTTCCTTTTCATGGTCAATACATCATGACAATACTTAAGAAAAGTTCTCGTAAATCTGCATGGTGATCTATATTTAAAGTAATCAAACACCTATCAATTATAGTCGAAGGTCCTTTCACCCATGTTCTACAATATGTATTTTACCCATTTGCATGTCCTTTGTTGGATTTAAACATGATACATAGGGGGTTAGGTTTATTGAAGTGTCATCTTATGCTTTGCCCATTATGGGCTCAAATGAGCATAGGTTTAAATTTTCTATGTAAGCCTTCATAAATTATTCTTAAAAATTTATAAATTTTTCATAAAGGGTGGTCAACCATTAGACCCTTCATTATAGGTTACAACAATACAACCCTTAACCAATGGTATAGGTCCAAGGTGCCCTTACTAAGATATATACATACATACATATATACATACATACATACATATATATATATATATATATATATATATATAGTCACAAAATACAAGAACATGATCGCATCAGTATTGAGCTATGTCTACAAATTTATGCCTTCATCATTTAATCAAGACACGAGGTGACCGAAAATAGTATAATCATGGTTCACATACCTTAGTTCTATAATGTAGGTCACAAATGTATGATAAAATGAACATGGTCTTACTTACCTTAATGAACCATTGATTTACTTGTTCTGATCGAAGACCATCCCTTCATTGTTGGTCAATGATCATCATGTCAAGAAATATTAGTGGCTATGACTTTATCATTATTTTCACAAACAATTTAATACATTGCAACCTTGTATAACTTCCATAGTATCTGCAAGTCATTGTTTCCAACAAGACTAACAAATTGTAACTCATCAATAACAAGAACAATATAATGCAAGCATCCAAAGACTAAATCACTTTCATCAAGGTGAGTTTCACATGATAACAAGATGTATAATGATATCCAATGTGACACGTTTGTTCAATCTAAAGGAATCTCGTGGAACATCAAACATGGAAACACACCATTTACTTATCCTTTTGCAAACTAAATTTGTAGGGTGTGACATACTTCCCCTCTCAATGAATCATCGTCCCCGATGATTTCTTCTCATTAATTACAATCAAAATAGTCGAACTCTGAATTATATCTAGCACCAAAGGAGAACCGTCAATCATTTTGATCAAAAAGTTGAAAATTTTCAAGTGTGGATTTAGTTTTATTGGTTGTATTAGCCTATCAACCAGCAAAAACTATCACACAGTCCACAACATGTCATGATCTTTTTCATTATAGGCAGCCATAAAGTTTAATATTATGTAATATATACAAAATACATAGTCAAAACAAGCTTTATCAATCAAGAAACAAGGTACCATTGTTTTTAACTCGAGACAAGTATATTCACAACTTTCGTCAATCAATGCATTCCAATATGTAAGACATGCCATGACGATTTTTTTCTCTTAGGGTCATATAAATATATTCTAATAAAAAAATAAGCCCATACTCATGCTCCCAATTACAAGGACTTTTAAATTTATCTATGCATAGGATTTCATCATATCATTTGCCTTCATGTCGGTTAGGAGTCCACCCTACTCACCAAATCAGAGTCTTTGATTATCATTTCAAACTAAGAGAGTGTATGAAAACCTTACAAATAGTCTTAAAATGTATTCATTGGAGAATATAACAGGGAATCATCATTTTTCTTACTCAAACTAAGAAATATCCTTCTTAGAACAAGGTAAACACACAAATATGCTCCAATGTAGTCTTTGTTCACATGCAAAGGGTGAATAGTGATTCAAGTAGTTCCTAATTCCTACAAATACCTTAAATGACTCCTCCTATAGATCCACTAGGTAAAGATGCACTTCAAGCATAAAACTTAACAAACTACACCTTCACACTTATAAACCTTAGTTAGGTATGATCTACATTTTGATCTATCATTACTTATATGTAGGTATTAGCACCATGTACACAGCCTAAAACATATGATTTTCAACATGTGGACTCAAGATTATCAAGGAATGGAAGATAAAACTTGAAATATGTTAAATATTCACATGAAATGGTCTCAACTCGCCTTCATCCTGAGAGTACAAAATTTACCTTCAGTATTCATTTCTTCCTTCCTTATCTCTATTAAGGCACACAAAGTGCATGAAAGGACTATAATAAACTTGGTAGTCTTATTCTATCCAAAGTAAATAATGTCCCTAAGTTAGTGATCATGACGAAAATATTTTAACTTCCCTAAACATTCATTGTTCATTGCACGCATTGTAGACCACATTGAATATTTCTTCCCTGAAACACATTTAAGGCTATGAAACCTTTCTCATGCTTAAATCACCATTAAATTCATTAAAAAAATGAGAATATAATGCAGATTACAAGATTCGTAGGTCACAATGATCAAGAAATATATATACTGAAGGATTATTTAAAACGAATAGTTTGATTTATTGTTCTTCAATCAATATTAGACCCTTTTACCTATCATTCAAAGTCCTACAACCTGATTTATGAAAAAATACTTATCATTACAATCACAATTAATTGAAATAATATCGAGTACATCAAATATTTCACAAACAACGGAATAATTTAATCAAAAAAAAATTAGTATCCAAAATATCAAGAAAAACCGTTTTTTTATTTCCTCAAGGATGCACCAATAATATAATCGGTATCACCATGACAGCTTCCGGATCTAGAGTTCTCAACTCCTTCATTTGTCACTTTTTTCAACCTACTAGTTTACAATTGCATCCTGAATCTTCTTCTACAGATTGTTCTCCTTGTTTCTCAAGGGACAATCCTTAGCGTAGTGACCACTATCACCACATTTAAAGCAACTAGTGAAAGGCCTCTTCCTTTCAAACTCGTCATTCCTACCGTAAAATTTTTCTTGTCCATTATTTTTAAATTTTACAACGAGTATTATTTCCACCATTATGAGTTTTATTCTCTTCCTTCTTTCCCCATGTCTTTCCGATGACAATGGTGAAGGAGTGTAATTCATTTTACGCTTCTCATCCCTGTGAGCAAGAAATGGCTTGGAGATTCTGCTCCTACCTAATGGCCTTCTCAAATATTGCTTCCATCATTGATGGCCCATGCACATCAACTTCACCGCCTATTACAGGGTTCAAGCCCATAATAAATTTCCTTATGTGGAATTTCTCACAATTTGGTACTGCAGAATGTACTTAAGGAGTTTGGTAAATTTCTCCCAATACTCAATTACAATCATCTTACCCTGTGCTAGGGTATGAAATTATGACATCTTTTGGTCATAATATAATTTTGGTAACCAATGTTGCCTAAAATAGGCTTTAAACTGGTCCTAAGTTATGTTTACATAATTTACTCCCAATTCTACTATCCGGTTGTCCCACCATGAGGATGTTTTGTGGGAGAGATGATACACTCCTAGACTCCTTTTTCTCTTCTCAAAGTTTCTTATGGAAAATTATTTTTCCATTTCGTTGAGCCAATTCTCAACCCCATCCCTAAGAGTTGTACCATCAAACTTTGGTGGACTAATTATTTTTGTCTTTAGAAAACTCAAATGCCAAGCGTGCTCTTACATCTGGAGGTTGATTTGTTGTGTCATTGACAATCGTTGTATATATATATATATATATATATATCCCATAGTAAAAACAAGGAAAACATGGTTATTAACCCTACCCTATCTCCCAAAATTGTTTTCTTTCCTCACTCACTTGCTTCAAGTATTGGTTATCTTCCATATAAATAGAAAAATTGATTTATGTCAAAATAGTCAAAATTAATCTAGGGAAAATTTTAGTGGCGAATATTCATTAATTCATGAATATTCCATTTTTTTAAATTTGAAATTGGTGAATTTTTTGGAAGGGAGTAGGCCTGGGTCACCAAAATTTTCTGGGTACAAGTTAATTTTAGGGGTTATTCACCATCCCCATGAAATATAAATTCCTAATATTCGCCTTAATATTGTCGTCGTAGGTAGCATATTTATGCTACTAGCTAACATCATAAATATATGTTGTCGGTTGGTACCATAAAATATGCTACCAGGTTGTTAGCATATTTTATGCTACCATCTCGACAACATAAATATATGCTACTGGCATAGGTAGCATTTTTAGGCTATCAGCCAACAACATAAATATATGGTATCGCTAGTAGCATATATTTATGTTCTTGGTTGGTAGCATAAAATATGCTATCGACCAACATAATATATAATGTTGTCGGTTGGTATCATATTTTATGCTACTGATCAATACCATATAAAAAATGCTACCGTCTGGTAGCAATAGACATAAAAAAAAAAGTATGGGATTTTTTTTCTTACCATATAAAATTTTCCTAGAGTTAACCACTATTTCTTAAGTCCTTTAAGATCTCCTTAACTCCAAATTCCATGAGGAAGCTCAAAAAACATCAATTTCAGAAGGAAGCTACAAATTTGTTCTATTTCGTTATCCATGGTGCATCCTTCTCCCATTTTATTTATCTTGTTAGTAAAATAAAAATTTAGTAAACGCAAGGACCCAATAAGTCCAAGAGCTAGTAACCTTCAGCTCTAATACCAAAATGTAACAAACTCTTTTTAAGACTTCAATACAAGGGGATTTTTTTAACACTTTATGCTTCATTGATTTAAATACCCATATATTTAAATCCAACATAATCTTAATTTCATATCTCATGTTTCCTTTTTCTAAATTAACTTAATTTAGAACCAACATCATCTTAGTCAATCCATCCTATAATAGTAAACCTTATGCAACTATATGAGTCGGAATAATACCGATCCTCATATCCACTTCATTATAATATATATACTAAGTATACCATGGTTCCTTAGTCCTTCAAGGACATTCAAGTTTTACAATCTGCATTTCCTATTTGGGCATCTGTTACGAAATACCCATCCAAAATCCTGTAGCTTTAGATCTAGGTGAAATCCAGATAGCTCAATCAATATCTTGCATTACCTTGGCCAAGGTTTTAAGTCATGTTTTCCATTCTTAATGTAATGACAACATAATCATCATTTGTAATTTTCCTTTAATCCTAACTCCTGAAAAATGTTATCTAGATTAGGACTAGATCATGAAGTGTTAATCATTTATAAGTTGCGTACAAGGTACCTATTTAGATCAACCTACATGGGTAAGTCCCACAATGTCGATTAGGATGACTAAGGGAGAGTGAGCGTCTCCGTAATGATTACATCATTACAAGTCATTATATTTCTCGTAGTCATCATAAGATGACATTGGGTACTTAACCATGCGGCATTATCCACATTTGTACCTAGGACAATACTTGCATCTTAGTACATTATGACCTTCTCATTTAGAGGAGCTTGATGTAATTTTTCATAGTAGTTACCACGATGTAACCAAATAATGACCATATTCATTAATTAGGTACAATGTGGTAGCAACCATGCCGAGTAGGATCGCCGCGTTTCTCTAAATGGGAACATCATATCTTATGGTTATTAAGGTTATTCGAATAAGTTACTACATATTATTTTCCAGATTTGATCGAAACTCTAGCTAATATAGAATTCAAACTTACGGGTCTAAGTTAAGGTTTCAAGAATTCTTATGGCATGATTAAAGACATTCCATCATGATCATTACACTTGTTAGTTGTAGATTTAATTTGACATTCAACATTAAATCCCTTGTTCATATTTTACTTATTAACACGAGCAATGCATCATGTCAAGAGTAGTACTTATATTGTAATTTAATCCTTCTCCGCTCAAATAAAGTGTTAAGTATAATACTATACTTAATAGAATTAACTCAAAACATTTACAGCAATCCACAATTTAATTACATAGTTTATTCTTTTAAAATCACAGCCATGTAATTCACTCTATTCATAATGATTGCAATACAATATGTATTCTCAAAGATAATGCTTTATTAATGACCAAAAACTTCCTTTTTGTCGTTAATATCTCAATGAAGTATAAATTTTGATTCTTAGTAAAATATAATACAATTAATTGCATTTCTCAATTCAATACAACATCATCATAGATAATACTAATACATGTCCACAACTGATTATCAAAATAATCACATCTTGTTTCAAGCATCATGCCTTTCTAAAATACAATTATTTTCATCTTTTCACAACAATAACAACTTTATAGATTTCATCAAAAGACATAGCAGTGAGCAAAGGTGTAAGTCACGTCTTCCTTTATAATCAACCTGCAATGTTAATAACCTGCATGGAAAATATTCCATTATACATGGTCAGTTCCAACCAAACTGGCATGGAAAGTCCCTTTACCACTTTATTTTTTTAAGCCATTTAGTATTTGTATAATGGAAATGCTGCAATAAACATTTATTCATATAACAAATATACCACAAGATAAATCAACTTATACCCAAGATAATTTAATTTGCATTCACTATAACTATCATTGTATTCTTGTTTTAGTACCATAATGGTAATATCAAAGTGTCATAATAATAATACAAGAATAAGATCATTAACCTTCTTATTACCAAACAAGTCCACCTTTATAATAAAGTAGGTTGACAATAACTTACATCAATTAATCATTACATACCATACAAAATTGGTTTAGGTAATTATTCGATAACTTCTATATTCTCTATGCTAGGCTATTGTTTCGACTAAGAGAATAATCATTTCCCTTAAACTCAAACGAATACCCATTATCAAGATAATAATTATTTGTTTTTCCCAAATAATTATGTTGTCACGGTTAAGGCATGTTGGCATAAGTATACAATATATTATATTATCTCGTTGACTCGTAAACTCATAATACCCATACTAGATTATCTTAAACCATCGACTTGAATAGGTAGTCTTGTAAGTGTATGCAATAATCTATAAATATGTTCAACAACTTTAAATTAATTTTTCCCTTACTTAAACTTTCCGAACATCCTTAAGTCAACCCTCGATGACTCAACAAAATATACACACAGTTCCCACACAACCTCAACATAAATCCATAGAGAGAGAAAACTAAAATTAGCTAGGCTTATAACGCTAAGAGCTTCCTGATATTACAATGGATCAAAGATCGTGACGCTTCAATATAGAGTTTCACAAACACAAGCTAGAACAGATTTTAACAAAACCCAACCGACAAGTTTGATAATAATATTAAAATAAATTCATATCTCCTTAAACGTTGGCAGGTTCATAACAACTCAATGCCTCTCAGAAAATAAGGAACATAAACTATGTTATGAAAGGAAGGAAAAAAATACTATTATTATCTACAGAGAGCTTAAAAACTTACCCATTAATTATAAGACAAAACCTCAATTATACCAACCGCAAAGAATAACTAAATTCTAACTAGAGGTTCTTATTTCCAATAAACCTATAAACCCAGAATAAAAGTGGGTACCCATACAATGGTAATCGCAGAAACCCCATAGGTGGGTTACATTCATTAACAAAAATAAATAGAAAAACACATTCATCTCCATTTTACGGTAGCTTGGCAAGCATAAACACAACCATATCCTCTTAGTTGTGACCAGATTCAAAGGTAATCAAAGTTAAGAACCTAGCTCAAAAATTTCAACAAAGAAACTAGTTTAAAATATTTCACATTCATGCAAATACGAAAAGGATTTAAGTTTTAAAGAGATAGGAAAAAATGCATTTGTGTAAAAGAATCCTAACCTCCTTCTCCATTATTCCTTACTTCCCCTTCTTTGCAAAAATTTAAATTGTTTTCACATCAACATCATACATAATCCCCACCTCGTCCATGCAATACCCTTATAGAAGGAGAGAACTCACATTTTTAGAACAAAACGAATTGAAAAACATGCAAGCAACTCAATAGCTTCTCCATGAAGCTTCGAGACTCCCGATAACTCCTTATTACTACTTTCAATGCCTTTAAGTTCATTAATACCTTATAGACTACCTTGAAGATCTTTCCACCACCTTCATTCCCAAGACTACCTTATTTAACGATTCTATTTTTTTTTAAATAATAATCATTGATAGCATGGTTTATTCAACTTCATTCTTTTAACTATAAAGCATAGTCGATTAATTCAACCCATTCCATTTTCTCATAGACCATAACAAATACCAAACCTTAGAATTTAATAGTATGATTATTTAATTATTAGTAATAATTCAACCTTGACATTGCATGATAGTTGACCCACTTTCATTTTCATGGTCAATCAATCATGACAATACTTAAGACAATTTCCCATAAATATGCATGGTGATTTATATTTAAATTAATCAAGCACCTATCAAGTATGGTCGAAGGTCCTTCCACCCATGTTCCACAATATGTCCTTGACCCCTTTGTGTTACCTTTACCTGATTTAAACATGATACATATGGGGTTGGGTTTATTGAAGTTATCACTTATGGTTTTCCCATTATGTGCTCAAATGAGCACATGTTTAGATTTTTCTAGGCATTCCTTTATTATTTATTCTTAAAACTTTATAAATTTTGTATAAAGGGCGGTCATCCATTAGACCCTTCATTATAGGTTACAACAATACAACCCTTAACCAATAGTCTAGGCCCAAGGTGCTTACTACTAATATATATATATATATATATATATATATATATATATATATATATATATATATATATATATATATATATATATATATATATATATATGTGTGTGTGTGTGTGTGTGTGTGTGTATGTATACCAAAAATCAAGAACATGCTCATATCGTATTGATATATGTTTACAAATTTATACCTTCATCATTTAATCAAGACACAAGGTGACTGAAAATAGTATAATCATGGTTCACATACCTTAGTCCTATAGTCTAGGTCATAAATGTATGATAAAATGAACATGGTATTACTTACCTTAACAAACCATTGATTCACTTGTTCCGATCAAGACCATCCCTTCACTGTTGGTCAATGATCATCATGTTAAGAAAGATTACTAGCTAGGAATTTATCATTATTTCTACAAACAATTTAATATATTACACTTTGTGTAACTTCCATAATATCTTCAAGTCGTTGTTTCTAGCAAGACTAGAAAATTGTAGTTCATCGATGTAATAGGTACAATATAATGCAAGCATCCAAAGACTCACTCACTTTCATCAAGGTGAATTTTGAATGATAACAAGATGTATATTGATATCCAATGTGACAAGTTTATTCAAGTCAAAGGAATCTTGTGGAACATCAAACACGTAAACACCTGTTTATGACTTATCCTTTCACGATACTAACTAAATTTGTGGGATGTGACACGTGTACACTTCTTCTATCTTTTGCATATGAATTTCATAATATTTTACTTTATGTCTCAGTTTCTTGTTCTATTTCTCAACACATTTTAGCTTTCTTTGAATGCCCTCAAGATCAATTTTGACATCATCGTCATCTTCACTAGAATAGCTGCAATAACCAGATATAAAATCTCCTAACAAAGAGGAGTAATCACTAGAATATCTTATTTCATATTTAGTCATGAAAAAAACCTCATTTCCTATATCCTTGTAACCCGATTCATATTTAGAATTTGAAACCACAAGATTAGCATCAAATAGTTCATCATTTTCATTTATATAAAAATATTTTTATCCCTTTTGTAATCAAAATTCTTAAAGATTTTCTTTCTCTTATCATATTTTTTGTTCTTGTTGTCATGATCACTATCATGCTCATGTTCATCATGATCTTCCTTATTATTATGAGGATAATTAATAACAAAATTTCCTATCTTACCACATTTAAAACATTTGTAAGGAATCTTACCTTTGTACCTACTAGATCCAAGCTTCAATATTCTAGCCATCATAGAAAAGATATCTTCATCTTCAATCTCAAGAGTAGATTCATCATATTTCACTTTATTTATTTTAGTCTTCATTTCAGATTTGAATGCATCCTATTTCTTGGTTGGTTTGAGATAACCTACTCTCATCTCATAGGCAGTCAAGGTACCATGTAAATCATCCATCTTCAAATTAGTTAAACCCTTTGCTCCTTCTATAAAAGATACTTTAGAATAATATTTTGGATTTAGTGACCTTATAAATTTTTGAATAACCACTTCTTCTTTTACTTCTTCTCCTAACCGTTTCATGTTATTAACAATTTTCTCTAATTAGATATGCAGCAATTGACTCTTCATCATTCATCTTAAGAGATTCAAACTAATTTCTAAATGTCTGAAGTTTAGAAATTCTTACCTTTGAGTCACCTTCATATAGGACTTGCAATTTCTCCCATCCTTCCTTTACTAATTTGGAGTACATTACTCTTCGCAACTCAGATTCTCCAAGACCTTAAATGATAGCATTAAAGGCTTTAGAAGTGTGTTCATATCCATCCTTGTCTATTTGATTCATAATATGAGTGGCATGAGGAGTATAGTAATCTTCCATGGTCTTCCAAACATAAAAACCTTGTGACATAACATAGGTCTTCATCCTTAGCCTCCAAAATGCATAGTTTTTTCCATCAAACATTGGTGCCTTGCCTATGACTCTAACACTCACCATTGTGTGCTTCAGGATATCCTTTCAAGCTATCAAACTTCTCTAAAAGGACCTACTATGATACCAATTGTTTGAATCACAATGGAATGAGAGGGGGTTTGAATTAGTACTTATAAATTAAACTTCAATTTCATATCCATCGCATAAACCATTAATCAATTATCCATTCATTAATGTGTGCACAATAACATACAACATTCATTCAATAAATCAATAACAACATAAGTAATACCATAAGACAAGATGTAAGTGGTAAACCCCCAAGGGGAAGAAAAACCACTTAAAATTTTTTTGATATTACCCATGAAAAACACTCAAGTGAATATTACACATCACAAGATATTTCTTTAGTGAGTCACCAACCCCACAAGGAGTACCAACCCTAAACCCTTGTTGATATTACACACAAAAAGAGACTTGCATGAATATGAATAATCACACAATATTTTGATTAATTATGAACAGTAAAAATATGTTGATACCACAACCGATAGTGATCCAAAGATTCAGTTCCAAACTCTTCGAAACCCTTGCTTAAAGCCTAGGTTTTGCAACTTGCACAATCTAGCTCTTTTTCACTTCTCAATGCTTCTAACTCTTGCACACATGATTTATGATCTTCCTTGACCTATTACACACCTGATCAAACTCAATTTATGTTTTAACATGTATAAATATATCACACCTATGTCACACACCTTCCACACACACAACTAACTTGCTAAAGCACCCAAAACAATACTTGTATAAGTTCCTCTTTATTTAAAATTAAAACACAAACCTTTTCCTCATTTTTCTCAACCCATACATCAATGAAACATCCCAAATTTTAATTACAATAGTCATAAGTGACCCAAGTAGGTCGGCCTAGCTAAAAACCTCATTACATGTGCCAAAAATGGCTCAAAACCCCATGGGCACAAAGTTAAAAATTCCCTTACATAAAAACCATACATATTCATGACCCATAATACATTACACATGATTAAAATATCATTTAACATTCATAAATGGTTTCAATTTAGCTCAACCAATCAAATTATTTCATTTAATGGGCCCAATACTCTTTGTATTTCTCAAAATTGTTGTTTCCTACACCCTTCAACGACTCTGGAAACTTCATTATGCCACCAAATCACTTAAACTCAACCAAAACATTCCATGTGACAACTTTATGTAATTTATATAACCTGTATAACACTTCTAAGAAAGTTATAAGCCTTTAATCAACCACCTACTCAAACCACAACCACTTTTGTCTTCACCAAATCAACCTACCAAAAATGTTATTTCCAAATATTATCTCATAAAAACATTTATATGAACATTAAATAACTATAAATGGATTAATTAGATTCCAAATTCATCCATATTTACATTTCAAGTGATATCAAACATCACCTAATCCATATCATGCTTCAAACAACTCAAAATGTTCAAGAAAAAGCACATCATGTCCTGCATTGGAAAAAACCTTCATGTCCAAATAATGACCTAGAAACCATATCATGAGATAAAAAAATATAAACCACATATAAACATCATGATATAAACCACATATAAATAGAAATACCTTTGAATCCTCTTTCGAAAACATTTTGAATCATCTCAAAATTCCACTTGTAGCTCTAGATATAATCATTTTACTGAGCACTATTTTTTAAGGCCTCAAAACTACCCTTTGACCAGTCAACCTAAATGGACCTCATTTTACCATGTACCTACATGAACATGTCCTAAAAATTCATGGAAATATATATCAACTAACATAAATTCCATAACATCAATTTAGCATGCAACTCATTTGGACAACCTTGTCCTAAAACACTCTTCTTCAGAAACTAACCTATTTGAGTGGGGCCCACTCATCACCATGATCTAAATCATACATTTATGGAAATATAATAGATTACTATACATCATAAAATCATCAATTTTAATTAATCAATCAAAACTGGGTCACTATATTGCTTCTTCTCGCAAGCTTCTCCTAGCTAGGGTTTAACTAGGGTTTTAGACCACTTTAACTTCTTAACATTCATTCACAAAAATTGACGATGAAATGAACTCATTATTTTTTTGAAACCTTATAAACTCACCATAGAATCATCCATGAGATCTGTAAGGTCGTGTGAAAATCACACACTTCAGGTTGAGCATCAGATGTGTCAACTCGAGCTAGAATTACACTAGATTTTGACCCTGTCTCACAAAAACATTCATAACTTGAAAAATACACCTCATGGAAACCTGAATTTTTCTAAAATCACCATGAAACATCACACTAACATATCCAATCATTATAATTACATAACCATACCTCAAACTCTCCAGACACTAAGAATTTCATAACAACTCCTTAAGGTTTCTCACTTTAGAAGTTAGGGTCAATAGAAAGAATGTTATACCACTGAAAATGACCCAAAAATACTTGATACACCTTGATATACCTGAATGTAAGCATAAATGAAATCATATAGCTCCAAAGCTCAATCTCATACCTCCTAATAATCATGCCTTCTCCAAATGAGTGCATGTACCATAGCTAATCTTTTGTATCTACACCATTCCACTGATATGAGTTCCTAATAACTCTCCAAACAAGTTATCCATCATGTCAACATGCTTATAAAGAAACCAAGAATCTCATATTATCATGCAACATCACCTAGGCACCTGAATAGGCTTGCAAGAGCAAGCATTCCTCACTGAATCTCATTATATCAATAAATACACATCTAAATCATCATGCTAACATCATCCACAACATTATTTGACCCTAATCCATCATAAAATTTGTCATTAATGTTGTTTTGCATCAATTACAACACCTAATAGGACCACATACCAACACTTTTGGTGTTTCCTAACTTCATGATCCTCCTCCATCTCCTTGTGGGTTTATATTCTCGCCCATTTTCTTTGATGTAATCTTCCATAATCTCCTCATCTCCCTTTCCTACAAACTTATTAAGGGATTCTTCTTTCCTCTGCCTCATAGATCTATTAGACCAAAATCTCGCTAATGCTTTGTTTTCTCTTCAATCTTGCTATGGAAATTTATTTCCACCACATCTTCTTATGTTCCTTATCCACAAATCTTCTAGATATTCTTTGTAGTGTTCCACATTAATATATTTTCCAACATATTCCCCTCCTATTGTGCTCTTTTCCATACATACTCTAGAAACTATCTCCTTAGTTTATCTACATTTGTTACCTTTAGCGACACTTCTTCTGGGTCAAACCGTTCCTAACCTCTCCCGATCCCAACTTATTCCTCTATTTTTGTAGATAAAAACATGCACATATTACTATTTACTATACTACCAAGTATGTTGTTTTAGGTATGGATATTGAGTAATAAAATTATTCACTAGTGACACACTTCCTAGTCCATCTTCCTTCTTTGATTGTTTCTATTATTTCTATCTCTCACATATGTCACTTCTACACCTAGTTCTGGTCAGGTCAAAGGGATCATTTTTAGTCATTATTCTCACATTTTTCATAGGTTATCTCAGGACACTAGTTCTTAGGTGCTCCTATCCACCCTGGGTGCCCCTATCCTCTTTGTTTTTGTTCACATTTGTGACATTTATGGTCATCATTTTTTGGTTTTATTACTCCTATCCTAAGGTCCTAGTCGGCATGTCAGGTCATTAGTGTCAAAATTCAAGCAAGATATCCCTATATAAACACAACATACATACAATTATAAGGGCATGCAATTTATATCAAGGGCTATCTATGTACATATTAAAGTGACTACATCTTAGGCTTATTATTTTGTATACACTCGCATAGGAAGGGGAAGTTCATTTTTCCATCCACACATTTGCATTCTATCTAGCCACCACTCGATATCCTGGTGTCATCGCATGAGGACAACCTAGGAGCACTATTGCACACACAAACACATAAAACTACATTGGGTATGAGATGTAGTGTACCACTCACGTAAGTTAACTTGTTTGAAAACCAAGGATAGTCTGACCCCTCATTTTGCATCTTTATTTTTTAGGATTTGACGTGGTTAGAGGGTTTTACAGGAGATTATTTGTGTTGAAAATTTATAGGATACCTCGATCTAAGTGGGACACATAGAAGACCATTTGTGAACAAGTTCAAAATGCTAGCGATAGTGTCGAAACTAGATTTTGACCTTTTCGGAAGACTCTAGCATCCATAAAGGTCTAGGGTGCCCTGATGCGTCCTCACCCTTACCCAAGTGCACGTGTCCCAAAATTCCTAACACTTATGTATTTTTAGCATGATTATAACATCCTGAGCTTTTTTATCAATTCTTCTAGTTTGGACACACTTCAAGATAATTGAAATCAAGGTAAGTTCCCCATCATTTCATTTTCTTTCATAATTACACCAAGAAAAATTATGTAGCATATGTATTTCATTATATATCATTATAACAATTTAATAAATTCATATTTTAGTAAAATGAATTTAGATTTTATTAAATCATTTTTAGTAAACCCGTGGCTTAGAGCTCCTTTCCCTAAGATCCACTAAAAGTAGCTCTTCTTCTCCTAGGAAAGTTATGCATCATGAGAGTGTTAATCCTATCCTTGATGATGGTGTTGAGGCTAATTGTTTGATCTTTATCGTTATGCTAAATTTGATGATAATATTCAACGACAACTAGATGCTAATAAACACATGATCCCTACTAGTTTCAAACATTATACTCTTAACATTGTTTCTAAAGATAATTTTTTTCTAGATATACTCCTTGTTACTCATTTAGCACTAGCTTCACTCCACCTTCTATTTTTGCTAAAAATCTAGATGATGTTATTATTGATTATATGCTTGGTCTTGATTTTGATACTATAGATAAAAAGCATGATGAAAATGTACATGTGCATGATGTTGTTTCTCATACTAGTCAGGATGATTGTATAGCTACATCTCATACTCATTACATTTATGAAAATGTCTCTAATGATAGTAAAGATACATCTCATGGTATTTCTTTTCCTACTTCATTATATGTTGATGATACACTTGATGAAATCCTTACATTCAAATGTTTTTCTGATACTAATGATGCACATATTAGTAATGATTCTACTTCACCGCACTCCACTTTCATATTCTTATGAGATTATGTCTAATAACATGCATGTTGATTCTTATCCTTCTATTACTTTATATTTTAATGATGCTTACAATGCTATTCCTAATTCTCCTATCGAAATTTCATGTTCTTCACCACATATTACTTCTTTCGCACCTACATCTAGTGTTCCTATAACATCAACATCCTCCACTACTGACATTCCTATGATCACTCATAATGGAAATCTTCAACCACTCAATGTACCATTCACATATTTTACCATTCCTTCACATGATATCTTATCACTCATGCATGTTGTTGGCCAATTACAATCTCAGGTCCAATCTCTCACTCTTGAAAGAAAAGCCTATTATGCTTCTATCGATAACAATTCTTTACATGGCAATCCCATTCCAAAAATATTCACAATTCAACATTCCCTAAGGATTTCATCATTCCTACATTTTCATGCTTTGATGGTACTAGAAATCCATATATGCATCTCAAGCATTATCGTCTAGCTATGGCTTCTTACTTGAATGACTGATTATTTCTTAAAGATTTTTGCCATAGCCTTACCGATGATGTTATTAAATGATACAAGAATCTACCTTTTGGATCTTTTAGTACCTATCGTGAAATGGATGAGGTATTTCTTTGATGTTTTATACTTAAAAATGGTCCTAGAGTCACACATGATCACTTACTTGGCTTACATCAAGGCAAGAAAAAACCTATTATTGATTATATTATGTGTTTCAATGCTTGCATGCATTAGCTAGTCTTTCACCATTGATTTAGAGAAGTAATTCATATTTTGTCATGGCTTGATTCCTTCTTTAAAGCAACGCTTGCAATATGAAATATGTGAATCATTTACACTATTATGCTATAAGTTCATTGATCTAGAACAATATCTAATTGCTACACATGTTATAGATCCTCCTCCTATTTCTACTACTACTACATCATCTTCTAGTTCTTCTCCACTCCCATGTGTTAAGCATCCTCCAATATCCCCATCCCCACCCCACAAGAAAGTTCAATATTCTCCACTACATAAGCTTCCTTCATCACCTCGCTCATGTTAGGCTCTACCTAAGACTTATAGATATCCTACTCGATAGCCATTGCACTTTCCACATGTTGCTAAGCCTCGTGATGTGTTGTGTGTTTTGATTGATAAGCACTTTATTTTATTTCCTTCTAATTAGGATCATCCTCCTCTCATCGCTTGTAATGCCAATGTGATTATCTTTATTGAAACTATCATCACAAAGAATGGCCATTGTGAAAATGATTGTTGCACCCTTTACCGATACATAACAATAATTAGAAGACAAGGGTGTCATTACCTTTGGCTCTCACTCTCATGATCGGTATATGTCTCCAATTCCACACAAGCGTGTTGCTATTCCAGTTCATTGTTCTCCTTCACCCACTTCTAAGCTCATTATTCATGCATCGCCATAGGTCATTATTAATGCATTCTCTCCATCTCATTCATCTACCACCGCAACATCTTATCCACTACACAAAGGCTCCTACTACACATTGGCTTCTTAGGCTATCATCATCTGTGATTTCCACTACCGCATCTACCATCATTGGAACCATATCTTCAAACATTCAATTTAGTTCATACACTCATGTTGCTTCCAATCCACATACTTCTACCACTCCACACCCGCTTGGTCTTTGGTAGGTGATTTTTCTCACCTCACCACCCCGATCACGCACTTGTGTTTTCATGGTTTTTACATGATTGTTGAGGTATTTTTTACAATAAGAACCTCACCAAATATTCATGCAACACATTTCATTGATATATCTATCTAGCGTATAGTATCATATCACTTCATGATGACACACTCATATAGTTCATTTGTGACTACTGAGGGGTTAGCTATAAATTAACTTCATCCTACTAGACACACATTGGGGGCATCTCTCTTCTTCCCCCATCTTCATCTTACACATGATATCATACGTCATTATGCATATTTTTTATTTTATGCTTGAACACATATCATCATATTATTTCCTATCATCTCATGATTCATTCATTTTATCTATCATGTTATACTTTACATACATCTATTACTATCCATCACATACTATGTATATCATCACTTATTTCACATCAATGTATATTTCAATTCATTATACTCATTTATGCAATGTAAATCAAATGTCAAAAATCAATATAAAAACATCGATAGTCACATCACACATAAATAAACATCAAATACAACACAAATATGCCAATCATCCATATATATATGTATATATATATATATATATATATATATATATATATGTATATATATGTGTGTGTGTATATATATATATATATATATATATACATATATATGTATATATATGTATATATATACATATATATATATATATATACATATATATGTATATATATACCAATCAAAATAATAACTTTACAAAACTCCAACACTGGGAGAAATCCCCCATACATTGCTACATCAATACATATCATCACTATCACTATATATAACTATGGGAGCTCTAGAAATATTTGTTTCACCGCTCAATCTACGCCATTGGTCGTGGCCCCTATATCTCTCGACCCACCTCCGTAATAGGGCTGACTCAACTAAATTATTTGATAATTTCCTCTACAAATAGACATACTAGGTAAACACATCATGTGCTAAGGTTCCTCCTCCTACCAACTAGCTCTCCGAGTCTCTCGCCACGCCTCATCACCCTCATTCAAAAGCATGGTACACATCGCTGATACTATCACCATTGGATTGAGCAAGTGTGCATGCTCATCTGTAATGGAAAATACTCACTCTAACATACCACCTCTAATAAGAAAATTGGTAGGAACATTCTGCGTGTCAACGTGTGGATTGATGTATCTATGATCGAGACCAATACAAATCACCTTCATCTATGTATTGACACATTAGTTACTATACACAAAAATGACAATCAATCAACTAAGTAGCAACCATAAATTATCACTATGCAAATACTTACGCTCATCGATTGCTCTTTGCTACACTATTGCCACCAGGGAAGATGCCTACCCCTTTAATCCTCTAACAAGAAGTAATCCTACCATATGAAAGACAACTGGGATGAAGAACACTCATCTATGTGCATGCACTATATACATCAAGTACATCCCGCATCATTGACCTCTATCGGTTCTATCAGGCATTTTCCTCATCCGGACCGAGGGGCACTAGTTGTGTTCATGTGGGTCTGTGTCTCACCCATGGTCTCCTTAGTTCTCTTATCACTCGTATCCATAAATATGGCCATAGAGGCACATCAAGAGCCATGATAAACTATTGTGATACACGCTCTTCCTAAAATAGCTCAGGTCACCCCGAAAACTAGTCCTCTAACCACATAGTATGAAGGATACACCATAGCTCCAATCCATCCTTTGGCCATCCTTCATAGGCTTGATATTGCTTCCATATAATTCCCCTAGCCCCAAGCAATCCACCATGGATCTATAACTATTGATGTCCATCCTCCTACTCCAGACACCTTCCCATCTCACAAAAAATATATTTAGTCTCTCCCACTCTTTACGCAACCCACTAAGCAACCCCTATATCATAATGTACTCATACACCAATACATGTAGTAATGTGGTGGCTCCTATTCCAACCCCATGCTCCTCCTTCATGAAGCTATATAAATGTGCCATAACACATCATGCCCATGGCTATCTAGTACCATCCTCCTCTATACAACGTTAAATATCATGCATCTTATACAAGATTCCTACACCACCACCCTCCACTACCACTAAAGAAGCAATCACAACTGCAATAAAATTCTACAATCACGGAACACCTGATCTCAGTATGAAATCCAAGCTAATGTGTGTCTCAATTTGTACTTGTGTCCCCGTAAAATAGTTCCTAACTTCTCACATCTACCTCTAAGAATCCTCTACTACCATCACCTGGACCCTCTCACCTACAACTGATAGTCACAATATGTGATATACATCCTCCAGGGTCACAGTCATCTCCCCGGTAGGTAACCAAAAAGTACACGTGTCTGCACACCATCACTTTCATAATGTAACAATTATCATTATATTATGGGGCACATCCCCCATCCTCACTATGTGTCACAATCTGGAATGGTCTAGTATATCCCACTCATCATCTGATAAATACAATCCCAACAATGTACTCAAATGATGACCACCATGGAACTCTCTCAAATGAATATCCATCTCGCACAACACAAAACAAAAATAACCACGACATCAACATGTCACATACACACCAATACACCTAACACTACCATCAAAAAACATCAAATTTTACATTTATAACATTCGAGATACAAAAAAGCCTCTGGGTTGCCAACACCAATGAGTAGTACACGGAACCCGTGAGCAGTCACCAGTGCCTATATTTGGGTGTTTACATCCCAAAGGTCGTTAACGCCTTCTTTGCTCTTGCTTAGGTCAAAAATGGTTAGAAACTCAAAAATAAAATTTCACAAAAATTCACGAAAAACAAATCATTTCAACACATTTTTTTAAAATAACCATACTCACCAACTTTGTTTTCATATGCGACACCACGACCACCACCACCATCTCGATTTGACTCATTCTAGCTTCTCGACTCACAACATCTTCACACAATCGAGCTCAAACTCACACTCAATCAAATTTCAAATGAAGTCACTAGTCACTTTTCACAATTACTATATATAGCACTTTTAATAATTGTTATATTACTATGGTCACTATTTACACTCATTCTCCCAACTAATACACATCACACGATTTTGTGCATATCTTGAGCCTCGCTGCTCCGTTTTTAGTCCCATCTGCATTTTTCTTCAAAATTTCACCTATTATCATATTATACACATTCCATATTTCTATATTCCAATTCTGAATAATTTACACTATATATACACATAATGCTACATTTCATCTAATATTGCATTATCACATATTTACTTTCATCTCAACCTTCATTCTCCCTTTCTTTGAAAGGGGGCATACAATCGAGATCATTCACTCTCCCTTTTTCCAAAAGGGGGAATACAATTGGGATCACCCTATGATCCCCCTCACACTGCTACACGATCATTTCACATATCAAATTAATCACTATAAAAAAAAATCTCACAATGTATATGACATTCACACCACTTTCTAATGACTCCCCCTAATGACCTAATCTTGGGGAAACAAGCAAAAATATGTGCATGAGTAATCTACCATACATATTCAATCACAACACAATTTTCTACTTCAAATCAACCAATCAACATAGCACATCATATTTTACTATCCCGGATGACCTAACTTGGGAGTTGCATAACTTCATGTCTATCCTAGATTACCTAACATGGGAAAATAACTTTACATTCTCTATCACTTCCAAATGACCTAACATGGAAGCCATCAAACATCATACATATTATGATACCATTGGAGTGGGGGAAATGATACATCATTCCCTTGCCTATACTGCTCCTATATGTGTTATTCTCATTGAATCAAAATGAACAAAATTTGGTCTTTGTTCGTTTGCAGGTAGATAAACCTTTGAGGATGTAGTAATAGTTGGAGGGTAAAACTAGACATCTCTCCATAACACTCTTCCTCTGGCAGAAGGACACCCAAATCCTTCTTTTTTCACACATACAAAATTAGGTTGGGAATTGATCACTCCCTACCCCTTCAAATCTCCATCAGCGATAATTTGAAATCTCCAAATCACTTGAAATCAAATCATCAATTTCTCCAAGTGCTCCTTATAATGGTTCACCGTCTCTATTTACACCACATGGATCGACACATTGATCCATGGTTCACCATGCTATATGTTCTCATATTCTGCATGTACTTCTACAACAAGGCTTCTCTAGAATTCTCACAGGTATGTTCCTTACTTCCTTTACACTACTTGAATTTCATTCAAATAACATAAAGGGGGGAAAATGTAGACACAAAATCACACACATATTACTATTTACTATACCACCAAGTATGTTGTTTTATGTATGGATCTTGAGTAAGAAAAGTATTCATTGGTGACACACTTCCTAGTCTATCTACTTTCTTTGATTGTTTCTATTGTTTTTATCTCTCACATTTGTCACTTCTACACCCAGTTCTAGTCAAGTCACAAGAATCCCTATCAGCCAGTCTTCTCTCATTATTTGTTAGTTGTCTCCGGACACTAGCACCCAAAACTAGAAACTACCACCCAGGGAACTCCTGTCCAACCTCGGACGCTCCTATCCTCTTTGTTTTTGTTCACATTTGTGGTCGACATTTTCGATTCTCTTACTCCTATCATATGCTCCTAGTCAACATGTTGGTTCATTAATGTCAAAATTCAAGCAAAATATCCCTATATAAATACAAAGATACATACCATTATAAGGGAAGGAAATTTATATCAAGGGTTATCTATATACTTATCAAAGGGAATGCATCTTGGGCTTATTATTTTGCATACACACTACATAGGAATGGGAAGTTCATTTTTCCATCCACACATTTGCATTCTATCTAGCCATTGCCCGTTATCTTGGCATGAATGGTACGAGGGAAACCTAGGATCACTATTGCACACACAAGAACATAGAACTACACTGGGTTTGTGATGTAATACAATTCTCAATCATAAGTTCACTATTTTGACATCCAAGGATAGTGTGAACTCTCATTTTGTATATTTTTTAAGGATTTTATATGGTTTTGGGGTTTTACAAGAGATTATTTATGTTACAAATTTACATGTACCTCGGTGATCTATGTGTTCCATACAAGTGACCATTAGCAAACAAGTGTGAAACCATAGTGACAGTTTCGAAACTAGATTCTGAAATTTTCAATAGACTCCAACACCCCACAGAGGTCTAGGGCACCCACATGCACCTTTTCCCTTACCCAAGTGCCCGTGTCCCAATATTCCCGACACTAATGTATTTTTCTAATGTGATTGCGACATCCTAAGTTGTTGTTTTATCGCTTCTTCCAATCTAGACACAATTCGAGATAAGACAAAGCAAGGTAAGTGCCCAATCATTTTCATTTGATTTCATAATTACATCAAATAAAATTTCCTAGCATTTGTATTTCATTGTATATAATTATAGAAATTTATAAGTTCATATTTCAGTAAAATAAATTTGTATTTTATTGAATCAATTTTCTCTTGCGCTTTCTTTGAACCGTTGTTTTACTTGCTTTTGGTACATGTGAAAATCTTCCTTTGCATGCTTTTATGCATGCACCCTTTTGATATTATCATGTATCTCCATTTAGGGTATGCCATTTTTCATTCATACTCTATAAATATTCTTGGATTACTCAAATTTCTAATATAATGGTGCTCCCATTTCTACACATATCTTCACCTTTACGTTGTTCTACTCCTTTTGGATTTGCTCTTACGCACAATATTTTATGCCTTTTATTTTGAATAAGGTCTCTTCTCTTACACTCTCTATGGCATGCCCCACTTCCCATTCCTTTTATATGATCTCCCAAACATCTCCTATCTATTATGTGATCATCCCTTCCTTGCGCATAATATTTTCCTTCTATTCTTCTTCCTTTTCCATGACCTCCATCCATAGTTCTCGCGCATACCTCTATACAATATTATTCTTTTCCAACCATATATTTCTCCTTAAAAGCATCCTTTCCTTACATGTTACTCTCACATGCTACTTTATAATGCACCTTCATTTGCACATAATTTTTGGTACTCCCGCATCTCAACCATCTTTTTTCACAAAGGTGCTCCCACACTAGGTTCTTTTTTCCTATTGCATTCTCCTCGCACAACCTTGGTTGTGCTTCTATGAATTCCTTTTTATTTCATTGTTATCCTAGCATTCTTCACGTGTTATTTTATTCACACCTTTGAATATATGTTGGTTTCTTCATCTACTCTCCGGTTCTAACTGCAATAACCCTACTTTTCTAGTAGCCTTCCTTTACGTGTTCCAATCATGTCCTAGAATTTTGAAATCCCTAAATCTCTTTCATCATTTCCTCAAGATTATTCATGAATTTTGAGTCTAAGACTTATTCCTTTCTTGGTACCATCTCACCAATTTATGCGCTCCATCTTTATACACATTCTCTAACCACTTCTTATGGTGAATAACACTATTCCTCATGCACACCACCTCATGTTTGGAAATTTTCCAACTTCATTTATAGGAAAGTAGAATTCAGTGATACAACTTGATGGCCATCTAAGGTTACTACCAGAGCCTACCATTTTCTTAGAGTAAACACAATAAGACAAAAATATTTATCTTTCATCTATTATATCGAAGAGCCATATGAAATATACAAGGTTTTCCCTCAATGGGGTTTTACAACTACTAGCACCTCCTAGGTCTAGCTAGATTTACTCCTCTCTTTGGCTTGATGGCCAACCCTAGAATCTATTTCTCGCGCCTATATAGTTTTTGATGAATTCACAAACCTTTGGCCCTTTACAACCCTCATAACTCTATCAGCTTTCTTGTCTTCTCAACTTGGCTTTGACTAACTTCCTCCTTCACTTAGCCTCCTTCAACAACCAAAACTTGAGAATATTATCTTCTATTTATATCCACATGATCCTATCATTTCCCACTTTTCTATCCTCTAGGATGGATCCCTTATTATCTAGCTCTTACTTCAAATTTTAAGTTGTCTTCTTCAATGTACTATTATATGCGATATTTTATCGACCAATCCCTTCCTATGATATAATTCATTGGTTGGATTCTCCTTATCATCCACCCCATCATCAATTCAAAGTCACCCATATAACCTTATAGATCCATATTATCCATCTCAGACACCTAAATTTGGTATCTAAACCTTTGATCACCAAAGATGCGCATATTTAATCATTTGGTCAACCATCAAATCTAATCAAATGCCCATTCCAAACCTTATTAATTAATTAAGTGATATTAATTAATTAATCATTTTTAATATTTCACATGCCCAATCATCCCATCCACATTAATCCTTATTAATTAATTAATTCATATTAATTAATTAATCATTTAGATCCTCATGGCCCTAATCAACCTTCTAATTAGGATGTTTTTATCCTACCCATAAATCCCTATGCTTTTTCTACCCAATCCTATCTTCTAACTACCTTGGATTTATCCCTAAGTAACCTAATCTCACTCATATGCTTTAAAGCACTCACCCAAGCCTTAAAAGAAAACAAAATCCTACCTTAAATAAAAATCATGCCCATTGGGGAAACTTTCCTCAGTCTGTGGCGACCCAACCTGGTCACCATCGACCCTCTTTAAAATGAGTTTTTTCTTTCCATTACGAGGATCAAGCAATCAAAAATTAATCAATCAAGCTAACAATAGATGCATACAACCTCTCTCATCCCGAGTAGTTCTGAGACATCCATAGACCTCTTGGACATCCTTCCAACTTGCTTACATCACTCACAATCATCGTTCATGAGATATTCTTATCATTATCACATTATCTTAATCATATTATTGTATATGCTTTGCTTCTAACATATTGAAGGTACAGATAATTTTCAGAAATACTCAACATCCTTCTCCCACATCTCCTTTTGTTTGTAGGTTTTCGTTTTCATCCTTTTATCCTCGGCTTTATGTTTTTCTAGTATAGTTGCCATGGATCCTCCCCGGTTACCATCGACCAGGGTCCTGTCTATCCAAAAATATGTTTGAATCCTTCTTTCTGTCATTTATCCTACTTTTCTACTTCTGGTTCACTCCTACAAACCCCTTTTTATAGCAACTACTAGTCCTCATCGCCTTAAGATCACTCTCAGACCTTACAAGTCTACATATCTCATCTACAACTTTAGATCCATCTTATCGGTCATCGTCGACCTACCTATGCACAGTTTGGGTCATCATCGACCCAGACTAGGTAACACATACTTTACAATTATTGTCATATAAATAGCTTTAGACCAATTTCTGCCATTTTTGGATTCAGTGATAGATTTGTTTCTACATGCTTTTACTTTTACATCCTTTTGTTTAACAAATGGGGGCTGACATCTATCGAGGCGCTTAATGCTTCTCGGATTCCACTCTATTGGGTAGCCCTTTCCCCTATCTATCTAATCAAATCTCATTTTAGTCTTACTTACGGTTTTTGTAACAACAATAATTCATCATTCAAAATGCACGTATTAAGCATCAAGCATCGTAGGTAACATAAAGCCTATAAATTTTTTGAGTTTCTAGTTTCTTTAGTTGCTAGTGCATTAATTTGATTAACGAACGAGAAATTTAGAAAACATTCTTGGCACGCCTAGTGGGACATCCTTTAAGTGACCCATTTCTTTTCTATATCTTGTCTTTTCCTATTTATTGCTTGTTCAGCCATGGCTTGATCGCTCATCACTCAAGAGTGTAGAAAAATAGGAAAAGCACTATCTAGGTATTCTTCTTTTCCTTATTTGCTCCTTTTGCATCGTACCTTCCCTTCTTGTCTGTGTACTCATCGAACATCACATTTCATTTTGGCTTAAAAAGAACCTTTCCTTTTACATCCTTCTTGCTCATATAGTTTAAGTAGGAGGTTCAATCTTCTACATCACACATCTTATCACACATAGCCTAAAACTTCACAAATCAATTAACACATCAAAACATTCCTTTCACCTAGTTCACTAATTGGGATTTGATCACCCAACAGGAGATTGTTTCAGACATTTCCCAACCACAACTTACCTAAGACCAAACATAGTTTTCCATCTCCTAGGTCCTCTCACATCCATCCTCTTCACACTTTCTTAATCAAAACATAAAAAGGAATTATTTTCTTTCTTTCCTATTTAAAAATGGAACCAAAATTTTCCTCGAGCAGTTCTCACTGTCCTCTATGACCCCATCCAAACCATCAATTACTTCTAGGGATTCCTCTAGCCCTATCTATGACTATCTTCACCGTAGACCTCCTGCTTCTTTCCCATATCGGTCCATAGACCATGCTTCACCCTCATTGCCTTATGCATCATCCCCTTTATCTCCATCACCTTATAATTAATTGCCTTATATCTCATCACCTTTATTCTTGTCATATTTTCCTACTTCTATCCCATCTTCTTTGACCTCATGCCCTTCCCCGTGTCACTTAACATCACCATACCCACTTCTCTTATATATATTCCTCACGAGGACCCTATTTGTGATTTCCTTCTCTGTAGGTATTAGGCAAAAGATCCTTCTCCATCTTATGGCATCTCTCCTCCCGTTTCACCGAGGGATACATCTGATGAGCATATCGTATTAGATCTCCTTGTTTTCCCCATATCCATCATCTCATTATGATCCCACTTATCACCATGCTCCTACATCCCCCTAAGAAATCCAATCCTCATCACATGACATCTTTAGACAACCATCTCCTAATCATCCACCAACTAGTTCATATTCACCTTCTACATCACACCTATTTAATCCATTCTCAATCAATACCATACATCAAACACCTCTTTCCACATCATTTTCACCCTTTTCCTCATCCACTTCCATCCTAGGTATTGCACCCTTGGCCCCTTCTAACATCATTCCTATATCTATCACATCTACAATCACCTTACCTACCTCCCTTACTTCTATCGCTTCTCTTACAACCACATCCAGTCCTACTCTTACCACATCTGCATTAGCCTTAGCTGCACCTACCTCTACATCCACACATGTCACCACACTTACATTGACATCATTATCACATATTTCTCTACCCATTCCCATATCACCTAACATTTTATCTACCCCGATATCTCTACCACCTATCTCCTTGATTATGACCTCTTCACTTATCTCATCCACACCTAGTGTCTTGACATTTACTATTCCCACATCCACATTTTTTATTATGCCTATCACATCTCCTCAACCCACCTATATTCCTCTCAAAACACCTGAAATAAACATGGTTGGCACTCATCTCCCTTCCAGCCCAACCCATCCACCATCTACACCATCTCACATAGATATTATTAACCGCATGATCTAGACACCTCTTTTTTTCATTCAAAATGTGCAACATCATACAAATTAGAAAGGGAATGAATTACACTCATGCACAAACCATGAATTATATGGGTGTATGCAATCATTTCCCCACCTTGCATTTGTAAAAGTGTCAATGTGATAATGCAAAATAATAAATTTGCAACCCAATATTAGATTTGAAATTATCATTATGACCCTGCCTTATGTAATGAAATGTGATGGATTTTATACTAAGCTTGTGTATATGAACCAAAATATATACCAAATACATGTGAAAACCTATATGTTTCTAAAAATTCTTAAATTGCACGTCAAAATCTTCCTAGGATATTATCATCCATTAAGACAACACATTATGGCTATATTTTATGTTGTAGGTTTTGTCCAAAATGAAATTATGTAAATGTTTTTATTTTGTATATTCTTGTTTCAAGAATTGTGTTATCAATAATCTATGTACCTAAATTGCATTGATATTATTGTGATAACCCCACTAAATTCCCTCTCTTTTTAGGTGAGTGATATTGCTTCTAGTTCACTTAACTTACAAAAATTAAAATGTACCCATATCAAATATAGCATATAATCATCATTAGAACACATCGCTTATAATTGTACGTGATCATCCCGTAGAACTCATCCCTACTAGAGAGTGCATGCATTTACACCCTATTTAAATATAATGTAATGGAAGTACATAATAATAAAGAGGATGTAAACATTTTTATAGGGGATTATTTTGATCTATCAATTCACCATTAACCATTCACAACCATAATAATGCATTAACACTTGCAATGATTGAAAAAATGATAGGTAATATATAAAATGCATAGGAGGGGAAAGACAATTATTTGTACTGGCTAGAATAGAGAGAATATGGATGTGCAGTATATGGAAAAGGTAGATCAAATACTAAGAGTGCTTCAAAGGTAAGTTATGGAATTAGAAAATGAGAAGAGGCAAGACTATACAACTATTGTACAATCTAGACTAGATTTATATGGTCTTGACCTAAATATGTATGTTCTTTGACCCTCCTACATTCTGGTCCTAAAACATCATATGTGATTTTCTTTCCTATAAATGACATTTGATGTATATCACTCTTGTTCACATAACTTTGAGTTGACTTGTAATCACCTTTAACAAAGTGTAAACCCTAGAAATCTATAAAAACCTTCATCAAAGAATTAGCAAACCAAAATGAGAAAACATATGTGTGTGGTGAGTTTATACTACCCTTAGAATTCAACCCAGCTACTTGAACTAATCCAAGTGTTGCACTACAATATCTCATTAGGGGATCAAGCCTCATGTAGTTCTCATGTATGTTTTTACAATTGTGAGTGCAAACTAGAAAACCCCCTAAAGGTTCTCTTATTTCTCTTGACACCAAGATAAAGAGATAACTATATAATATAGAATGTACCTAATGTGGTAATAGTGTGATGTGGTTTTCCTCATCTACATGACCTAACCCTTTGTGTAGAAACCAATTTTTAGTATTGTTACCCTCACCCCATGTTCACTCTCTTCTTTCATGCATGCACCTATTTGAATCTTCCCATTCCCTCCAAAATCCCATTTATTCCATTTTATTATTTTTTCTCACCTTTAATCCTATCTTACCCATCCCATTATTTTATTTATCTTAATTAATCCTAATCATCATCTAATTTTTGTATTCTCCTAAACCTCTACATTTATCCTTTCTAGGCCATCATTTAATAATTTCATCTCTTTTGGTCTTCATTTAATGTTTCCCACCATCCACCTACCTTTTATCCTTTCCATACAACCCTAGCTTGTCCTTATCACTTCAAACCCTAATAAGACCTCATTTGGGCTATTGACACTAAAATTTTCCTCCGTAATTTCTATTTCATTAATGTATGTATTAGGAATAGGATGTTGTTAAGTATAATTAGTAGTAGCGTCGATATAGAAGATAACGACGCCATTAGTACGGCCGCCAATAATGTGGAATACGGTTACTGATCAAAGTACAATAGGAATGTTGTAAAAAGTAAATATTTGTCATAAGTGGTCCGGTAATGTTAAAATGTCAAAGTTTGGGTAATTAGAGAAGTAGGGTCTACATGATTAGGAATTAGAAATATTATATTGGTAATAAAGACAAGGAGTGAGGTCATAAATATTTTGTGTATTTTATTTGTAAAAAGTCTAAAAATGTGGAACCCATGTAAAATGATAAGGTTTATCTTATCTTAACAGATAAGCTTACATGTACAAATAAGAGTTAAGGTATGGAATATGATTCGTCAGAGTGGATTTCTTATCCTATCTTAGAGATAAGATGGATAAGCCTGGAAGTTCTATAAATAGAGAGGCCACCCCCCTCATTTAACATAGAAGGAAGTAGTGAGAAATATTGTAGGAAGTGTGCGAAGGAAGCCATCAGTTTAAAGGTGTGTTGAAGAAGCTATTAAGAGGTGTAATTGTAAAGTTTCTCCCATAGTCTTGGTGAAAGGCAAGTGAAGTCAATAACACTTGAAGTACCTCATGGGTGAGATTGTAAAAGTTTCATGTTAATATTATAATTTATTTTGATATTTCAGATTTGTCATCATTCTGTCTTATCATAGTCGATGGTATTCTTGTGTTATGTTGTTGTTTTGTTTCCAGTTACATCCACCAAACTAAAGGTCATGGCATTAGTAAATAATCATAGCACGAGGAGTTCCCTGAAGAATTATCATAGTGTCGGATTGGTGATGACATTTTGGTTCCGTTCTGGGACCATTCCTCATTGGTGGATTTTCTGGAGAGATATTCCCACTTAGTCAAAAATCAATTAGAGGGTAACCTTGTTTTTACTGTGCATAGTAGTTACCATGGTAAAGTCATTTTTGCCATGAATAGTAGTTACCATGGTAAAGTCATTTTTGCTGGAATAGTATTTACCACAAAGTAAAGTCACTTTTACCGTGAATGCATGATTTACCGCAAAGAACTTCACTTTTTACCGTGAATAGTATTCACCACAAGAACTTCACTTTTTACCGTGAATAGTGTTTACCACAAGAAAGTCGGTTTTACAGATAAGTCAAGTTTTACCATAGTTTACCGTGGTCATTTCTATTTTACTATAGAAAGGTGTAAAGTCACTTTCTAGTATAGTGATTCCAATTATTTGTACACATAAGTCTTGTTGATTGTACTTGTGAGTTGGTATTTCATGGTGGTTACTTTTGAAAATGGGAAAGATTCCTATTTTTCAGCTCAATATAATGAAGATGCTTCTTCTTTCATTCAAGAGTTTAAGCGATCTTGTATTTGTAATGGCCTTATAAGAAGGGAACAATGGACTGAATTTTTTCCTACCTTTTTGGATGGTTCAGCACTTAGGTGGTTTGAAACACTAGGTGATAATGTGAAAAATTCATGGGATTTATTAACTGAAAGTTTTCTTGAAGAATTTGGTGAACAATAGAAATATGCAGATCTCATGATTGAGATCACAAAGCTATCCCAAGGAGAGAAGGAGAAGATAAGGGATTATCATGCTCGTGTTCTAGAGCTAAGGAGGAAGCTCAATGCCCATATCTCGGAAGGAAGGACTAGCGGATGGGTTGATGAATGGCGTGGATAATCTCCTCTGTAAGCACTTCATTCTTGGGATGAAGCCAGAGATCAGACAACGAGTGAAGTATGACCACCCAGCTACCATTGAACAAGCAAAGGAGATTGCAAGAAGGCAAGAAGAAAGCATGGAAGAGGAGCCCAAAGAAATTGTTGCTAAAGTAGAGCCTACACCAGCACCTTTGGTCCAGAATCCACAACCACTCCCGGTGAGCACAAATATTTCTCCTAGTACATCTACTGAGTATGAAGATCTGCTCAAAAAGATGGGTCAGTTAACTATTAATCTTCTTCAAGGAAAGGAATTTAGTTCTCAGGGAGGAGATAGAGGTCCAAAAAGAAATATTTCTAAAGTTGTTTGTTATGGTTGTTATAAAAAGGGTCATTATAAGTATAATTGTCCAGATAGAGCTTCTACATCTGGTAAAGGAGATAATGATAAAGGAAAAGCACCTGTGAATTCTTTTGATGTAGTAGATAAGAGCAGAAATAATGAAGTAGATGTGTTTGTAACAAAAAGAAAGAAAGAAAAAGATAATCAAGATGGAAATGATCCTAAGAAGATGAAAGAAGAAACTAGTAAGAAACATAGGAGAAGAAAGTTGGGTGTGCAGGATTTTCTGATTTCATAGGGGCAAGGACCATACTCCATCTTGGAAGATCTATCCAAAAGGCCTGGTAAATATTACATATGGTCAACTCTTGGCTATGTCTTCTGAGAAGAGGCGGGAGTTGCGAGGTGGACTCAATGCTCGAAGAAGGAAGGAGGTTGAGGTCCCTGTTTTGGAGGCAGAGGCAGATCCCTATGCTCCACAAGCTGAGGTATTATGTAATGGTATTTCAATTCATGATGTCTTAGTTGATGGAGGTGCTGCAGTTAATGTAATGACCGAGTCTGTAATGAATATGTTGGGTTTAAAAATTGATCGCCCTTCAACACTTATGTTAAGGTCATTAAATAAAGGAAAAACTAAACCAGAAGGTGTAGTTTCAAATGTGGCAATATCTGTTATGGGTGTGGTATGTGTGGTAGACTTTCAGGTGATGAAAAATGGTACTGTTGCATACCCAATGCTGCTGGGAAGACCATGGCTAAGGAGAGTTCATGCAAGAAACTACTGGAATGAAGGTTTCATGACACTTGGATGTGGTAGAGAGAGGGTGAAGATAAATGTGATCCCTCGACATCATAAGGCGTAACACAGTGGATTCAAGTGATGAAACGATGATTGGACATCCTCTCGATTACTCTAGTACCGGTGAAGTGGAAATCAAGATGAAGAAAGCGAGGTGGATGTTTCGAGTCATGGATATCGTTCCGATCCACACCAACTCATGACCCCATAAAATTATCTCGAAGAAGAAGTTGATGATCATCTCCAACAAATAAAGATTGGTGATGCTTGTGATGGAGAGTGAGAAGGAATTCTACCTCCGGCTCTTTCAAAGGTACATACACCTATTCACTTTTGATTACAAGGAACTCACAATCAAGTAAGTTGGGTAGAACATTGTATTGAGCTGGTAGATGGTGTTAAGCTCATAAAGAAAATGCCATATAGAATGAATCCTAATTTTTCCAAGACTGTAAAAGAAGAAATAGATAAGTTGCTTGATGCAGGATTCATATTTCTTTGGGAGAATTCGGAATGGGTTTCTCCCATTGTGATCTCAATAAAAAAGAATGGGAAGCTACACATTTGTGTTGATTACAGGAAGCTCAATAAGGCAACAAAGAAGGATCATTACCCTCTTCCATTTTCAGATCAGATCTTGGATGAAGTAGCTGGCCAGGAGTGCTATAGTTTTGCTGATGGATATAGCGGCTACAACCAAGTTCGTATAGCAGAGAAAGATCAGCTGAAGACCACGTTCACCACTCCTTGGGGAACGTTTGCTTATAGAGTTATGCCTTTTGGGTTGTGTAATGCTCCAGCAACATTCCAACGCATTTGATGAATAGGGTGTTTGAACCCTACATTGGGACCTTCATCAGAGTATTTCTGGATGATTTTTGCATCTATGGGAGCAAGTTGGACCACCTGCACCAAATGGAGACAGACATTTTAAAGGTTAGATAAAGCACAAGCCTCACTAAACCCTACAAAGTGTGTCTTTGGATGTTCTAAAGGTGTTTTGTTAGGGCATGTTGTATCCAGAGATGGTATTGGTACTGATCCTGATAAAGTTTCAAAAATCAAAGATTTACCATTTACTCTTAATAGAAGTAAGTTGAGATCATTTTTAGGCCATGTGGGTTACTATAGAAGGTTCATCAAGAATTTCTCAAAGATTACACACGACCACTAACCCGCTTTTGAAGAAGGATGTTACTTATGAACCAGAAATAAGGCGCATGATGCTTTTGGACAATTGAAGGAAGCCCCGTGTCTTCACTGCTTTGAAGAATCCAGATTGGAGCAAGCCATTCATTGTGTACACTGATGCCTCGAGATGCAGCACTAGGAAGTACTTTGAGCCAAAAGGATGAAAATGGGAATGAACATCTAATTTACTTTGGGAGCGCATAAAATGAGCAAAGGCTCTTGAGGTAAATTATACTTTAATCAAAAGAGGCTCTGCTATCATTTTTGTTGTAAATAAGTTTACAAATTACTTGCTAGGGCAAAAATTTCTAGTTGTGAATGATCATCGTGCTCTAAAATATATTGTAAATAAGCCTAACCCTTCATGGAGGATAGCAAGATGGATAATTTTGCTACAAGAGTTTGAATTTGATATTATAGATAGGCCAGAAAGAAGCATGTCAATGCAGATGCACTCTCTCGAGCCTATGATGGTTTAGGATCATCTTGTGATGATGATGATTTCCCGATGCAAGATTGTTATCCTCGACACAATCCCTAGTGAATACATAGATATTTGGAATTATCTAAATGAATTCAATTCTATTTCTATTCATGGAGTATTATTTTGAATAGGACTCGATGGATAAGACAAGAGGGCGATTGGACATGATCAAGGGAAGGAACTCAAGCTAGAAGAATTCCACAATGGTACATATGGATGGCACTTCTCTGACAACTTACAGCAAGAAGGATCTTGGATGCAGGTTATCACTGGCCCACTCTTTTTAAAGATTGTTATAATTATTGTAAGACATGTGATATTTGTCAAACACATGGTAACCGTAAGACTTCATCAGCTCCATTATGTCCTATTCTTCCCCTTGGTCCCTTTGAAAAGTGGGGAATAGACATTGTAGGTCCACTTCCAACTACATCATGCCAAAATAAGTATATTGTAGTTGCCACAGATTATTTAACCAAGTGGGTTGAAGCTAGGCCATTGAAAATAGCTTCCATGGATGAAGTGGCAAGGTTCATGTATGAATGCATTGTCACCAAATTTGGTTGCCCATTAGAAATTGTAATAGATCAAGGAAGCCACTTCATTAATGAGGTGGTAGAAGCCCTAGTCAATAAGTTTTCTATTAAGCACAGGAAGGCAACAACATACAAGCCAAGCACAAATGGACAGGTGGAACGAACAAATTTTGTGTTGTGTCAAATTCTAGCAAAAGATGCAGCCTTGCAGGTACATAAATGGGATAAAAGGATTCATGCAACATTGTGGGCATATAGGGCAACATCAAAGTCAGCAACAGGATACTCCCCATTTCAGTTGGCCTATGGCATTGATCCAGTTCTTCCTATTGAGTTTGATATTCCCACTATGAGAGTTATGAAAAATGAAAGGATGGATGAAAGTGATTCAGTAAAAGAAAGGTTGGTACATCTTCATTTGCTGGAGGAAATGAGAGAAATAGCAAAGGATACAAGCCATAAGAAGAAAATGAAGCAGAAGGAATACTTTGATCAAAAGATCCGGTGGTCTCCATTTCATGTGAATGACTTGGTTCTAGTATATGATTCCAGATACAAAAAAAGAAGACAGAGAAAATTTCTTCCAAAATGGATGGGGCCCTACAAAATAGCAGCTGTGCATGAAAATGGTACGTACCGACTGGAGGAATTGGATGGCACTCCCATTACGAAATGGGTCAACCATGACAAGTTGAAGATTTTCCAAGCACCAGAATAGTCTACTCCGAGGACAGAGTAGAAGCTAGGAAGGGGGAAGATGTCGACACTAAAATTTTCCTCCGTAATTTCTATTTCATTAATGTATGTATTAGGAATAGGATGTTGTTAAGTATAATTAGTAGTAGCATCTGATAGAAGATAACGGCGCCATCAGTACAGTGCCGCCAATAATGTGGAGTACGGTAATAGTCAAAGTACAATAGGAATGTTGTAAAAGTAAATATTTGTCGTAAGTGGTCCGGAATGTTAAAATGTCAAAGTTTGGGTAAGTAGAGAAGTAGGGTCTACATGATTAGGAATTAGAAATATTATATTGGTAATAAAGACAAGGAGTGAGGTCATAAATATTTTGTGTATTTTATTTGTAAAAAGTCTAAAAATGTGGAACCCATGTAAAATGATAAGGTTTATCTTATCTTAACAGTATAAGCTTACATGTACGAAAAGAGTTAAGGTATGGAATATGATTCGCCAGAGTGGATTTCTTATCCTATCTTAGAGATAAGATGGATAAGCCCGGAAGTTCTATAAATAGAGAGACCACCCCCTCATTTAGCATAGAAGGAAGTAGTGAGAAATATTGTAGGAAGTGTGCGAAGGAAGCCATCAGTTTAAAGGTGTGTTGAAGAAGCCATTAAGAGGTGTAATTGTAAAGTTTCTCCCATAGTCTTGGTGAAAGTCAAGTAAAGTCAATAACACTTGAAGTACCTCATGGGTGAGATTATGTACAGATTTCATGTTAATATTATAATTTATTTTGATATTTCAGATTTATCATCATTCTGTCTTATCATAGTCGATGGTATTCTTGTGTTATGTTGTTGTTTTGTTTCCAGATTACATCCACCAAACTAAAGGTTGTGCATTAGTAAATAATCATAGCACGAGGAGTTCCCAGGTGAAGAATTATCATAGTGCTAGATTGGTGATGACAGGGCCTCTTAGCTTTGAGTTCAACATCCATTCACCGCCCAAATAGATGTCTCTACGTGGTCTTCGATGACTCATTTGGGTCATCGTCGACCCTATAAATCCACCTTCACCTTCTCCTTGTAGGAGAATGGAATTTTGGGTCTCTTTCGACTTAGGCTTATTTTTGCAACTTTCTTCTGTCTCAAAGCAACACCTTCTCTCATCTTGGGTTTGTGTTTTGAAGACCTATTTTCATCATTGTGGAGATTTTAGATGTTTTATGCTTGTTTGAAGCCTTCTTATCATATTATCATCATTTTTCACCATCTTTGCAGCTTTCTAGTTCTCATGCAAGTCTTTATCATTCATCTTGGAGCCCTTCCATAGCCTCAGCCCTCATTTTTCCCTTATCATCCATCATTTTCCATACACCTTCATCCTAGATATGCCACGGTTATCGTTGACCCTATCTCGGTCATCGTCGATTAAACATCCATCATATCATATTTTCTATCATTCATGACCTTAGCCATCTATTTTCCATTTTTACATCCACCTACCTTAGATCCATTCATTCAATCTCACCGCCATCTCGGATCCATTCTATCAACCCCAATCACCACCAATCTCACCCGGTCGTCATCGAATAAATATGTTTGCATATAATTCACCATTTTTTTCCTAATTTTCTTGCATCCTTTCTATTTCCTCTTGTTCTAAACCATCTGCAGGTTTTTATTGATCATCACATTACATTATCGATCCAGATCTAGCTACAAGAGGACTTACAGGCCTATTTTTCTCATACCTTCTTCTTATCTAGATCTAGTTTATGTAACCGGCCCTCTGTAGTCTTGGTTCACCGTCAACCCCAAAGTAAAGTTTGATCTATTTTGTCATTATTTAGATCAAATTTTATTTTATCTTCTTTGATTTAGATTTTAGTTCTTGTTTTACTTCGATTCTACATTTTACGCTACGTCCAATTTATCAATATCCATTTTATCTATCTTTATAAAATACGAGGGTTGACATCCATCCTAGGAAGTTCTTACTTCTGGGACTAACTTTTTCAGGAAACCCTCCCATCCTATCTACTAATCCAATATTTTTATGTTGATTTATCTTGATTTGCAAGTCACTTATCTTGTAGCGAGGAGTATTTTTCTTTTGTGCCCATCCATGTCGCCATATCATCTCAAGGTACCATAAACCCTTCATTTTTTGAGTTGCTTTATTTTCTTTAATATTATTTCACTAATCTAGTAGGAATGAAGAAATTTGGTCAACATTCGGACATGCCAAATGGGACACCATTTCTAGGTGAGTCTTGTTATTTGTTTTCATTTTCATCTTATTTCTTCCATTTCCATTAACTTTTCAAGGAAGGAATGTGCATTGGATCATGTTCACTTACTTATTTATGTTGCATCATGGATTTCTTTGATTTTCTTTTTCTCACTTATTTGTTTTTAAGATAAGATAAAAAGGAAAATTGTATACTAGGTATTCCTTGTTTTTATTCCCTATATTTTTCTTTATCACATTTCATCACTTGGTTATTTTCCTTATCAAATCTCCATATTTTGTTTTGGATCTAAAAAGAACCCTTGTCATTCTTTCTTGAAAATATATTTTAACTAGGGGGTTTAACATGTTGCATTCACCTCATCACACACATTCAAAAAACAAACTAATTCACATCTAAACACTCCTTATCATGTGGAATTGTTGGGATTTCATCACCCAATATGAAATTCACTGCGGTGTTCTGGCCGCGTTATAAACTCTATATAGATTTGGGCCTCACATACCTTCAGGTATATCAAGGAATCTAAAGCCAAAACATCCTGAAACTAGCCTTAGATTGGCCATTTTCCTAGGTTCCCCTTTGAGCCTTTTTATTTTCTTTTCTCACATTCTTTTAATAATCATGATGATAAAAAATTGTTGTTTGATTTTTTTGTTAATAAACTACATAAAAATGTTTATCTACTTCATGTATGTTATCATTCTTCTTAGGCCAAGAAAACACAACAATCCACCTCATCCAATGACATCCCTTCTTCTAATGATCTTTCCCAACAAAATTCTGAACTTGAGACCACACCTTTGATCTCCTAACCTTTTATTTCTATGGTCTCACTTCATGAAGACCATGTCATCCAAAATGATCCTCATATTGAAACCAATCCTTCTAGACCAGCTTCACCTCTATCTCCTACTCCTTTAGAGACTCTTGGACCTCCTACCATCCCTCATGGATGATCATATTTTTAGGAACTCCTTAATGTTAATCCTATCGCCATTTATGATTATCTATTTCATAAGTCTTCAAAATCCCAAAATCCCAAAATCCACTCAATTGGTGGATTCCATTCCACCCAAATCACCTCATATAAACACTATCCCCACTTCATCCACTACTGTCACTAGTATGCCTATCCAACCATCTCAAGAATTGCACTTTCTTCCTCCTACATCCATAAAACATAACACAACTCTACCCCTTATCTCCACTTCACATATCCATGCTAATGTAATCACCTCTCAACCTCATCCATCTGAATCAATGTAAACCCATCAATATCCTCCTCAAGGTTCCTTTAGTTATGCATTTCCTAACCAACCTATTCAAGTATCCTGACCACCTATCACTTACATCCTAACTAACCCCATAAAAAATCAATCAAACATTCCTATTTCACAACAACCAACTCAATCTAACCAATCTTACCACATCCCTATATCCCAATATCAAGATTTATCTGAACCAATCCAATCGCAACCCCTAAACTATATCCCCAAACTATATCCCCCTTATTAACTGCTTCCACCAACACCAACACATCCCCAAACATATCAAACATACCAACAACCTAACCCATCCACATCATATGCATCACAAACTCATCCTTCAATATCTCAATCATTTAATGATCCCTTACAATAGTTATTGAGTAGAATGACTAACCTTGAAGCCACAACCTTGGGATCCAAGACCACATTTTCATATGATCAAATTTGTAATGAACCCATCAATCCATCCATCCCCATGAAACCATATCCTCCTCATTGGTAATTTCCAAAATTCTCCAAGTTTAATAGCAAAGAGGATCCCCAAAAAAACCTTTGATCTTTTAGACATGCATGTTACCTTATTTCCCATGATCAAGATCTCATGTTGCATACCTTTCCCATGTCATTAGTCGGTTCTACATTAGATTGGTACAACATTATCCCCAAAACTCATTATTCACCTTCACTCAACTTCTATAATTGTTCCTTGAACATTTCTTGATCAACATTACATTTAATATTATTGTTATCCATATTTCCACCCCTTTAGAAATGGATTAGCCTACAGTGTCTGGCATTGATATTTGATGGGAAGTATTTTACGGGGTATCTCTCGGTGAGTTTGTGAGAGTCATGGAAAAGGTTTCGATATGGGTTTGTTTTAATGGTTGAGCTGGAAAAATGTATAGATTATCACCTCGTTATCGTGTGTCAACCATCTTCATTTTTACATCTCAACACCCCTTTTCTATCAAATAAAATCATCCCTTCTTGACGCACATCAATTCCCCTTTATTATCGCATGACAATATCCCTTCCCGATGTGCATCAACTATTCTCCTAAAGCATGTCACTGCTTTCCTCCTCGTCACGTGACAACATTCATTGTTATCATTTGACAATCCTTCCCCCCTTGTCCCGCCTCATCCCTCCTTCCCCATCATGCCCCTTTGCTATTGTGCAACAATTTTTCCTTCTTGACGCACCTCAACCTCCTTTTTGTCACGCGAAATTATTTCTTCTTGTCGTATGAAAATCATTCCCTCATTGACGTTGACTCTCCCCATTCATTTTAGGTGTCGAGTTGGTGGTTCTTGTCGGGGTTCAACAAGGATATTCGGATATGGTCGGGCATTAATGGTACTATACAAGGTAGCTCAACAACTGGTTTTATGAGGTATGGCACCCTTGTTCACCGTGTAAGAAAAGTACCATTGGAAAGCAAACCGTATGGTCACCCATACCTCCATACAAGAAATTAATGAAATCTTCGGTTGGTATCTCCACTTCTCTATATATATGAAATTCCACCTCATTTATGAAGGGGTATATTATGGATTATAAGGGAACTCTGCAAAAATTGTTCCAGCACTCTTGTGAGCCGCATGCCTTGAATTTATGCATTTTTAATGGATTTTTTCCTTGTACCTACATTGTAATAGATTGTGCATCATTTTAAGCAATAAAATTAGTGTTTTTGGCTTTTCTTTCCCTATCTCAAGTTGTGTTGCCTCCTTTTCCTTTCATTTCATTTTCAGGTATATTATGCATGTTGTATTCTTTTCATGGGAATTAAATTCATCAGTACTCCATGGAATTGGAAGTTTGAATGTGTTCTTTGAACTATGGCACTTTTTTCTTCCCTCTTCTACCTCATTTCCTTCCATTTTCACTCACTTAGGATATCTCCAACCTTGTTTCCTTGGTGTTATCACCTTCCTTAGTTTAGCACCTTCATTTTATGCATCTCTTTCTTCCCTACTCCTAGGAAAATCTAGGTTAGTGTTAGGGTAGTTGCATTTCCCTTTCTAGGAGTAGTTTTAACATTAGAATAGGTAGATGAACCAACCTTCTCTGGAGGTTTGTCTCATTTTCGAGCATCCCACACCTTGAGACAATCCCATGTTAGTCAAAACTATGATTTTATAGTGTGTAAATCCTAGGGTGCTACTTTTTTGACATAACAGTTTTGGCACGCTCGGTGGGATAGAAGTCAATACTTCCACGTTTATCAAGATTAGGTGTGTGTCTTGGTGAATTTTCAGCCTTTGGAGGCTTTGCAACAACACATCTAGTGAATCCAATTATAAAATCAACTAGTTCTAGAAATGGTAGCAGCCCAAGTACATGACAAGGATCCAAACTCGGCCTAAAGAAAGAGAAGAGGGTGTCTTTGAGTATTTGCAGTTATCCCCAGGATAGAGAAAGAAGGGTAAAAAGGTCTCCACCTCCACTAAATATAACCTTATCAACCCCTCTCGCCAAGTATACCCTTCCTTTAATCAACTAGGGTTCTCAAGCAAATCAGGATGGCACATCAATAGCCACACTACAAGGACCACCAAATCCTTTTACAAATTTTACTGGTAGCATTCCACTTTCCCTTAATGCACGAATCCGGTTCTGTGTAGCATTAAAGAACATTCCATTCTTCAATGGGGAGAATCACATGACACCAATTGATCACATTCAAGACATCATAAATGTTTTTTCCATACATGATATTATTGAAATGGATGTGGCAAGTAAAGCTTCTAGTTTCTTCTTTCAAAGGAAAAGCTTTACAATGGTTCAGAAGCTTGGGAGCAGGGTCAATCCAAAATTGGGATCAATTATGTACAAGATCTATGTAGCCAGTTTGGAGAAAAGGTGGACAATCTATCTCTACTAGAGTAGCTAACCACAATCAAGAGAGCACCAAATGAGCAGATGGTCGACTTCAATTTCATATTCTAAAGAACGTGGGATGGATTCCAGTCACCGTGAGACCAACTATTGAAGGTGCATTCCTTTATTTCCTTAAATATTTTAATTTTGATATATCTGTAATGATTCAATCTATGGGAGGGATAACCTTACCCAGGGCTTATGCCATAGCCATCGAGATGAGAATTGCCTAATCCAAGTTCAGGTAAACTAGCACCTAGGCCACCTATGCCTATTTATCTAGAAATGGGGAATCCTAGTTCTAGTCAAACTCCTACATTAGCCCCTATTCCTACCCCTAGAAATCAGAGTTCCAATGAAGCTTCTACCTCTTCTTCTAGTACCTCAACTAAACTCCAAGAAGTTATGAAGTAATTGCAGAACCTAGGAAATGAATTGGTGACCCTCAAGAGGCAATAGGCCCAAAATTTCAGACCTTATCAGCCTCAAGCACAACCAAATAGGCCTCCATATCATCCTAATAGACCTCTTTCCCAAGCTATAAACAAAAATCAAGGACAACCCCTAGTTACTAGGCCATTCCATCCATACAATCCTAATACACCTTCAACATCCCAGGCCTTGGTTCCAGTCCAAAATAACGTTGCATAGGAATATGAATGGTATGAATGGTGTTTTCCTTATGGTCAACCCCATAACCAAGAAACATGTTTCAATGGTATACTAAACCAGGCCTTGATGGTACAAACTATTGGTGTGCCTCAAGAGACAAGCCAAGAATAAAATCAACAGCAAACAACTACTCAAGAGGCACCTTTAAGTGAAACCACACTTGTGAACTAGAAAGTAGAGGATTTTTGTGGTATAAATCAATCTCCTTCTCAGGGGGTAGCAGCCAACACAAGGTCTAAGAAGAGGAATATAGAGGAAGGGTAGTCATCTAACCCAAGTGCTTCTCAACTTGTTGTCACTCTCTACAAGGAGTCAACAATCCAAGTGTAGCTCTAAGTATGCAGAACCAACCCAAACCACCTTCTAGACCAACTCATGTGCCTGTTGTAGCATCCCATGTGCAAGAGAAGACAAGTGCCAAGTAGAGGGAAGCATAAGGACAACCCACCTTCATTCAATATCATTGACCACATGAAGAATACTTTGTAACATTCCCATTTTAAGACTTTAGAACAAGGGAAAAAAATTAACAATGTTCTTTGTTCTAAATAATCATAATTTAGAACACACATTCCAATTTTTTGAATAATGTTCTCTATTCTAAATAATCATAATTTAGAACACACATTCCAATTGTTGAATAATGTTCTCTGTTCTAAATAATCATAATATAGAACACACATTCCATGCCATTCAATCTTGTAACAGATAACCATATACAACTGTAATGACTCGGTGAACTACCAATCTCTCATTTCATGACTCAATGAACCGTTGATCTCTCATGTTAACTCAATGTCTTGTATACTAAGTATACTTGGTTCTCTTACCCTTTTCTAGGTATTGAAGTGTTCTGTTTAAGAGGCCTATCTAAATATTTGTTACCAATATTCATCTGAAATCCTGCATCTTAAACTAGGTGACATAGGACAACGCAACCAACAACTTGCGATACTTTGGCCAAAGATTTTCACATGTTGTGCATGTTCATATTCCTAGATGGCATACTCATCAAATGGAATATGTCCTTCACCCCACTTCATCTATTATCTAGAATGGTCTTCACTGACTCTTATCAGTCCACTTGGTCCAAGGTTTAACCCTAACCCAAGTTAGCAACATAGATTGGTATAGAGAACCACTCACGGTGACTAAGGGTACATAGACATACTCAATCGACCCAAGTCGATTGCATAATTCTAGTTACCCTAAGTCGTCATGAGTTACCCCTATACAAAAGCATGCTCCTAAACGAACCTAGAGTATAACCAAGGTCAAGTCTGAGTTTATGTAAATCTAGATGATCCAATTCGAAGGGTGTTGTGACATGTCAGCTGCAAAATGTGCCCTCATGAAGACCCAAGTCTTCATGATGGCATGGTACTGCAGTTGGCATGTATCAACATCCTACGGAATCATCTCATCTAGATGTACATATCTAGATAAGAATTTAACTACTTACTTATCTTCTCAATTAAGATTTAATTTCAATAACCCTCTTTGAATCTTTGATTTCTTTAATCATTAAGGTTGCTAAACATAAATGATTAGCAATTACCATGCAGATAAATCTGCATCCAAACCTCTTTCCCGAAGGTTTGTGTTTCATTCCTTAGTATCTTATTTTAAGATTCAGACTTACAAACAAAATCAGCATACCAACAATAAGATTAACTTACTTAGCTTAACCAAGTTTAAGCATGATTGAATTCAAATTCAAATTCCTTTATAATAGAATTCATTAAGATGAAGTCTATTTATTGTATATGTATTTATTATTTTTCAATTACCTTATTCTGATTTTGATTTAATAAGAGGAAGCATACTTCCCTCCTTCTTAATATCATTTGGGTAGGATTCCCAAAAAGGTCTTAACGGATTGCTTAACCTTGCAAAATATTGCCTTTTCTTATAACTATATTAGTTAGGGATTCATTGCAAGCTACTACATTGTACAAGATAACATAATGATTTTGCACTTTCATAATCATCATTTAATGTGTATAATGACTTAGTTAAATGATCAAAGTGGATGCCAACTTAACAAGTTACATTTAATTAAGGAATAGAATATCCATTCCCTTTTCACTTATTCACCTTAAGTTCAACTAAGAAAGTTCAAAACAAATATGAACATGAAATAATAAGAATAAGGTTTGCAAATTTCTTTTTACGGAATGCCCAAAGAGGATGACACATCAAGTACAATTAACACTCAACCATTTCTCCATTCATCAAAGTAAAATTAACCTTTTACAAATCTAATCCTTCTAGATTTCTTTTATGCCAATCAGCATTAATAAACTCAATAAGAAATACAACTTTTCCCTTTTTCAATTACATTTCAATAAGAATCAAGGTTCCTCATAAATGATCCAACCATCAGGAAAACATAATATGCATCATAGATAACTTGTCTTCTTTTCTCACTTATGAAGTCCATCTGCAACAATTGCTAGCACGGGTTAGTTCATTGAACTGAGCATGATAAACACTAAACATTAAAATGATGTGCTTTCAACTAATTGTTTCATAAAAAGAACTTTGCTTTTATGAAACAGTAAGGAAATTTAGATAGATGCCTCATAAAGAAATAAGGATCATAAAAGGAAGAACAAAGTGAGAAACCACATTACATTAAGTAAATATCATGATCAAATCAGCACTCTTCAATCAATGATTTCATAAGAAAATTACATCAGATAAGTAATATTTCATCTAAATTACTTATCTCATTCTTACTATAGTTATCTATAGTTCATTTCTTGATTCATTCAATCCTAATCAAGAGAGGTATTAACTCTAATGATTTACAAATAATAGAGACACTTTTGAGAAGCAATGATCTCCTATGTTCAGCATTAATGTACTTTATCAAATAGTAACTAGAACCAAGCACATTCATTCTCTACGAAAAGATTTAGGAAGAACCAACAACATCCTAAAATAATAGTTTCCCGATTAAGATATATCATTCAAATTTAAGCCAACTCTAGCCTAAGTTTCATGTTTATCATCAACAGATTTTGTAAAATATAATTCTCTTTACATACACCTGAAGGTAGTCACACATCAAATCATTACCTCCCTAGCAAGTATTTGTTAAGGAGAAGAAAGAAAAAGAAGATATTTTATCCAACTATCTACTCTGCAATCTCCTTTAGCTAACACAACCGAACAGGTCGATTTCATGCAAGGAGAAATAATAGAAGAGAATAAATAGGAAGAGAGAGAACAAAATATAACTTCCTTCAGATTTCGAAGATAAACAACAATGAATACCTTAACTCAAAAAGGAGAGGGAAGGGAGTCAATCAACAAGGATGAGAGAAGATCTCAATATTCTTTCCCAAGAAAATAAATACATATCAGAATAAAAGAATTGATACAGACTTAATCAAATGATCTTTAACCCCTTACCAAACACTGAAGGCATGGAACTAATCTGGATTGATATAACGAATGCAATATGCAAGTTGAATACCGAAAATAAGGTCCATTCAACGTATAAAAAGAACAGTTACAACAATGTATTGCTACGTTAAGAGAGAGATTCAGATGAATTCAATTAGCAACATTACATGAAGTATCAACAACTGAATATTCAATTTCCTCCAACACTATTAGCTTCAGACACTACTACTAAAGCTTAATCATCCCTTGCAGAAATCATATACAAGATTTACAGTCAAGTCCACACCATTCCCGACTGATAAAAGGAACCGTTTCGGTAAGAAGGGATAGAACCCAACCAGGTTTGGACACAATGAGGAACAACAAAAGAGATATAACCCTCAAAATAGGTATTCAAAATCAAACTCAAAGGAAAAGAGCAAACTGAAAACAACTTCAACTCATTTCCTTCAAATAATCGAAATTGAACTTCTACCAAATGTTTCAAGAAAATACACAGGAGTTCTCAGAATTTATCCATACCAAGCACAATAAAGAGTAATATTTCTTTATGGTTATTTCCAACAAGAATCATAATAGCAAAGGATCAAACTAGAGTAACATAAGCTGAAAACAACTTCAAGAATGCAAAAGATGTCTTCCTTCAGAGCAGTCTAACAGAGATTCACAACTCATACGTAAGGCTCAAAAGAAATAAGTTTCTTTTCTGTTATATTCAAACAAGTTTGAATCCATGAAATGTTGAATCCGAACAACAGTTCTAGCATGACTCAACCAAAACAACAAGATTCGAAACAACTCAAGTTTCAGCAGAAGACATCACAATTCATACTTCCTTCCAACAATAGAAAAACAAACCCAAATAAAATATTTATCAAACAATGTTTTCCCTAACTGTATTGCTCTATCAACAAAAGTATACAAGAATTGGTAACATTCAGTTCACACAAGAGTTTAAGCCAAAACTCGTTCATTTTTCCAACGAGGCACAAACCCAAAACTTATTTTATCAACAACAATTTCAAGCGAAGTATACAACAATTATACAAGCATAAATTCAAAATAAACATTCCAACAAAACCCATTTGTTTCCAAGAGCAGATTTCTTTTAATGAAGACGTTTAGTAAAAAGCAGAACAACTTAATGAGAAGATCCTATCATGCCTGATAGAGTTTCCTATTGATTTGCAGAAGACTTCCAACTGAGCCTCCAAAATCTTTTCTTTCCAAAACAATGTCAACAACCAAATCTTCCTGCTTCCCTTATACTTCCACAGTTTAGAAATAGCTCAAAAGATGCTAAAGATCGCAAAGGATCAAAAATAGAATTGTTGGTTCGAAGAACCAGAACCCTCATGTAGAGCGAAAAACCAAAAAGAACAAATGACCAAACAACTTCCCCAATTCCACCTGCCTAATCTCCTAGGTGGTTTCTTCCACTAAAACGAGGCCATTAAATTCATTGAATGCCACTTTCCCTCCTCTTTCCTCACGCCACCACCATTTCAAACTTGGTGAGCTCTTTTTCCAAAAATTTGCATGTATTTTAAATTTAGCAATGATGCCAACTAGGCATCCCACTATTTCTCCATGCCTCCACCTAACTTGGCAGGTTCAAATATGTAAGGACATAAATTAATCCACATAAATACCTTGGAAACCATTGCCACCAACTTCCCACTTGCCATGTAACCCTTAGGTCCCCCTTTCTTTGCTTAGTAATAGTTTAGGTTAGATTAATATTAGGTTAGGATTCCACCTTAGTTCTTAGGTCATTAGTATTTGCCTTAGGTTAGTTCAAAACTCCATAACCATAAAGTATACTATCTTAGGTTAGGTTATAACCCTTAGATTAGAATCCATATAGGATAGGACATCACAACATAGGTTAAGGCATCAACCTTAGTAGTTTAGCAATAGGTCCCAGATAGGTCTTAGTTACCATAGGTTAAAATTAACATAGTACGGAACATTCTCGACTAAGGCTAAGGTATTTGCCTTAATAGCCCTTTAACAGACCTTTAATCTTCTCACTCAATTCAGTATTATAAATTATTTATTCAAAGAGGTCCAAGTTCACCATTTTCAGCATGATGCAAAGTAAGGACATCTCAAAACCGGTTTCCCCGTAATCATAGTCAAAACAAGACTCAGTTCCTCATTACCTTTCCATTTCGAATGTCATTGATCAAGATGATGATAAATAAGAACTGAAGCATACCTTGGATCAATGGAATTGATTCAAGGTGTGTTGTTAACATAAGGTAAGTATGAAAACAATAGTACAGTTCACAACTTACAGATCACAAAGTAGAATGACTTCATTTCCAAGTAAATAGAATTACAACAAGTATGAATCTCTATACAGTAATAACTTATCCATTGCAAACATGATTTCCAAAGTCAAAAGAATACACCTTCCTAAGACAAATCACATGTAAACATTTGCAATGTCAAAAGTGGAAGTCATCATAGTAACAGTCATGCCAAAGACGTTACAAAGACTAATGCAAGCATCTCTATGTGGGAATATTTGAAAATTCCATGGAAAAGGGACCTTTTGCAAGCAGCCATAGCCAACATTTCCCATCTCAAATGAGTTTTCCAAGAATCAAGAGAAGGTGCTCACTAATGCAGCTCCACAAGAAGGAAATCAAGGAGGTCAATAGGGAAAAAAATGAAGCCTCCTCCATTCTATATATCTCTTATCATCGTAAAAAAATCTTGTGCACAACTACATGATTGATTCAGGAGCAAGTAGTTCGGTGATGCCCAAACAAATAGCTGATTAACTGGGTATTAAGTATGAAATCATTTCTAGAGGTGTAGTGCAATTAGATGGGACAACAATGAAAACTGTTGGAGTAATCAAAGGATTAAGCCTCACATTACACACATGCCCCAATGTCACAGTGTTGCAAGATGTATCAATGATTGACTTGCCACCACTCTTTGCATTATGCTTGTCAAGAGACTTCACAGCTAAGATTGGAGGCTACTTGTCTACTAATTAGTCACAAATGCTTTTCAGAACAAGGTATGGAGCTAAGGCTATAATCAAATCTGATCCTATTGCATATTGAGCCATATGTATCAAGCTTAATCAATGTAAATTGCTCATCCTTTGATCAAAAAGACTACCCAAGCACTCTAGAAATAAATACCAAGGTTGGAGGAATTCCATATTTGACTCTTGATGAATGGGAAAATAAGAGGCATAGCTTTGATCCATACAAAGAGATGGAGGAAGTTGAGTTGGGCATTTATTGTTTGCACGAAGAGAATCCACTCCTCCCTAGCATCACCAAATCAATGAAAATGATGATAATAATGAAGTATGACATATATTATTCGATGGTTTAAGGAGTAAACAAGGCAATTTGGAGGAGGTGTAATGCTTATTTCATCGTAAGGTATAAAATACTACTCAAATTTCCATTTTTAGTTCACTTATTCAAACAATACAGCTGAGTATGAAGCTTTGATCCATGGATTACATTGGGTAAGAAAGAGGGCTATCAAAAACTCACAAATGTTGAGGGATAGCGAGTTGATTGTAAACCAAGTTAGAGGGATGAATGCTTCCAAAAATGATCTGCTAAGATCTACAAGAGCCGGGTATGGGATATCATCGAATACTTTGAAGCATTCAATATTGAGGCCATACCAAGGAAGAAAAATGAGGTTGTAGATAGACTTGCAGTAGTAGGGGCAGCATTTGATGTTGTTGACAATATCAAGAGAGATCAAACTCAGCCTCATATCAGAGTGATTGTAAGGCTAGATTTTCTAGATAAAAATATAAGTTGGCAATTATTTGAAAGTGATCAATAGATCATAAATTTTCTCCAAGAAGAAGTTGAGTTCTCCTCAAGAAATTAGGATATATTGGAGCAGCAATATGGTGATCAAGTGGTCCAGCTGAAGACAAAAAAGTTACCAAAAGGCCTAGTGACTCTTGAATCCAAATGACCAGTTCTGGAAGGAGAAATCCAACATTTAGGTCAAAGGTGAAGATTCGAACCAATTTTAGTTGGAGAGGGTAAGGTACTCCAAATCGGCAAGGTGAGTACTCAGCAAGAGAAATCTGATTTTACCCAACTCTGTCAAGAATTTCCAGATGTCTTTTCCTAGAATTATAAATATTTGAGAGGTTTCAATCCAAAATTGGCACAACATACTATTGAGTTGGATCTAGAATCCAAGCCTATCAAATAGAAGCAAAGGCCGGTGAATCCTCACATCAAACCTCTCATGAGAAAAGAGTTGAATAAGATAATAGAGGCTAGCATCATCTTTCCTATCAAGCATTCAAGTTGGGTTGCAAATTTAGTGCCAGTAAGGAAGAGAAATGGAGAGATCAAGCTGTGTGTGGATTTTGGGATCTAAATAGAGCATCACTCAAAGACCATTATCCACTCCCTTCAATGGAGCAGATTTTACAGGTTGTAGCTGGTTTGGAAAGGTTTTCATTGCTGGATGGCTACTCAGGCTATAATCAAATAGTGGTCAAAGAAGAGGATCAATTCAAGACAACCTTCACTATGAAGTGGGGCACTTATGCTTATAGGAATATTCCATTTGGACTGTCTAACACCGGAGCAACATTTCAGCGAGCTATGGATATGGCATTCAAGGGATTGATCAACAAGATAGTGCTTGTTTATCTAGATGATATCATTGTGTTCTCAAAGAATGTAGCAAGTCACCTCTTTCACCTCAGACAAGTGTTCCAAATATGTAGGAGATTCAGAGTGTCCTTGAATCCCAAAAATGCATATTCTTGGCTCACGAAGGAAAGCTATTAGGCCACATCGTTTCAAAGGAAGGGATAACAATTGATCTAGAAAGAGTTGAGGCTATCCATGCTCTACCATTGCCATGTCATAAGAAGGCTCTCCAAAGTTTTTGGGGAAAATTAATTTTGTTAGGAGATTTGTTCCTAACTTTTCTAAGTTGGTCAAGCCATTAACATTGATGTTGAAGAAGAGCATGGATTTCAAATGGACTGCCAAAGGAAAAGAAATCTTTGAAGCTATAAAGCATGTCATTGCACAAGCTCTAACCCTCATCAATCCATATTTCTCAAAGGATTTCACCCTCTATGCTTTCAGTGGCATAGATGCAATATCTGCAATACTTGTACAACCAAACCAAGAAGGACTAGAGCATCCTATTACATTCTTCAACCAGGGACTTGAAGGTTATGAGGTGAGATATTCATTCATTGAGAAACATGTCCTTGTTGTGATTAGAAGTTTAAAGAAATTTAGGCATCTAGTGTCAAATAATAGAATTCATCTATTAGTTTCACATGCTAGTATAAAAGATTTTATTTTAAACAAGGACCTTAATGAAAAGAGAGTTGGTTGGATAACCAAGGTCATGGAGTATGATATTGATATAAATGTGACCAAATTAGTTAGGGGAAAAGGGTTATGTGAATAGCTAGCTTCCAACCAGCATGTTGAATCAAGAGATGAGGTAGAAGCTATTATGGTGTTGCAAGATAATCAGGAATGGGCTGTTGGTGGTATACTCATTCCTTGTTGGACTTAGGATATTGTATACTTCCTTTAAATAGGTCAAAGTCCTCAAGGATTGAGTAAATCCAAAAGGATGTATTTCAGATTTAATTTCATCCCACATGTTCTTATAGATAATATTTTGTTCAAAAGGAATGTGAATGGTGTCCTCCTAAGGTGCATCAAGACAGATCAGATAGAGAGGGTATTGCATGAGTTTCATGATGGAGAGGCAGGTGGTCATTTTTCCCCAAAAGAAACATCTATTAGAATCATCAGGGCTAGTTATTACTAGCCTAATATTTTCAATGATTGTTACTCATGGATCAATAAATGTAATAAGTTTTCCTTCTTCATAGGAAAAGAGAATCTAACATCCCTCCCACTCCATCTTATCTCAGTTAATCCATCCTTTCATTCAATGGGGGATGGATTTTATTAGGGTGTTCAATCCAAGCTCTAGTCTAGGTCACAAATGGATTCTTATAGCCACAAACTACTTCACTAAGTGGATAGAAGTAGTTGCACTTAAGTAAGCAAGTGAAGAAAGCATTTTGGATTTCTATGAAGGTATTTCAACAAGGTTTGGTGTCCCTCCCACTATAATATCATATTATGCCTTATCTTTTCTTAGAAACATAATATCTAATTGAGTTGTTAGAAATGGAATCTACTTGAGAACTTCTTCTAACTACTACCCCTGTGGTAACGGGAAACAAGAGTCTACGAACAAGAACTTGCCGAGAATTATAATAAGAACTATCGATGAAAACTAGAGGACTTGCACCAAATTAAAATCGGCCTTGTGGGCTGATAGAATCACTCACAATAAGTCAAGTAGTTATTCCACTTTCAAGTTGGTTTATGGAAGGGAAGAATGACTGACAATATCCCTTGAGTTATTAGCCTTGGAGCTTATCAAGAAGCTAGAATTGTTTGAGTTCTGTCCATGGAAATCAGGTATCTAGAGCTCATGGAGCTAGAAGAGTTGATAAATCAAGCTATGGAAGCAATGGAGAAAGACCAAGCCCAAATCAAGATGAGATTTGATAGAAAGGAAAAATCTAGAGACTTTCGGAAGGGGACTTGGTCCTAAAATGGGATGCAGATAGAGCCAAACTAGGGAGACACTCCAAGTTTGATGCAATATGGAGTGACCCTTATATGATTTCAGGATGCAAGAGTAACAACGCTTTCCAACTATCCAAGTTGGATGGAGAATAATTACAGATTTCGGTCAATGGGATCTATCTCAAGAATTGTTACTAAAGTAAAGTATCTTCCTTGTAAATATTATATTAGTTCATTTCCTCCAAGTGTTTGTAGCACATTGTTCTGTTGTAGTTTAGGTTTTATTTTAGATAAGTGCTTGTGCACTCTCTGCATGTTCCATTTGGGATATGTATGATTTTTTTATTTGTACATAGTTATGATTTGTTACAGTTGCACCTTCCAGTTTTATACAAGGTCCAAAGATGAAATAATGTCCCAACAATGTTTTAGAGGTTTAAGAGGTTTCGGGCATCAGACTAATTTCAGCAATCAGAATGACTCCATGCCCAATGGATGTAAAATCACTGGTCTTTCGAAATAGCAGGAAGATCACCCCGCAAGTCACCAAATTTTTATCCATATTCCCCCTTCAAAATGAATTAATCTATAGGTACGGGAATTGATATTTAATGGGCAGTAGTTTACGAGGTATCTCACGAAACCTTGTGAGCCACGAAGAAGTTTTGGAGCCAAATTTTTTTGAATGGTTGAGCTGGAAAAATGTATCGATTGTCACCTCATTATCGTGCATTAACCATCTTATTTTTCTAATGTCAATGCCCCTTTACTTTCACGTGATAGCATCCCTTTCTAACATGCGTCAATGCCCCTTTACTTGTCACATGATAACATCCCTTCTTGACACATGTCAACCATTCTCCTAATGTGCATCACCACTTTCCTCTTGTCACGTGACAACATTCCTCGTTTTCATGTGACAATTTCATGTGACAATCCTTCCCCGTCATACCCCTTTTCTATCATGTGAAAATCCTTCCTTCTTGATGTGTGTCAACCTCCCTTCATTGTCACATGACAACATTTCTTCTTATTGTGCGATAATCATTCCCTTGTCAATGGTGACTCTCCTCATTCTTCGAGGTGTTAGCTGGTGGTTCCTATCGGGCATCAACAAGGAGTTTCAAATATGGTTGGGCATTAATGGAATTGTAAAAGGTAGCTCAACAATCGGTTTTATGAGGTATGACACCCCTATTCACCATGCAAGAAAAGTACCATTAGAAAGCGAACTGGTATGGTCACCCATACCTTCGTATAAGAAATTAATGAAAGTTGTTGGTTGGTAGCTCCCCTTCTCTATATATATGAAATTCCACCTCATTTGTTAAGGGAAATATTCTCGTATTGTAAGGGAACTCTTCCAAAATTGTTCCAACGCTCTTGTGAGACACAAGCCTCGAATTTATGCATTTTGTAAAGGATTTTTTCCTGTGCCTACATTGTAATGGATTGTGCATCATTTTAAGCAATAAAATTGGTGTTTTGTGGCTTTTCTTTCCCTAGATCAAGTTGTGTTTCCTCCTTTTCCTTTCATTGCATTTTTAGGTATATTGTGCATGTTGTATTCTTTTGCAGGACTTAAATTCATTGTGCTCCATGGAATTGGAAGTTTGAATGTGTTCTTTGAATTGTGGCACTTTTTTCTGCCCTCTTCTACCTCATTTCCTTCCATTTTCACTCACTTAGGATATCTCCACCCCCTTTTTCTTGGTGTTATCACCTCCCTTAGTTTAGGACTTTCATTTTATGCATCTCTTTCTTCCCTGGTCCCTTGGAAAATCTAGGTTAGTGTTAGGATAGTTACATTTCCCTTTCTAGGAGTAGTTTTAGCATTAGAATAGGTAGAGGAACCAACCTTCTCTAGAGGTTTGTCTCATTTGTGAGGGTCCCACACCTTGAGACAATCCCATGTTAGTCAAAAGTAGGGTTTTATAATGTGTAAATCCTAGGGTGCTACTTTTTTGACATAACAATTACCATCACCGACCTTTATGCCATTCGACAATATGATGATGAATCTATCACATATTTTGTCACACGATGGTGTAACATCATTAACCAACTATCATTTTCCCTTCCATAGACTGAACTTATTGAAATTTTCTCATGGTCTTGTGCGAAGCACATATCCTCAACTCTTCAAATTCAATATTTTCAAACCTTTGAAGAGGCATTCACTATGGCTCACAAACTTGAACTTTGTGCCCTTGAGCAAGGCCACCTTAAGCTTAGATCAAACAAGCCCAAAACTGAGTTCACCAAATCCTCCACAAATGGTGATAAATCCAAAACTACTACTAATACCATCATAATTCAATCTTCATTCACATCCACTTCTCACATGGAGCCTCTATAAATATCTCACAAACCTGTCTCCTAACTATACCCCCTTAAGAATCATATAGTTTTGTATTTGACAAGTTGATGGTGGTCCACCTCATTCAAATTCCCCCCATCTGACCCATTGATGACTCGTGTGAACCAAACCAAGATGGTACCGCGAGGGAATTATTGTAATAATTCCAAGGTCACAAAATTGAGAAGTTTCATTCCTTCAAGGATCATGTCCAACAACTTATAAATCAGGGGGACCTTCAAGTAGACAATCCTAACACATCACCTAATCAACCCCTTAATGTATCTAAACAACCATTCCCCAATCATCCATCAACAAATAAGTTTCCATCCCCCATATCTTATGAACCTAATGCTCACATAATTAACACCATAAATCAAGAACCTACATTATTTCCTACATCCACTACCCCATTATCTACCACATCTACCTTTACTTTAGACACTTCTTCTACAACAATAACCTCATTAATATCCATGCCTATCTCTACACCTACCACATCTCAACCTATCACATATATTCCTTCATCCACATCTATATCAAATACACCTATTACTACATCTACACCACCTATATCTACAACCATTTCAACCATACCCACTACTACTACATCCCAATATATCATATTCAATTCTTCATCAACATCTACCATTCCTATATCTATACCCACTTCCACATCAATCAAATCTACTAGCATAACCATACCTACATCTACATATCAATCTACATGTATATCTATAATACCCTTTGAAAAAAATTTACACAAACACCCCCACTTAAGATGACCACAAATGATATCCATGCCCCATCTATAAAACCAATCACCTCCACACCAATCAATTTTAGACCTATACAATCTAACACCCCCTTTAATCGCATCAACCGCATAATCCAAAACCCCTTCCATCCTCAATATCCACATCTACAATACCCCTACATCATCTAGTTCTACTTCTAGAGACCCCTTAGTTAAAATCGTAATAGTTCCTACCAAACGAAAAATATCACATCTAAGGTCTAAGAAACTTGGCATATGTATCCAAAAATATCTTATACACACACACACACACAAAAATTGGAGCTTCCTCCTCCCAAGCCTAAGCAAAGAAATGTTACATCATCACTCTTGGGAGAACCTCCCTCCATCTTAAGGCTAGACCATTCCTCTAAAACACCCATCTTCATCCAATCCAAATCCAAGAAATTTAACCCTCCTTTTAGATCTAATTCTCCTTCAAAATCAACTAAGTCCCAAGTCATCAAAACCAAATCATAGATACCCACTCCTCCTTCCAACTTTAAATTTGGACCAAAGGCTCTCATGGAGCCTCATCAAAGAAAATCATCCTTATTACCTTCATCTACCATTCCTAAATCCACTTCATCTATGACCTATTCTTCAACAACCCCCAATGGATTACACACTAAAATCATTTAATGCTTACTCTAAACCTTGGAAATCACCCTTCCTCCTATCAAGTATTTTGATAAACACGCTCCAAGACCTTGTTATTTCAATCCTAACACCATGTATACTTGTCATCGCACCCTCGGGTATGACACTAAGCATTGTAAGACCTTCCAAAATCTCATCCATAATCTAATCCAAAAATACCATACTCTTCCTTCCATCCCATCCACATTCAAATTCAATCCTCCAATCAAACCCTCACCTCCTAAGGAATATAAGTTGGGTTCTCCTCTAAATCATCCGTCATAATTCCTCCCCAAGCTCTATTTCTCCTAAGGGGAGGCCCCCTCTCTTCATCGACACCATCCACATTACTAATCCTCCTCACCCTCATGATCCTCAATCATCTATCCAATCAAAACCTAGAGTCATCATCATTGCTCCTTCTAATAATCCTACCCCATCTCCCTTGACATCCACTAGCTCATCCATATCTACATCAAAAAAATTTAATGTGATGCAACATATCTAACAAAGGGGGAATCCACTCCTCTCTTTCATTCCTATCACATCTCCTTCTTCATCCACATCTCCCATACACATTGATACATCTCCTTCTCCATCCAACCATCCCATAGACATTGATGAGACTATATCTATTTTCCCTAACTCCTTTAAATATCCATAATCATTCTAGGAATGGTCTATTATCGTGGATATTCCTCTTCCTCTAGATCTCCACACTATCTTATCTAATCTCACCTAATCTCATCTAGATCTACTTATCCTTCATCTAATTTTTTTGTCTCATCCAATCTACCTATATATTATTGCATCTCATTCTAATTCCACCTTTGTGGTTATCTTTTTGCCTCTCTTGGGGCACCATACCTCATCCTAAGCCCACTTTTGTGGCCATCTTCATCTCACCATGGATGCATATTTCCTCACTATTTAAAAGATAGTGCATAATATTTTACCACCTCTTATCTATCTCACCTTATCTAAATCTTTTGCAACCTATCATCTCATCCCATCCACTCTTGTCTCTAAAAAAGCATGACTTTAGCATTGGTGACCTTGTCAAATTTTCCTTAAAGACAATCAAAACGTCACTACTCTAGAAAGGAGTCAACGTGGAAATTTTTCTCTCAACTATATTAGACCTTACATTATCGCATATAGTATGGATCTAAATCCTATTGTTTGTCTTCCTTGATGGTAAACCAGAAATGAAACCTCTTAACACATTACACTTACAACCTTTATACTGTTAGCATACCTACCAAAGGTGAAATTAGCTATCCCATTACTCATCCATCCATCATTATCAATTTCCATATTTCATTGTAATGATCTAGAATTATGTGGTCTACCATCACTTTCTTAGTAGTGACCTTGAATATGGGCACCACAGATCTACTCATAGCATATTCCTTATGGATAGGTTCTTCCTTCTTGGTGAGAACTCTGTGATCATTACATCTATTACCCTCTTATTCACCTATTGGAACCATGCTAAGGGTCTATGGGTGTCATTTTTACATCCATTATCCCCTCCTAAGTGGTCTACCTAGCTATCCCTGACTCTTTGCCATGAAAAGTCAAAAGTAAACAAATTGATCCCTCAAAGGAAAGCTATTCAAAAAATCATAAAAAATTCAAAAGTATATAGTGATCCTTGAAGGACAGCTATCATGCATATGTTATCCCTACCATCTGTAAAAAAATTAAAATTCCAAATTCAAAAAGCATAAAATTAAAAAGCGGACCACTCCTTGAAGGATGACACTATAGATCTACTCGTAGCATATTCCATATGGATAGGTTCTTCTCTCTTTGTGAGAACTCTATGATCATTACATCTATTACCCTCTTATTCAGCTATTGGAACCACGCTAAGGGTCTATGGGTGTCATTTTTACATTCATTATCCCCTCCTAAGTAGTCTACCTAGCTATCCCCACTCTTCGCCATAAAAATTCAAAAGTAAACAAATTGATCCTCAAAGGACAACTATTCAAAAAAGCATAAAAATTCAAAAGTATAGATTGATCCCTTGAAGGAAAACTATCATGTATATGTTATCCCCCGTCATCCGTAAAAAAAAAAAAAATTCCAAAGTCAAAAAGCATAAAATTAAAAAGTAGACCACTCCTTGAAGGTTGGCTACTCCTTCATATCATGGAAGAAAATTCTTCCCACATTTATCAACCTTCTATCTCAAATCAAAGCATCCTAAGAAATCTTCCCACATCGATCATCTTTCTCATTCATATCAAAAATCTTGCATTGATCAATTTGCATCCCATTACCCAAAGTTGGGGCATAGACCTAGGGACACCCACCTATGGAGAACCTATATCCCTATGTACAAGTCACATCTAAACCCCTTTGTCATGTCAACATTAGGTTTATAAGTCCACTTTCCATATTTTCCACATGATCCTTGGAATAACTAACTATCATTGGTTATGTGTTAATACCTTTTATTTTCCACTTTCCATCTTTTCAACATGATCCATTTTCCATATCACAACTTTCCCTATTTTTCATGACCCATTTTTTCATCTTGGTGTTCCCTTTTGAGGAACCATCTTTTCATCCTAGTCCTACCTAGACACATCTTTTTGTTCCTCATATTTGAAGGAGAGTGCATGCTCTTTCTCCCATTAATTTTTCAGGACCATCATTTTGACCATCCTTGCATTTGTTTGTGCATGTTTTTGATGTCTGCCTTTGACCCTTTGGTCTCATGGATTATACATCTATCTCGAATGGATTCCCATTAGATTCCCTCCATATTGCAGCAATCTTTGCTGACTCACAGAGTCCATAGGCCATTAACATCACCTTCATCGCAGGCCATGCTATGCTCCTACCGATGTTTTCCAGTGGTCACCACCATATTTTTGTTGTTATCTTTATCAATGGTCTTTCCCATTCACTTGGGGCATCTTCCTATCTTCTTTCATCGTATGTCATCATATTTATTTTCTCATCCTTTCCACACTTTCCTTCTTCATCTATCCCTTTCAAAATCATGATTGATTACTCATCATGTTTTCAATCCCTAGTTTGAGGGAGAGCATCTCACCATTTGTCTTTTCAGCCTTTCTTATTTTTGTCTCATGGCTTACCCAATGCAAACCACTCAAGAAAAGGGAAAATATAGACACTAATTTTTGGTATCGCTACCCTCACCCCACATTCACTCTCTTCTTGCATACATGCACCTATTCAAATCTTCCCCTTCCCTCCAAAATCCCATTTATTCCATTTTATTATTATTTCCCACCTTTAATCCTATCTTACCCATCCCATTATTTTATCTATCTTCAGTAATCCTAATCATCATATAATTTGTTTATTCTCCCTAAAACCTCTATATTTATCCTTTCTAGGCTATCATTTAATACTTTCATCTCTCCATGGTCTTCATTTAATGTTTTCCACCATCCACCTACCTTTTATCCTTTCCATGCAACCCCAACTTATCATTATCACTTCAAACCATAATAAGAAATCATTTTTTCCTCTTTGCCTCGAGTTATACATCACTCCACCACCCAAATGGATGCCTCTCTATAGTATTCGATGACTCATCCAGGTCATTGTCGTTAACCCTATAAATCCACCTTCACCTCCTCCTTATAGGAGGTTATAATTTAAGTCTCTTACGACTTAGGCTTGTTTTTGTAGGTTTCTCTTATTCTTAGCAGTAATTGCTCTCATCTTGGATTCACCTTTTGAAGACCAATTTTCATCATTGTGGATATTTTGGACACTTTATGCTTGTTTCAATATTAACCAACTTTTCATCTTTCCACTCCTTATGTAGGTATTTATCAGTCATCTTGGATCCTTGTCATAACCTCATCCCTCATTCTTCCCTTCTCATCCGTCATTTTCCATACACCTTCATCTTAGATCTACCCTGGTCGTCATCAACCTTGTCTGGTCATCGTTGATCTAACCTCCATCATATCATATTTTTTTCCATCCAAGACCTCACCATCTATTTTCCATTTCTCGCATCCACCCCCCTTACATCCGATCATTCATTCTCTCCTACCATCTCAAATCCATTATGCCATCCCTCAATCGCCACCAATCTAGCCCAATCACGATCAAAATAATTCTATTTTCATATCATTTACCATTTTTTTTTCCTATTTTCTTGCATCCTTTTTGTTTCCTCTTATTCCGACCATCTGCAAGTTACTTAGTCAGATCATCATAGTGCATTATCAAATCCAGATCCAGCTACAGGAGGAATTGTAGGCTTGTTTTTCTACACCTTCTTCTTATCCATCCTCGCTTGTTGTCGATGAGCCCTCTGCAATATCAGGTCTCTGTTGACCCATGCTAAGTTTGATATATTTTTCATTATTTAGATCATATTTTGTTTTATCTTCTTAGATCTAACTTTCATTTCTTGTTTTACTTCAGACTTTATATTTTACGCTACATCCAATTTATCAATATCCATTTTATCTATCTTTATCAAATATGATGGTTGACATCCATCCTAGGAAGTTCTTACTTCTCGGATTGACTTTTTCAGAAACCCTCCCATCCTATCTACTAATTTAATCTTTTTCTGCTAAGTTATCTTGATTTTCATGTCACTTAGCTCACAGGGAGGAGGATATTTCTATTGCATCCATACATATAGTCATCTCATCTCAAGGTACCATAAACCCTTCATATTTTGAGTTGTTTTATTTTCTTTAATACTAGTTCACTAATCTGAGCAGAACGAATAAACTTGGTCAACACTTTGTTCATAAAAATCATTGAACAATTCTTGGAGTGACTTTTTTTCATGCTAAGACATGGCTCTATGAACTTTGCATGCACCTCGGAAATAGAGGAAGATAAAATATTTTACATATTTAAGTGCTTCAAAAATATATCATGGAATTATCTCGATTGATGCACAACTAATTTAAGTAGATTTAGGAAACCCTTGAGTGATTTTGGAAATATATTTACGATATAGGATTGTAAGAGTATCAAGTGAGTTATAAAGTGATATTAACTTGCTTATATAGACTTCCATAGATGAGATATTTTGATAAGGTTGACCATAGGAAGATGAAATAACCCAATTAATATATTCACATCAAAAATAAAGTAAAAGAATGAAAAGGTGAAAGATCATATAGGTTGGTCAAGACCTAACCCCACAACTTGACCCTTTGTGTGGTCCTAGATATGAAATATGAAAAGTGAAACAAAAATTTGTGACATGAACTACAGAGGTTATTTACGCCTTTTATTTGATAATATTTCTCAAATTGATGATATAATAGTGTAAAGATAAAAAAATCGTGGAAGATCAAGAAAGATAAATTTATTGGATTTTGAATGTGAGAATTTGTCTCATCAAGAAGCATAGTCAAACTTGGCATTGTAAGAGGTTAAGGTACCAAATTTTAGTGTCTATTATGATAGAAATCATGGAACAAAGAGAACCATCATGCACAATGGGCATACAAGTACATCAATCAATGTCACACATAATGGCACAAAGAATACCAAATGCCACATACAAAGGACACAATAGTGTCACACATAAACAACTATTAAAAATTCACAAAAGAAAAGGTAAATGAGTTCACAAATAGGGGACGCAAAAATTTCACACACCCATAGAATGTGGCCAAGGGATGCACAAACAATAAGAAGATAAGTAATCTAATTTATAATGATAAAATTATATAATATCCCCATGCACATAGAACAAGATATACTACTCATGTAGAATCTTTATGTGATAATCCTATAAACATTTATAAATAACATATATCACAACATATAATGTAATCATAATCACAATGTGAAAGGGTATTGTGTAATAAATGAAATGATATCACCGGATGGTGTAAAAATGCCCCTAGATTATCAAGGTCGTTGGGTAATAGGTAAATTTCATCATATATGATCATGTAGAGTCTCGTGTACCCCGCATCATGCTCAAATACCTCGTGAAATATATGTGTGTGTATAATTAAGAATATGTTATCTATAATACCATATGAAAAATAACTAATGTAAATTAAATAAATAGGAAAACAAGTCATGCTCAAGCCTGGTTTTGTATTTTGAGAATATATGAATGTTTTTTGTATTTTGCGACATATTATGATTTTTTCATAATATTGAAATTTTTTGAAAGGTTTTTATTTAACATTGAGCAGATAATCCATATTATAATTTTAATATACTTGTCTTGCATTAGCCATATAATAAATCTTATGAAGGAAAGAATAACCTGAATGTCTAGCCTCCTATAGTTGATAGAGAGTGTCATGATGTATTTCATTATTATAGGGTGGGCCTTGTCATGCCATAGTGGATTTCCATGTCTCATATTGTGCTTTTAGTATTTGGATACCATCATGTTTGATTGTAATGGATGTATGAAGTTAGGAGAAGGTAATATTTTTATTGTTCTCATCAATTGTTATTTTTAAATGGTGTAACCATTATCACCTAAAACAAAGAGTGGTGGTTTAGGGGTCAAGTTATACCTATAATATTATTTTTGTATTGCATAAACCATATGCTATGAGTAATATAATAAACATTTGAAAGCCACATGACCATTTAAATATAGTCATAAAATATTATGGAGCAAGGGAAAGAGTGTGTAATGTGTCATATGTACATATATTCTTATATGTGGCTATATTGAATGGGATGTGTTTCTATTACTTTTCATGTATATAAAGTGTGAACATAAAATTACCAAATGACTCTTGTTGGCTTACATTGGATTGGTGGGATATGATTGTTTTAGTTGTGTTAATCCAATGTGGACTATTTTAATCATATCATTATATTTTAGCATGTGTATCTTGTCACATCCCTCATTTTTGGATTTAGAAATTCAATACTTGTTTAATCTGGATGATTAAAATGACATGCTTAATTTGGAAAATTAACTTTATGATCATTTTTAAATGATGAAATTGGCATGCTTATTATCATTATGTGGAATTTTGATGATATGGACTAACTACCTTTTTTTTGATATGAGGTGAATGCAGGATCAGGTACACCCTCATTAAAAAGGAGAGGGAGGGCATCATCGGGGAGAGGTTGGTAGATCATGATAACAAACTTGAAATTGAAAAGGTAATTGAGAACCAACACACACCATGGGAAGGGGGTAGAATTTAGTTACTTATGTGATGCGTGAATTCTTTATGTTATATTTTATTACGTTTATCTATTGATATCAATAGACGATGATTGGATTACGCCGATGTGGCTAAATGCCACTGGCATAACCCAACCATCGTACATCGTTATTTAATGATGTTGCAAGTAATTGGTTTATTCATTTTTATAAGCAGTTATAATAATTGAATATGAGTTTGAAAACATAACAAAGCGGATGGAGCATGTTGTTGTGTGTTATGATCATTTGGTTTTAATGATGGATGGTTGGCAATTAAATTGTTCATCTTTGATCTCATTGACTTTGTGGTATAAGCGGGAAAATTTCTAAAACTTAATCCTAGTAAGATTATGATTTAAATACATAATTTTGATCACTTAGCATTAAATAAAACTTAGCCTTAATGTTAAGAAAATGGGAGATAAGCATTAGTTAAAGTTTTGCATTAAAATGAAACTTAGATTTAATTTGAAATAGATGGGAGATAATTATTAGTTAGTGGTTAAATGGAAATTCATGTAAATGAATTAAAGGATGTATATTTTATTAAACATGAGGGATACGTGGGAAAATTAAAAGAGAAGAAATTTTTTTGGAAAGTTATTTGGGAGTTAAGTGGACTTTAGGTTTGATACGTGGGAAGGAGAAGAGGAAGTAAAATAAAAAATGAGGAGGAAATGGAGGAGAATGGTTGGGGAAGAAGCTATTTCAAATGGTTTTCACATTATGCATACATGGGTTTTTATGGAACTGGAAGGATTGGAGCATTGGCATTTTGGAAATCGATTGGATAAGAATTTCACAGGAAAGGTTTTTTCTTCTCGGTTCTATTTTTTTATTAGATAATGAAAATTACAGCTTAATTGTTTTAGTAAATGAAATGCATGAAATTTACACCATTTTTTTGGGCTTGTGTTTTGATAATAAATATGTAAATTAATACACCCTTCTCGGGTCTACATTTTGGGTTGTTATTTTGGATTACATTTTATTTTAAGGAAAGAAACACCCATTTTGGATTGCACATTTTTATGATATTTAAGAGGGAAAATGCCCCAAATTTGGGTCTACTCATTCTTATTTGGGCTGCATTTTCATGAAATTTATACCAATTTTGGACTCAGTACGTTTTTATGATTTTTAAAAGAAAAATACCCCAAATATGGGTCTACTCATTCTGATTTCTAGGCTGCATTTTTATGAAATTTATACCCATTTTGGACTACACGTTTTTTATGATTTTTAAGAGGGAAAATACCCAAAATCTAGGTCTAGTCATTCTGATTTCTAGAGTGCATTTTATGAAATTTGTACCCATTTTGGATTGCATGTTTTTATGATTTTTAAGAGGAAAAAATACCCCAAATCTGGGTCTACTCACTTTGATTTCTAGGTTGTGTTACGTTTTCATTCAAGTCAATTTTTACCTTATTTCAAATCTGTGTTTTTGAAGTAATAATTTGTGCAAAACATTTTTTAAGAAAATAGAATTTTCAGTCTTTCTGGGTCAGTGTTTGATGTTAGAATAATATAGGAAATACCCAATTCGGATTTGTTTTTTCTCAAAATATAAAGGGATATGTGTTGTTTATAAGAGGTTGATAGGACACTCTTTATGGGTCGACATAACTTATATGACAAAGTGTGTTTTATTAAATTAACATCATTCTGGGACTACACTTTTAGCATTATTTAGATGACATTAATGGTTGTTTTTGGGTTGATTGTATTCCCAATATGGAAAAGGATATTTGCATATTTTAATTAAATAAATGTTCTTTATCATTTTGGTTGCATATATCTATTTTGGGACAATATAAAACTAGTTGTTTTAATTATTCAAACTCATATTGAACTTGCAAATGGAGAGGAAATAGTGACTGAAATATTTAGAGAATGGAAATAAACCCATTATGGGTTGAGAAATGGTTTATTGTTTTTAAAATAGTGAAAGATAAGTGACTAGTTGAAATAGGTGGTTATGCCAAATGATTGTTGTAAAAATATAACTTCTTGAGTTACTACTAAACTTTACCTTACAAAAATAAATTACAATGCTTGATTATTATCATTATTTTGATGATTTGGGCATGAGGTTAAAATATGATGTTATGATGTTTTCATTTGTAAAGTGAGACTTACATTATCATGCTCATATAAAATCTAAAATCATGATAACATAATTCCCCACCTTATTAAAACACATTAAATACATGTGAATGTTACTAGAAAGAAAAATCAGCATATGAAGTATTTTCGGAAAATCAAATTGTTATTTATGCATTGTTAATCGTCTAAAGAATGTTGTTAAACATTAAACTAGAAATGAAATCCATAAGCTTATGTATGCATGCTAGTATATTATGAAAACTGTACAAGCATACATACATATGCTTATGGTGGGTCAGTTGCCTATGTTTAAAAGAATCTAGAAACATGGATAGATGGTTGTTTTTCCTTTATGACTATGAAATCAAAACATATTGTAAATGCTAAGATGGAATGTTTCTTGATGAGGATTATTTTTTTTGAAAGTGGTGTATGAGATAGTTGTGTTGTGAAGGATGATAAATCATTATTATTTGTGTAAACTATAATATTAGCTTGCATTAGCATAGCTAGAAAACTTTGTCCAAAGTAATGTATCTAGTTGTATGCATTGTCAGTTCACTTATCCTTATTTTGTACTAGTCAAGAATCATTTGATGGTATTGGTTGCCATGATCCACAGGGGTTCACTTAGTAAAATTAAGGTATAGACGTGCCATGAAGGGTATTAAATAATACTTAATTCTAGATGGGATGTATTTTTAATACCCCCTCTGTATATTATTAGAATACCTTACTTACCCATTTTTCGATTACAATTTTATTTACCCCTTTTTTATTTCTATTTATTATTATTATATTTTTCACTCAATGTTTTTAATATGCATTTCCTCTCGAAAGTAGTTTGATTATCTTAATTTAATCATTTATCAATAGTTGTTCTTAATTAAGATGGTGAAAGGGTTGAAAAGCATACTCAATCCTAGTTTTCTACCATCTTATTATTTCTTGGTTACTAGGGAGGTATAATTTAATTTACCACACTACTTTTTCAATTTTAAGGTATTTACTTTTAAAAACTAGGGTTCCAAATGTTTTAATTTTATATTAAAATCAAACCCCCTTTCCTTTGCTCACCTCTCCAGATATACTGTAGTACCCCAATACTCGATTCAAAACATTAATAAATTAAACCCTTTCACCCTCTCATGTCTACCGGTATATTGACTTTAATTTTATTAATTTTAATTACCTCAATATGAACCCACGTGCTAGGATATTGCCTTGCTAATGAACCCCCAGTGCTTGATCTAATGATGGGTTGTATTTTTATAATTTGGGTATATTACACATGGTTCTCAATTTATTATTCCTTGTTGATAGTTAATTATCTCAATCTTCCTTCCTCGTGAAGGGTCGGGCCCCTCTCACTTACGAGGGGGAACCGAAATTTTCTGTGGTAGTAGGAGTATCACTCCAATGATTATATCCCTCTATTACAGTTGCACATTTGAGATAGACATGTATACAGGAACTTTTGGAAAGAACAAGATATCAATGCTTTTATTACTTGTACTAAGTTTGTAATTATGCAATGTTATACTTGGATAGAGGTTGTTCGAATTTGTTTTGTGTAGTTTTCATTGATGTCAAATTTCATTGATGTAAAATGGAGTTTAGGTTTCTCCATGAGGTGTGACTCATAATCAAGCTTGAAGGTTGATTGGTAGTGTGATGAAATGTCATGGTGTCTAGGCATGTTCTTGGTGCATTGTCAAACAACTAAGTGTTTTGTATGAGATCTAGATGTTGTATGAGCTCTTCATGAGATCTAGCATGGTCAATATGATGTGTAAAAGGTTTTAATGAGTTTTTAAGAGGTATATAAGGTCAGTTCATAAGATTTATGTGTTGTGTAAAGTATTTCTAGGTTTAGAACTAGACCTGTGCAAAGAAGAATGATATGGTAGCATGTGAAATGATGAATATCAGCTTTTTATTATCATGTGAAATGTGTTATGACATGTAATAGAATGTGTTGAAGGATTCTAAGGTCATATTTCATAGGTATAGTGCATGCACAAGGTCATTTTGAAGCAAGACAATGAAGACAAGGCTATTTTGCATGGGTAAGTCTTAGTGCAAGGATATTTTCATATACATTTTAGCTTAGATTAGATTTGGGATAGTTGAAGGAGGTCCCTCTAGTGCTTTAAGAAAAAATTTAGGTCAAGGTAGTGAAGAAAAAGTGATCAAAATGATTTTTGGCTCTACCAAGTTCTTAGAAAGGAAAAAACTAGCTCAATGGTGAACTTTGAATGCTCACCCACACATGTGAGCCCTACATGGGGACCTGAGACTTTCATGGATGTTTTGACATGGATTCAAGAATATTTTTCAAAAATAATGAATCAATTTGGTCTTCAAATATTTATGAACAATCATTAACAAGATAGGTAGGTCTAAAACCCTAGTTAAACCCTAGACCTAGAGTGATAGGATAGATTTGATTATTTTGGTATCCAAATGACATCGAAAAGTAATTTTGATGATTAAAATATGTATATTACTCTTCAAGGCTCCTATTGATGGAAATTTCATGATCCAATTGTCTTAGAAAGTTTAAGAAAAACCCTTATTTTGTAGAAATTTACAGTGCACGTAGAGATGAGATGAAGGTTTTATGAAAAAAAATGAATTGTTCCAGGAAGCTTGGGAGGTGTGCTAAATTTCCATGAAAATTTTTTGGTAGGTACAATATAGAAACTTGGTTTAATATGTCCTCCAAGTTTCCCTACCACTTGAGGGCTAGAGTGTGCAAAACCAGTCTTGTGGTTTAAGGTGTGTTTGATAGAAATGCATGTTGTAGCAACATTTTATGATCATGAATAGTTGGTACAAGTCTTATAATAGTTTTGTGAGCTCTTGGAAATTTATTATTACATTCTTACATGTTGAATTACTCTTGGCCTAATTATCTCTATTAGGCCTATCAAGAAGGTGATTGAATCGGTGTGTTGGTGTGTATTCTTCCATGTTACCTATGCATATTAGTGTTTCGAGAGGTTTTTAATGATTTCCTTGCAATGTTCCAAGTATTGTTTTTTCATGGAAGTGATGATTGAGGTGTTGTAGATCAGTTATCTCAAGACTAGTTCTTGAGACCTAGGATCTGGTTGGAGCAGCTTTCAAGATCCATGCTTTATGAAGCCTTAAGCCTTGATTTGGAGGTTAAAGTGAGTTGTTTCAGTAGTAGACACTGAAATATTTCCATCCATTTAATACTTGTGCCTTGATGAATATTTTCTAGGTGTGAATCATTTTGATCCTAAAAACCTAGTTTTGAGACCTATCTACCAGTTTGAGCAGTGTTAGTGAAGGAGTTGTTTTGTGTCTCTACCTTGGGCTGATGATTGCAATGAGTCGATGAGTTAGCTATGATATGAATTTTTCCTAATTAATAATCCTAATTTTAATTAAATACTTTACCATATAAAACCCTCTTATTGTATATTAAACAAAAACAATAGTTAAAGGATTAAATATATATCTCTAGAGGGGTGGTGAGGACTATGTGCTACTCAAGTAATTCCTAGGTGATACCTAAGATTCAACACCTCAAGCTATGGCCACATTATCGGAGGAAATATTTAATAAATAATCTTCTTTCCCTAGCCAAGAACCATCTTGGGTTATACTTCACGTACCCCAGTTAGGACACCCTCTAAAGTGCCCCTCTCCAATGCCCACCACTTGCCTTCACTCGAATTAAATAAAAATACTTGAGCACACATTTCCATATGCCTATCAAATCCCCACACCAAATTTTTAAATAAGTTTCTCTCGGGTGGTTTTCTAGTCAACACACCCATTCATAACAACACTTATTAATTAATTACATCTACCCATAATGGGTTCAAAATATTATATTAATCCCTCCTTTCAAAAAGAGTTTGAGAAACCTTTCTTTTATTCCTCCCTATTTTAAAGGGATCTCTATGTACATATCTCCCACCCTATTTTAAAGGGGGTCTTATTTTATTCATACTCCATTAATTTTTGAATAACTTTAGGAATTAAATTTTATGTCTTTTCTCTTGATTAAATAACTTTAGAATACATAATAATTAATTTATTTTATTTTGATTAGAAATTTAATATTTTCTAAATGTGGATAATTTTTCATATAACATTAGCATAGGTCAATACCTTTATGTTGATATACCACATGAGTCTTATTTAATTGTTTTTCTATGTGAATTTTCTCGGTCTTGTGGAGTGATTTATGGGTGTTAGAGACCTACTTATAGGTGTTTGCTTCTTGGTATGCTTCATGGTGATGATAGATGGTGCACGTGTTCTTTGGTTTATCAAGGTTATGAGAGGATGTCCCCAACATATGTGGAGCTGTTGGATTCTTTGTATATATGTCTTGCTCCCTTAGAGTTCATAGTACATTCATTGGATGATAAATCTTGTTTCTAGGCCTAATTGAGAGGCTTAGTGTTGTTTGTGTTTGATAGGATCTTTCCAACCTTTAAGGTCTCTTGGAGTGATTTTATACGATGGAGTATATTGTTTTTCATGTTATCATGACTGACCTTAATGTTCTTGGCTAACATGTGGTTGTTATTATGATGATTCATGTATATAAATTAAATGTATTTTCTCATTTGAGGAATTTATGATGAGGAGGATGTGAGCAAGCTAGAGAAGGTGAAAGAAGAGTGTAGAGGGGTTAAGGAAAAGTTGAGAAGAGGCATGAAGAGATGATAAAAGTAGAGGAGTAGTTTTTCAAGGTCATTAGACCTAATCAACATGATATGATGTAATTTTGAGCGAAGTAGGAGAAGATCTTGTTTTAAAGAGTTTTGAGTGTATGGAGTTGAACTAGTGGTCACAATTAGTTGTTTGAGAAACAAGTAATCAAGTGATCATCCATTTCGTGGCTAGGTGTGTGCTTATTCATCTTAGGTTATTATATCCTTCTCGTAGGATTGGTGTCCTACTAAACTATGGGTTGGTGCTCCTTGTGGGGTTTTTGCCTCACTAAATAAATCTTGTGTGATGTGTAATATTCACATAAGTCATTTTTTTAGTAATATAAGTAGAGGTTTAGTGGGTTTTCTTCCCCTTGAGGGTTTCCCACTTCATATCTGGTGTTCTTATGTTCTCTCTTGTCTCTTTCACTTGTGGATGGTTGTAACACACTTAATAATCTCACAATTGATTATTATGTTTAATAGTTTATTTGAGTGATGAATGTATGACATGGTTAATGAAGTAAAAAAATATATATGACTGCTTCACCCCCATTCATTGTGCTTATAAAAAGATAGGAATTTTTTTATCATACTTTGGATATAAAATATGATATAACTCTAATATTAATCATTGACTTATGAACTAAATTTTGATCACACATTTTACAAAAAAGTTGTGGAGTTAATGTAATAAGTTTAATGGAATTTTATTGATCAACACTTGGTTTGGAATTTTGGAAATATGGTGACATGTTAGTAAACCTCAAAATTTATTAGATATCGTAATAAATTGTATTATTCAAATGATCTAATATGTCATAGCCTTTTAATGGAGCACTAGATTGAGAAGTAGTAGAAAAAGGTGGTGGAGGTAGAGTTTTATTGCCATGGTGGGTGGTCTTCCTCATCTTGTATTGATATCATGTAACAAGGATCCCAATATAATCTTAGGGTGAATAGAGGGGGCATGATAGTAGCTAGAAAAATATTCAAATAAATGGGGGTAGGGAAAAAAATGCATACAATCTCTTTGGTGAAAAGTAGCAATATGAATGACCTCATATTAACCATTGATATAAGTAGGATTATTTTCATGGAATACAAATTGAGTATAAAAGCGCGTGTAGTAGTAAGGGTTGTCCCTTTCTCTCAAGTTGAGGATGGCCATGGACTTGGTTAAACGAATGGTATCCCAAACCAACTTGAGGGAAAGGAACCTTAGACTTATTTTAAATACCATCAAAAATTTGATTAAAAGATGGGAAAGTCATGAATATATGCAAGAAGAATAGAAAACCCTAGAGTAGGATAATTCACAAATTGATAGATGGATTTGATAAATAGAAAACCATAATGATGTCTAGGGATGAAGATAGAAGGGAATAAGGTAATATAATCCAAATACGTTGAATATTTGATCAATATGTAGGTTCACCAAATGATTCAATCCAAAAAAATAAGTTTAGGGAAAGAAGGATAAGGGGATGTTTCCTTTACATATTTAAATTCTATATTAGGGTTATATAAAATATGTAAATTGAAATTATTAATTAATCATTAATAATTTGAAGGTATACACATACATATAATGTAATTAAAAGATAGATCCATTAGAACATGTCCTCAATATATAAAAACATAAGAATATGAATGTGTTTAGCTCTTTAACTAGTTTGGAGACTAATATGGGTGTAAGAATTGAATGAGATAGCTGGAAATGTCCTACAAATGATTCATCTCATATTCGGATCTACATTATCTATTGGGATGACATTGTTCCTTTCATACCAAACCATTTGGTGGTTTATCCTACTAGACAATTTGGTTTGGGATGTTAATGGAGCTTTACAACTTTTGGCATCTCTAAAAATGATTAGAATATGCTTTTTTGTTGAATATTAGGACTTAATAATGTGTGAAACCCTCTTTAACCATCTATTTTGACCCAAAATCCTAACCGAAGGAAAAACCCATGTAAAAATTTTAGTGTTTGGGTTGAAGTGCAAGTCATACATTGCCTACATAGGAACTAGTTTGAAGAGACCTCAAACTACACATAATTCTCTAACTAGAAATGTGAAATAATATTGCATGGATGTAAAGTTGTATTTGATAATACTTTGTATTGACTTAGCTTGTCTACGATTAACTTTATAGCATTTGATTATGGAATCTTAATTCTTGAACCTAGTTTGGAGTTCTTTAGACCTATATGGGGATTTCTCCTAATGTTTGTTGTTTCTTTAGGGATTTTATGAGAGTTTTGTATGCTTTTGGGGGTGATTTAGTTGATATTCATGAAATTGGAAGGTGTTTCTAGGTGAGTAAATGAGTATATTAGAATTTTTTATATAGGGTTTTGTGCATATAATTCACATTAAGGATGACCCATAGTCAAATTTCCAAACTATAAAAAGATTTAAAAATAAGAAAGTGACTATTAGGTGGCCTTGATGAAACCATTATTTTCAAACCAAACCATTGGATGGTTTGGTCCATGAGGAAATGTAGTATTGTGAAGCTCTATGAACGATAATTGAGAATAATGGACTACTTCGACTAATGTATGCATTTTTTTGAGTAGAAGATTAGTGTAATGAGGAGATAAATTAGTGTGATATGACTACGGATAGACTATGATAAAAATAAATTGAGCTCAGGATGCACACACAAATCATGATTTAAAGTATTAAGCCAATAATAATGTTATTTAGTGATAAATTGCCAAATTTTGGTTTATAAAATATGCTTGATATTTTTAAAATATTATTAAATAAAATGTCTTTGGTGGGTGTCAAGCATATGTCGAACCAAGATATGAAACAATTTTATGTAGAGGTGGATTACCATTAAATTTTCCTATTGGACCATTAACTGTTGTGGTGCCTAAAATTTTGTGGTTTGTCCAACATTATTTTTGGATTTGTTATTCTTGTTCTAAAGTCAGAATATTTTTAGGAATTTCTTCTTCTTCTTAAGGGGTCTCTTATTCCTGATATTTCACTTTCTTAGTGAGTGGAAGGTTATTCTCATTATATGATTGATCTTTTGATATCATCAATATATTCCCATCGTAATGAAATGTAAGGAGCTTTTCTTTATCATAAACTATTTACCTCCATTTCATCCATTCTTTCCTCAATATTTTTTTAAGTTCTCAATGGTAGGAACAATAAAGAACATATTTTCAAAAACTATAGGTGCCAATGTAACTAATATTGTGATATATCCCACTAAACTTGCATGGTGTAAATTATGTTCAAACTCATCATCAACATGTCCAATTTGATACATGAAGTATCTATTACATGTATTATGCACTTTATCTTTTTAATTATGAATCATTGATATGTGTTCCTATAATTTATCTTGTGAACACCGGGTCAATTTATTATTTATCATACAATACCTTAACTTGAGGTATATCCTTATTTGTTGCTTCCTCTTTTTGGGTATATCTCTTTCTTTCTTAAGGACTACATTATGCTCATGATATGGTTTTGGTTTTTCTTCCAATCCTCCACTAGAATGATTCCATCGTAAATGTGTTTCTTAATGTGTTCACCTAAAGAAAAACTCTTGTTTGCACCACATCCATTAATTCAATGATAAATACAAAATTCCATTTCCTATGTCATATAAGATGATGTAGTGGATGGTACCAAGTGGTAGGTAAGGTAATTATCTTATTTTCAAGTAAATTGTGTAGTATTTAAGTTATCTTTTCATTATTGCATTTAATCTTGATATATTCGTCATTGAGATTAGTAACTCTTGGTGGTAGTGTATGACCTGATTTGGAAGAGTGTTCATATTTAGTAGAGGTTTCACCACTTACCCTTGATTCGGTTGATATTTTAGAAGAGGTGTTCAAAATGTGGGTCACATGTGTGTCATAACATGCATACAAAAATATAAATGTGGATTTTGAAGATGGTTCTCATGTGGATGCAAATGAGTATATAATAAATCTTCCTCATATGCCACAATACTAGATATACGGTGCACAAGGAATTCATTTTTTCCACTAAGAATTGATTTTATGAGAGAGTGATAAGCCCACATGAAGCATATCTTGTTTCTCTATCACTTGGTTAGAACATCAATTGATGCATGATGCTCATAAAATGAATATCATGATACTCATAAATGAATAGCATAATATTGAATGGGCCCATTAAGGTTTTTGTAAAGTAATAAAGATACTAAAGGAATGATTGGAATTGTCATGTAAACCAACGTGTGTCATGAATAGACTTTGTAATGTATCAAAAGTCTCGATAAACCCACTACCAAGGAAAATTTTATTGTAAAATATTCATTATTTGGAAAATGGTAGAGATTTCTAAAATTCCATTTGGTTATTTGGAATCATATACCTCTCCCCTGCTTTACCAAAAAATCTCACAATTGTTAGTATTTCTCGTTTGTATAGGCAAAGTATTTCTAGTCTCAATGAGGCTTTTTTATGAATCATCTTCACATTGATGGTCCAAGATTGTAGAAAATGTTTACATCACAAAGATTATATGGGCCCTTGGATCACAATCACCGACATTGGAGAGGGAAATTTTCAAATTTATTTGAATTTTGTGTGTGTGTGTGTGTGTGTTACATTTAGTTTAAAGTTCAAAATAAACACTTTTATTTATATTTTACAAATTGCAAATTTGTGATTTCATCATTGATCCGGATAAAAGAGGAATAAACAATAGTATATTGCTTAGTTCTTACAAAATTTAGATAAACAACGTTGTTATAGGATGTCATGTTTAATTTTATAGCATCTAGTAGCCTACAGTAAGTGGTAATTCAATTGATCAATGATCCATTTTAAATTTGATAACATGTTTGTGATCATGTGATGTCTCATTTCTTTGTCTTCTTTTGTGAGTCATCAATTCAATTAAAAGTTGTGATTCTTTTCAAATTATGTTTTCTTAATTTGTAGCACTGCTAGTATATGTGCAACATCACCATTTTCATTTTTCATCTACTATTTACACATCCCACAATACTTTATTCTTTCCATGTCGCATGACACCATAATGCCTTACTCAATTTTTAGTTTCCTGGTCATTTCCTATGTTCTACATGCAAAAATATAGGATAAGGTATATTGTACACCAAAAATACTATTTTGACATGCCCCTCAATGATGATGTTCAATTTCAAATCTCCATACGCTTGAAATCTCTATTCTTTTTCCCATGATTTTAAATATTTTTATTCTATTGACTATTCCCCATGCAATTTTATTACCATTTTTAATGAACCTTCTATGACATATTAAGTCAAACAACACGTTGCCGTATAAAAAAATTATTAAATGGAAAGACTGAAATCACATGCCACTTTGAGGGGGCAACCTCCTTTGAGAAATCTCAATACAATAATGTTCTCGGATGTATTTCTTAGGCCTAAGAACTCCTAATATACTAGTTCTATTCTATAAACTACTACTACCTATACATGAGGGATTATTCTTAATAGATGAAGGGATGAATTATAAAGAATATGCATTTGTATCATCCATTACAATAATAATGCAAAAATAATCATAGGAATAAGGGTCCTAACATCTCCTCCCCTTAATAATATTCTTCCTCAAAGCTAAAGATGTTGGATCTCATTGAATTTGGATAAGGGGATATCAAGTTACATCTTCTGGTTGCATGTCATGTCATTAGATCAACACCTTCATGATAGAATGGTTACAAAGTTTGTGGGAGCTCCTATCAAGAATTTTTGTATGTTCAATAAGGATGGATCCTTTATGTCCTAACTCATATAGTATTGTTTATGCAAAGTGATGTGTTGTCCAAGAACTTTCTTCAAACATGATACATGAAATATAAGATGAACTCACAATCCAGTTGAAGCTCAAGTTTGTAGGTAGTTACACTAATATTTTGGAAAACTTTGTGGGGTTTATAAAACTTGGGGGAAATATTTTGACACCATTTGAGTTTCGATGAAACTACTTATACCGTTGTTAACGTATAAAAACCATACCACCTGGATGAAGCTACACTCGAACGGTTCTGATCTATATGATGTTTTATATGATTTTTGCCATATGGATATTTTCCCAAAGGGTCCAGATAATTTGGTCTTGTTGGATGAGGGTGGTTTCAACTTCCTAAACTATGGAACTATCATAAGTGTAAGGGAGGAGAGGTGGTTGAGGTTGCCCATAGAGTGCTTCATATGAAGTCATTTTTTTGGAGGTGTGATATGATGTGTTGTAGCCCCATTCAGCAAGAGGTAGCAACTTGTCCCAAAATATTAGTGCTCTAAGGTCAAGAATTAAAGGAATGTTTCCAAACATTTATTAGCAAACTCATTTTGGCCCTCTATTTATGGGTGGTATCTAGATCTCATCCATAATTGGGTACCTATTTTGTAGAATACTTTTGTCCACAAATGGATTTTGAAAGATGTATCATGATCAAGGAAAATTGAATTTGGGATGTCATGCAAGTGGAATATTTGGTCAATAAAATATTTTGTGATGGTCAAGACAATATATGGGTGGGATAAAGCACATAAATGGACATACTTGGAGAGGCAGTCCACCACTACCGTGGATGATTAAATTTCCACAAGATTTAGGTAGGACTTCAATAAATTCCACAAAAATATTTGTCCAGATTCTATTTGGAATTGGAAATGGTTTTAACAATCCTGGGGTCACCATTGTTTCACCCTTGTTTTATTAGCATGTATAACATTCGGCTATAAATTGTTTGATAACCACCTTCATTCCCTACCAAAGTAAATTCATACAAACCCTCTCATAGGTTTTCAAGAATCGTGATTGACCTACATATGGAAAAGCATGGATTTTGAGAAAAATTACATGGTGAAGCTTAGTTTTAGGTGGTAACACCAAGCACCCTTTATAACACAAATATGTTTCATCCCAAGAGTAGTGAGGTGATGATTTAGGATTAGAAAACAATTGGTGAATGAGGCATTGCATGGATGGATCATTTTCCCATTCTTATTAGATTTTTGGTTCGATTATGGGATGGGAAAGGATATTATGCAAAGGGATACTTGATCCTTGAAAGGTCAAGAGAGGGCATCTATAACAACATTTTCCTTCCCTTTTTTATAGATGATCTCATAGTCGTACCCCATAAATTTGGAGACCCATTTTTGTTGAAACAAAAATGAGACTTTTGTTCAATGAAGTAATTTTGACTATGATGGTATTATTTTATGCATAAATTACTCCCTAACAAGTATGGTTGCCACTTTTTTATTTCATTTAAAATTTTCATCATGTTGTCATGCATTTTTTCTAGCTCAAAAATTCAAACTTTCAAGCATGACAACTAAGTCGAATTTGAAAAGTTTCTCCTTGGTCTTCTTGAATCCCTCTCCCAATCAATTTGTATTCTATAACATGATCATATTAACCTTTCATGTACTTCTGATATGATTAAAAATCATTTTCAGTTGTTTGAAATGGTGTTAAAATATCAACAATTTCATTCAATGAAGAGTAATTGAAGACTAGCTCTCTCGGCGGGCTCAAAAAGGCTAATTTTGGCCTTTTCAAGGAAAGTGTGCATCCTCCAAGAAGGTTTTGAAATAAAATAATCATCCAAAGGTGGTATTGGAGAGACATGATGGTATTGTAATTGATTCATTAAATATTATGAAATATTTGGAGGTTTAAGGATAAACTGTAAGCAACAGTTTTTCAGGTGTAAAGAGTAAGTAGTCAAAACTGGAACCTAAAATTCACCTGATGATTTCGAGAGCTCTGTAAGGAGTAGGAAGTGAAAAAAATCATTGTAAATGAAAATTAATTATCTACATGGTGGAATCATCACATATTTCACAAGACCTGATGGTTTCTCAAGGTAGCTCAATCTTGGAAGACACGCCCTATCATCTCCAAGAAAAGGAGTCAATTTTGGAGTTGAAAATAGAATTTAAGTTTGAAACCTATTAAATTTTTATTTAAATTGTATTAGGAGTAAAAATAATATAAAATTTCATGTAAAAATACCATATAGAGCTCCGGGAATTGTGTCGTCAAGTTCTCTCTTATGCAAGGCATGCTTCTCGTACTTAGCCAATTTTTTAAATGACACATGTCACCTTCTCGGCATCATGGAGAAATTTGGTGTCCCTCTTGTCCCTTTCCCAAGTATATATATTGCACAAAAAAACATGCCCCACATCATACCTCCTCTTTGGTCCCCATATAACCCATCTCATCGCAACGGAGTGCTAATCAAGCTAAGCTCATTTCCCTCTCCTCACACCACACAGGAATAAGTGTCATCATCTGGTTAAGGTGAATTTTCTTGTCCCCCTTGTCCCAATTACTAATGGGATAGAGGGTACATAAAAATTTCCCCCATCCTATCCCCTCCTCATGTTCTCCATGTGATCAACTTCCATCTCTTGAGTGCCAAAGCATACCTTTCTCCATCTCTCCCTCCTTACACCTTCCAAATGACACTTATCATCATCTTGTTAAGGAAACTTTTGTTGTACCCCTTATCCCCATTACTAAGGGAACATATGGGACATAATAATTCACCCCAATTCAAGCCATCAAAACCCTATTTTGTAAATGTAAGCAACTTTCTCACCCATGAACAAGAATAGATGTCAAGTAACTCAAAAGCATAGCATAACTTGCTTCCAAGCTCATTTCTTCACATAATTTTACCTAGCCTCCATTAATGAATCTATGAAACTATAAAATTCATGGAAAAACACCATCCATGCTCCCCAACCTGTTATAGACCAGCCATGACTTGTGCGAAAATAGAGTTTTCCCCATAACTTGCAACCAGAAAATTGATTGCACGCTTTTCATTGATTTTTCTCCTCTCATAGTCCCTTGTGACATTGAAACTTAAAGCCCCAATTAATGGCTTCCATCACAATATCATTCCTGAACACCTCTATCCCAAATTTTTTCTCTTTTTATTTGCAAGATTTCCAGGTGGGCGGATCGTATCGCAACAAAAAAGCGGAATGTGGGATCATGGTGTAGAGTCAATCTAATAATGGTGTTTTATCGCAAAACGACACCAAGATGACCAGTTACTAAAAATATAATATTCTATGCTCATTCACATGATAAAAATAGTAAACCTCTCAAATTTTTAAGTTCCGATCACTCATAGCATCCGAAACAATGCAAAATGGAAAGCAGGGTAAAACAGGCAATTTTCCCAAAATAACAAGTGCCAAAAACAACTTATTAATAATAGAAACTTAATTAAAATGGTAAATCATAATCAATAGAGGTGAATTGAATTTTCCATGGGCATCACAAGACCAAATTTGATATTAAAAAAAAAAGGAAAATTTTCCCAAAATACTGTCTTGGTCTCACTCGCATAAAATAGAAAGTTTCACTTTTCAATGCAAAAAGTTATAGTTGGCCCCATTTTCACTCATCTCACTATTTTTCCCATCTTCACAGGGGTTGTAATGTGGTTTTGTAGATCAAAAAATTAAATAAATCCTCCACAAGGATACTAAAGCATCACAATTGTGTCAAGGAGCAAGACATGGCATATCGAGGTACAATGATGAAAGTCAAGGATATTGTGTAGTAGAAAAACATTTCAAGAGATCCGAGAACCCCATTGGAATATAATATCATAAAAGGATTTGATCATAGTATTGATAATCATTTTATTGGAAACTTGTAATAATTTTTTCTGCAAGTGTTCTATGAGACCGAGGAGTGAAGTGGAAGTATTGGGTAAAAGTTGTATATGAAATTCTTAATACATGAAGTGCTTTATTCTGAATGGGGTCTTTTCCTTTGGGTTTCCCCATTATAAATATGGTGTTACCATATCTTTACTTTACTATTATTTACTTTCATCTCATGTTATTAAATTCTTTAATGTGCAATATAAACATCTAAATCTATGTTTAATCACTGCACTTTGTAAACCCTCCTAAAACCCTAGTCTTGTAGCGATGGATGTCGAATTTTATGACCATTGTTAAGAAGGAAACCAGGTATAAACCCTCCAAAAACCCTAGTCTTGTAGCGATGGAGAACATATGAAGAGTATGGCCATGAAATGACTTAGTAAATCTAATGTTAAGTTTCATGGTTATAGAGGATTCTCCAAATCTCATGTTTGTGTCTTTTTTAAGTTTCAAGTGTATTGAGAAGTTACATCAAAACCCTTCTTTTTTAAATTTACAGGTACAGGTATGCGTTGTAGGTTTCATGGAGTCAAAAACAAATGGGAGAAATCTTGGGATATTTTTTAAATGCTCATGGAAATATTTATACGGGTCATGTACAAGAAATTGGTGAAACATATCTTCCAAGTTGACCTACCGTTAATGACCTAAAGAGGAAAAAACTTGTCATGGAGGTCCAAGAGGTGTTTGATAGAAATGCATGGTGTAGCAGGTTATTTGAGCATGTATAGTTTTTAGAGGTTCCATATGATGTGTGTTTGAGATCATGGTTTAATCGGATGAGGTGTTGAATGGTATAACATTAATGGCCTAATCAACCCAATTAGGCTTTCCAATAAAGGTGGTTGGAACATGTATGCAAGTTTTAAATTCTCCGTGTGACATATGTATATGAGTGGTTGAGGAGATTTTTCAGTCCTTGTGAAGTGTTCCAAGTGGTGGAAATTTCTAGAAGTGGAGTTTGAGATGTTGGAAGTCGGTTGCTGAAGAATGGTTCTTGATACCTAATATCAGGTTTAAGCGCTTTCGAGAGAAGGAAGGTTTTTAGCGTCTTGTGCCCCGATTTAGTGAATGTTATGAGTTTTGTGAACTAGCTTAGGTCAAGACCTTTCTATGATGTTCCACATGTGCCTTGGTGAATAAGTTTGGTATAAAAAATTCTCACTTTTGAAGACCGGTAATTAGGTGTTTAAGACCTAATAGGAGGTTCTTTCCAAATGAAGTGTGTCATGATGAAGATGAAGGTTGCAGAGTTGCTTGAGCTTGTTGATGGTTATGAGAGGATGTTTCTATTGTGTCCAAATTTGTTAGAGTTGTGATGAATCTACCGAGTTCCCATGAAGGTCATGATGCTACCGTTAGGGTGTATTAGGCCTAATTGAGAAGTTTTGAGCTTGTTTATGATTGAAAGGATTATGCCGACCTATAAGGTCCTATTATCCAATTTTACACACATAGAAAAATTGGACAACGAGGTCCTATTTTGATTAAAAATGACATTGGTCCCAAGGACTCACTTCCACCATCACGGAGATAACATGATTAAAATAATTAATAAATTGATAAGTGAGCTCACCTATCCCAACTCGGGCTCAACTCAGTGCTAGCTCATGGAGGTACTCGATTGTAACAATTCGAGTGAGTGGACATGAGCTTGACGAAAGAAAGGTAAGTTGGGGAGTTTCAAACTTTTATTCCCAAGGGAGGATTTTATAATGGCTTTTGGACCGTGTCAACTTTGAGCCAACATAAGATGGGGCACAATGTGAAGATCATAGTAGCTCGAGCCTGGAGCCCAACTCGATGGGTCGAGTCGATCCAAACATTGGAGGGAGGTCGGTCGAGTCAGGTAAATGAGGGCGGAATAAAAATCATGGCTGAAATTGGACCTATCTAAGTCTACGACAAAGGGACATGATTTGTAGCTTGAAATGTCGTGAAAGGGTTGAGATACAATTGAGATGAGCTTAGGAGATGGCGAGTTCACCATAAAATTACTGCAATACAATGGATCCAAGTGTGAATTTTAGAGGATGAGTCACTCACTGTAAGAGCTCAATGGAAAATCATAGGTGATATTGATGATGAATAAGTTTATTCATTATAGAAATGGTTGGAACTCGACAGTCTATGTGAGCTCATGAGTGAGGCAGTGTTCGATCAATGAAAAAATCATAGGCTTGGACTTTCTCTGGCTGAGAGGAAAATGTTTCGATGAAACTGAAGTAACAGATTGAGCTCAGAGCTCACTTAAGTAATACATGTCCTGACACGATGGAACGACGGTGATTTTCAAGGCACAGTCGGGATGTATTGGTGATTGTAACTCGAATACCTAATACCCAAGTTAGAGCCAAGTTTTTCCTGAGAGGCTAGTTAAATAGTGTCTTTGCCAGCTAGAATCTGCAAGCTCGACTTGTACCAGGAATGGTGGTCATGATCGAGCTCAATGTTGAGTCACTTAGGCATAAAGGAATTATTTTCTGAGGCATAAATATAATGGCTCGGTATTGGAACAAATGTGTGGGCTCATGAAATACGTAGGTGACATGCGTTCACAAAGATAGCTCAGCAGTAAGAGAAGCATTATAGTGAATAAGTGAAGCGTGAAACAATCAATTTGTATGTAGGTAGGCTGAACTCACTGTAGAACTTGGGCATTTGGCCAAATAAGGAATATGAGGTGCGACTAGAGTATAGAATGTGATGAAGACAATGACGTGAATGACCGAGTTTAGTCTTGAGAAAATAGGTCGCAGAGAGCAAACGTGGTGAGTTCGTGGTGAGTTACAGTGAAAGGAGCAAGTTGACATAGCCATGGGAAGTTGTGAAGACTTGTGGCCAGTGGGGAAGTTGAGGCCATTCATCTAAAGTAGTGTAATGTTGGATCAGGGGAGCCTCCGGGTCCCGAGATTCAAATTACCACTCTGCAGGGATTGATTCAATGATGAGCCAAACATTTTAGCTCACATGGACGGACTCGAGGAGGTTGAATGCCAAACCATGGATAAGGATCACATTAATCCCATAGCATTTGTGGAAATGTGGAGATTAGAAAGTAACTCGCCAAGTTGGAACATGAGCAGAACGTCTCAGAATATCTGCAACTTTGGTCTGTGGCCATAAGAAAAGTTGGGGAAATTTTCCAACGGGAGGGTAACGCTGTGGGACTCACCCAACGATCCATCTCAGGGAGAAATAAATAGTCCTGGTGGTTACCGAGTTATCCGTCGACTTGGCAGGATGGTTGGCAGATATGGAGCAAGTCGTTGAGAATTCATCAGTGATTCCATAGGAGATAAGACCACGCATAGTGCAGAAGTGATTTCTAGCGAGTTAGAAGTTGATGACTCAGTGGGAGGTGTTGAGTGAACTCGGGGACATGCTCATGAAGAAGAGAAGAGTCGGGCGATAGTGAGCTCATGCAAAAGACTAGGTAGGAGTTCCGCACAGGGATATGTGGTGGTGATTTGCGAGTGGCTCGGGCTTGGTAAAGAAAGGTTTGAATCAGGCCAAGGTGTTTGCAGAATGGAACAAGCTACATCAAGCCATTTGGAACTCACAAGCCCGAGGAGGTAGGTCATTAAGATGAAGTCGAGCACAAGTCTGGTTAAATCAGACGTGGAGGCGATGAAACGGCTTACAGATCTGAGCTATGCAGGGTAATGTGCAAACATGATGGATATCCTAATAGAGAGTGTGGTGCTTTCAATATTTCTGGGGTGAGTTGTTATGTCTCGGGGCGTGGAAGTTAAGTTTGAGCTAGGAATTTCTGGGTGGATTACTCAGTGAAGGAAGCGAAGAGGATAACATTCAAAGTTCAGTGAACAAAGGTGAATGAGCAAGCTCGCATCCCGAAAATCACGCTCAATGTACATCACAGCAAATAAAGGAGTTAAGCTCATTGAATCCTAATGAGTTATGAAGTTTGGTAACAAATGGTTTAAGGATTGACGAGCTCACATAAGGGATATGCAACTCGCTAGCGCCGTTGTCGATAGAATGGAAATTCGGGGTTCAAAACAAGTAGCTCGGTCTGAATGGTAATGAGCAAAGTAGTTTAGGTGAATATTTGAAGGTAGCTTGGGGAGTTATGTCACACGACAGAGAGTTAAGAGCTCGATTCGGTGAAATGCAAAACAAGGCCAAGCAGATTCAGTGGGGCACGGAGATGATCTCGCCATATTCGAATGCAAGGGAGCTCATACTTAGAGACAAGTTCAACATTAAGCAAGATGGCAATTCAGTTGGGAATGGATTAGAACTCAACGGAGTATGACACGAGTAGTGACAGGAAACTCTACCGAGATAAGGTGGAGTAACATCGAGTTGGGTAGAATGGAGCATCGGTCGAGTCATTGAGAGCTCGTGACATGGACAGCGAGTCAAAAGAAATAATGAGTTCGTGAAATAGAATCACCAAGCTATCATGGATGGTGAAATCACTCAATGCATCGAGCTAAGAACAAGGGTGCCGGGACCAAGTAGATAGCAGAGTTGATAAGCTCGGTCGATGTGATGAAGGATAGGAGCACGACACCAACTCAGTGCATTGGCTTGGTGAGTCAACCACCGAGTAGGGCTATTTTTTACCTTTTCTTCATGATTCCCCTTCAGTGCAAACAAGTCAACGGGGGTCCCACCATATTTTAAAAATAAATTAATATTTTTATAATAATATTTATTATTATTATTTAAATATTCTTTTAATTAATTGCAAAGAACAAGTTAAACTAGGCATTGATGATGCATGATGGAACCTTCTCAAGTGGTTCAACCAACTATAATAAATACATCATGTACCTTCAATTTAGGAAGGAAATTATGACCTTTCCTCTTCTCTCTCACATATTCTTCTATAAATGTAAGTTGGAAGCTCATTCCAAGGGGTTCCAATAGGCCAGACAAGTTGGACAAGTTAGACTTCTGAGACAAGTGTATAATTTTTCAAGAAACCTCCTTCTCGCAAGTTCTCCTCAGATGTTGAGACAAATTTTAAGCCTCATTATCAAGACTATAATGGCAACTATTTCCTCTTCTAAATGTATGATGCATTGTGCACGTTTTTGAAGTAATAAAAGTGTGTGTTTTGTGACTAATCTCAGTCCTTTCATCCTTCTATACTTATTTGTGACTTTTCTCATGCTTATAGGTACACTTGAAATTCTATGTTTCTATTGTAGATTCTTGGAGTTTTGTGCTTATTAAGTGGTGGATTATTGCATGCAGTTGAGTTGTGGTTCCCATTCACCCTTCTCAAGTTCATCCTTCTTCACTTGAAGATTGATATATTGTTGTGTCTAATTGAGTTTAACAAAGGGAACGCATGTTTCCTAGTCTGTGGTACTTTGTTACCCTCTTTAAGTTGCAGTAGGTGAAGTTGACTTGTGGTGCACACACCCTCTTCAAATTAACCCTTCCTGAGTATGGAAACACCATTTATTTGGTGCATAACCATCCCTAGTATAGTTTCATTTCTTGTAAATATCTTTCCCTAAAACCCATGAAAATGTTAGCATAGGACTAGATAACCATTTTTATTACACTAGGAGTAGTACAACACATAGTTTAGGAGGAGGAAGTCGGCCTTCTCCATAGGTTTACCTCAATCCCAAGTCCCACAACTTGAGAGGTGATCCCATGTGTCCCAATCACATAGAACATCCTATTCACATTCGGCCATTCGGAGGGTGCAGGTGATTAGGCGACAACATGTCCCTTTATGTGATTTATATGAATTTGTATAGTGTGTTTTCTATGTCCTACCTTGCATGTTCTAATGGTATTTTTCAACCTAGAGGAGTTTGTGACAAGATTTTTGTATATAAAGCAAGGTGTAAAGCTCATTTGAACTAGTGGTGTGGATGGAATCTTTAGCAAGTAAGAGGATATATATGAAGATGTTAGAGGGCTCTAAAGTAGAGAAATTAAGATGCATGATAGGTTGATAAGAGAAGAGGAGCATAACTACAAGGTCATATGACCTAATCATTAGTTATAGGTGCATTTATGAGTGAAGAAGGAGAGAGAGTTATTTGAGAGGGTTTTGAGTGAAGAGAGTTGAAAAAGCTATAACAATAAATTGTTAAAGCAACAAGGATGTCATAAGATATTCATATTTAGGTGTTTAAATGGGAGTTTAGTCATATTGGGGGTTTTATCCTCCTTGTAGAGTTGGTTCTCTACTAAACTAGGGGTTGGTGCTCCTTGTGGGGTTGGTTCCCACTAAATAATTCTCTTGTGATGTGTAATATTCAGAATATTTCTTTGTTTTGAGTAATATATGCAAAGGTTCAATGGGGTTTTCTTCCCCTTGAGGTTTTCCCACTTTATATCTTGTTTTCATGTGTTCTCTCTTGTTTCATGTTCTTGTGGATGGTTGTTTCATAATTAATAAGCTCACATTGGTTAATGAATGTTGAATGGATGCTTTGAATGATGTATGCAAGTTAAGATAACTAAAGTAAAAAATTTAAAATACTGATTCACCCCCATTCATTGTGCTTCCAACATAGGTTTAATATCAACTTCACTCAAGGAAAAGGGGCTTTTGCCATGAAAATGAATTTTGAAGCTCAAAATGGACAAGATGAAGAAGATGATAGTTTCCATGTTGCATACCCAACTTTGATCTCATTATATTTATAATATAATGATGCAATTTACATGACACGTTATATAGGGCGCATGTTGAGAAAGAGCCAGAGTATGTGAAAGAATATTGCTTGGACCAATTGAGAAACAAAGAACATCAAGAGGCTAGTGATAATGTTGAAGTTTTCAAAGCATCTGTCGAGAATCAAACTATAGAATCGATGGTCATGAAGGAGATAAACAATGAAGAATTTTTTTATCAAATTACATAGGCCTTAGAATGAATATGATAAACCAAGTCCGATCAAAACTCTTCTTTACGGTAGTGATGGACAATCAAGAATTGAACAAACCCGAGAGTCAATGAGAAGATGAAAAGAATCATCAAAGCAAAGGAGGAAATGAAATAAATAAGTGGTTCATCAATTGCAATAACATTCATGTTATATTTCTCAAGAAATTGAGAAAAGGTTCATATTTTAGTGATCGTGTCAATGGATTTGCGAAGAAAGGCATTTAGTGATACATGTATACCAAAGTAAGCACTCAATCGATTTGATGCTACAATGAAATCAGTTATCCCCAACATGTAAATAGGTGATTTAGGATGTTTCCCTTATGTTGTGTGTTTCCATTATTGTTTTGTGTTTCCCTTTCCTATTGTGTGTTTGTTTCAGTTGTGTGTGTGTTGATAAAGGAATTTTCATTGGGCATGTCTTTGATATGACTCTTTATAAGAACAATGGATAAGACAATGGTCCACATTATGTCTTAAGATTTTGGAGTTTCTATTTGTCCTGACCTCATTTTTTGATCTAGAACAATCCCCCAAGCTATATCCATTTGTTTTCATGCATTTTTGCTAGCTCAAAAATTCAAAATTTCAAGCATGACAACTAAGCCAAATTTGAAAATTTGCTCCTAAGTCTTCTTGAATCCCTCTCCTAGTCATTTTTATTCTATTTCATGATTATATTGACCTTGTAGGTAATTATTATATGATGAAAAATCATGTACAAATGTTTTAAATTATATGAAAAGATCAACTCTTTCATTCAAGTGAAGAGCGATTAAAGACTAGTTCTTCGACAAGTTCTAAAGGCTAATTTTAGCCTTTTCAAGGTAAGTGTGAATCCTCCGGGAAGGTTATGAAATACCATAATCATAAAATTTGGTATTGGAGATCCATAATGGTATTGGAAGTAATTTAGGAAATTTTATAAAATATTTGGAGGTTTAAGGGAAAATTGTGCAACAACGGGTTTTTTAGGTGTAAGGAGTAAGTAGTCAAAATGGAACCTAAACTTCACCGGATGATTCCTAGATCTCCGTAAGGATTTTTAAGGTAAAAAACTAGTCATTGGAAATATTTATTAATTATATAAATGGTGTAATCATCACAATTTTCACAAGACCTAATGGTTTCTCAAGGCAACTCAATCTTTGCAGACACACCCTACATCTGAAGAAAAAGGAGCCAATTTTGGAATTTTAAGCGGAAGTGAAGTCTGAAACATATCTTTTTGTTCTTGAAATGGTATTTTGAGTAAAATCATATAAAATTTCATGTTAAAATACCATTTGGAGCTTCGATAATTGTGTCTTCAAGTTCTCTCTTGTGTAGGCATGTTTCTCGTACTTAGCCAATTTTTTTAGTGACACATGTCACCTTCTAGATTCATGGCGCACTTTTGTGTCCCTCTTTTCCCTTTACAAAGGGGAATAGGGGACACAAAAATTATCCCCACATCATCCCTCCTCTCTAGTTCCCCATATGACCCATCTAAACCCGACAGAGTGTTAACCAAGCTAAGTTCATCTCCTCTCTTCGCACCACGTAGTGACAAGTGTCATCATCTAGTTGAGGAAAATTATCTTGTCTCCTGTATACCCATTCCCAAGGGGATATAGGGTACACAAAAATTAACCTCATCCTACCTCCTTGGGTTCTCCATGTGATCAACTTCCAGCTGCCGGGTGCCAAAGCATGCCTTTCTCCATCTCTCCCTCCTTACACCTCACAAAGGTGACACTTTTGATCATCTTGTTAAGGCACATTTTCTCATCCCCTTGTCATAATTCCCAAATGGACACAAAAAATCTCACCAATATAATCCATAAAAACATTATCTTGTAAAAGTAAGCAACTTTCTCACCCGTGAACAAAAATAGTTGTCGAGTAACTCAAAAACATATCATAACTTGCTTCTAAGCTCATTTCTTCACATTGTTCGACCTTTCCTCCATTATTGAAGCTATGAAACTAAAACATTCATGAAAACACACTTGACACACTTACCAAAAATTTCTATACCAGCCATGACTATGAAAACCGAGTATTTCTCATAACTTGTTAATCAAAAACTGATTTCACCGATCTTTTCACTGATTTTTCTCCTCTCGGGATCCTCGTGACACTAAAGCTTCAATCCTCCATCATTGGCTTCCATCACTACAGAATTCTTGAAAACCTCTATCCCAAAATTTTCATTTTTTATTTGCAAGAGTTCCAAAGTGGGAGGATTACAACAAACAATGGAGTGTGAGATCGTGGTGCACAGTCAAATTTAATAATGGTGTTTTTGTTGCAAAACGACACCAAGTATGACTAGTTACTAAAAATAGCATATTATATTATTATTCATATGCTAATAATAGTAAGCCTCTAAAAATTTCAAGCTCTGATCACTCAGAGCATCCAAAAATAGTACAAAATAGCAAGCAGGTAAAACATGCAACTTTCCCAAAATAAAGAGTGTCGAAAAAGTAACTTATTAAAATAGAAACTTGCTCAAAATGGTAAATCATCATCAAAGGAGGTGAATTTAATGTTTTAGGAGCCTCGAAGAAGACAAAATTTTATCAAAAAGGAAAATTTTCCCGAAATAACAGTCTTGGTCTCACTGTAAAAATAGAAGTTTCACTTTTAGTGCAAAAGTTGCGAGATGGCTTTGTTTTCACTCATCTCGCTGATTTTTTCCATCCTCATCGGGTTGTAATGTGTTTATGTAGCTCAAAAAAGTAAATAAACCCCCCAAAAGGATCCTGAAGCATCACAATGGTGTCAAGGAGAAAGACATGTCATATCGAGGTGTCGCAGGTGAAAGTCAAGGACATTGTGTAGTTGACAAAGAATTTGAAGAGATCCAAGAACACCATTGGAATATGAGATCATCAAAGGATGTGATCATATTCATAAGTAAAATGAGGAACTCATCTGAAGTATCTAATCACAGAGGTATGCAAGCATCTCAGGTCTAATCTCATTCAAGTACTCTGAAGTAGAAAATGCCAAAGAGGTGATATTTTGTGTGGCATCATGTTGCAAGAACAAATAATCATCCCAATTTTAATTGATGTCATAATATTCTTAAACAATCATTCAAGTACCTATTATCTTGGTCAATCAATTAAGGGATGGTCATCATAAGCATGATGAGAATGATTCTCTGTGCGTAAGGAAAGAGGGCATCTCATGAAATTCATACCTCATGAAGTGTTTCTAAACACTCAATCCATTCTTGATAAGAATCTCATATCTTGCAATTCGGAGGAGGTGGAGTTATCGGTGTTTAAGTGCATTATGCAGACAATAACATGGATCTTATTTTCCATCCAAGGATCAGTTCTTCATTAGGATCAATTGAGAAATGTCTTAGTGTCATGATCATGCTTCCACCCAAGTGGCATCTCGATTGAGGAAGTGAGTTGTGAAGTAGGAAAGGATTTCATCATGATCAAAAATTAAATGAGAAATTTGTGGATAAAAATGAGGAAAATATCTCCTAAAATTAGGTTGAACTGAGTTAATTGAGTTATCAAGGTACTCATGATCATCATGTACCAAAGATTCATGGGATAACCTCATTCCATTGTAACTAAAGTGGCCACTTCTCAAGAATATCATTCAGATACAATCCTCTATCTCGTAATGTGAGGTTCTATTTCAATAATTTAAACTTAAGAATCAAGAGGTTTGTACATTACGAGTTGGTTTGTGATTACTAACTTTCAATTTTGAAAGCCTAAGGAGCAAGAGAGTTATCCTCACTCTCACTGTGAGATCAAGAGAAAATCATCATAAGTGATTCTCACGTCCATCTCGGCTCACATCGGGATGTACCACAACATTGTTCCTAAACACTCATTTGATAGTCTAAAGTGTCCATACATCTTGTATAAGGAGGAGATTGTGATCACCATGCCTTAAATTGGCAATTTCTTCATCAGCATAAAATCAATCCCTTTCATGTCTCTCTATTCTTTCTCCATATTCTAGTTTTCAATTGAGGATATACTTTTGCTATTTTTTCTTATTCACTTAAGTGACAATAAAATATTTGTAAAATGTAAAATTACTCTCTCAAATTATAAGAGAGGTACTTAATTTGTCTCTTCTAAGGGAAATTGAAAATTCACAAGTGATGGGACATGAAGATTCATGTGGGGGTAGATGAGAAGACAATTTGCAATGCTATAAATTGGAATGGATTCTCCATTCCAAAGGATCTTGAAATAAAAGTTTTTTTAGCAATTGTGGATTGTTGTAAGTTGTTGAGCTTGGTATCACCACTACACAAGAAATAAAAGCTACATTTCTTCCATTTCCTTTGCTTATGTTTTCCTCTCTTCTCTCTCTATTATGCAACTTTTCAAGCATAGTGATCTTGAATAACCAAGAAGGAACTTTGTGTCCTTGATTGATGAATCTAAAGAATTGTGTGTCTATGGTTTGTTAGTCTTGATAATTTCTTACATTGTTGCTTTCCTCTAATTTAATGTGGACCTACTCTAGTTATTGTGTGTGAACTCTCTCTTTCCTAATTTCTCTCCTATATCCCTCAACAATGCAAATTCCTCCTCAGTACCCCATTAAATCACTTTGCCACAAGTTTAGTGAAGTGTTCATGTGTGATCCCCACCTATTTGGCCACCCCACGAATTAGGATAGTTTACATTCAATAATGGGAGCCTCCCCATACACAAGAAGGAGGGGCTTAGCCCCATGACCGTTGGTGGAAACACATAATTTGCAACATGACAAATTATTTCACCAACACATCATTTATTTTTCATATGTGGCTATGACCATATTTCTTCTTGAGATATATTTTCTAATGAAGGCAAGGGAAAACCTTCTTAGAGGATAACAGCACCAAGGCCATTACAATAGGGATCACTTTCGATGGCAAATTTCTTCGTGAAATATGGCATGAATAATGCATTTGTACTGCACATAGCTTGTTTTCAAGTGCCTCGAGTTTTTGTTCACCACCTCCTTCCATACAAATCATCCTTTTTTAACATTGCTTTCAATGGGGCTACAATTTTACTATAATACCTATCAAATTCCCCTATAATAGCCGGGTAAGACCTCGAGAATCCATGAAGGCTTCAGTGTTTTTGGGAGTGTCCAATTTTTCATGGCACTAGTTTTATCTCGGGTCCATGTAGACACGCTCCGCAAAGACAATATGTCCAAAATATTCAAATTTGGTTTATCCAAAGGAGAACTTGGATTGTTTAGCACACAACTTATTATCTGTGAGAAGATACAATGCACTATCAATGTGTTTTAGATGCTCTACCTAAATTTTAATATTTATCAAGATGTTATGAAAGAATACCAAGATAAATTGACCAAGGAACGGGAAAAATATTTTATTCATCAAGCCTTAGAATGTAGATGGGGCATTCATAAGCCCAAAAGGTATGACCAAATATTCATAGTGACCATCATGAGTTTGGAATGTTTTCTTTTGAATATCTTCCTTGTTAATAAAAATTAGGTGATGCCCCAAATGTAGATCCAATTTGGAGAAAAAATGAGCACCATGAAGTTCATCCAGAAGCTCATCAATCACTAGAATAGGGAATTTATCCTTGATAGTGATCTTATTTAGTTCCTTGAAATTTATGTAGAGATGCCACAAGCCATCCTTTTTGTGGATAATAAATATCGTGAAGTAATATGGATTGGTGTTAGGATGAATTACTCTTTCCTTAAGAATTTTTAGATGATATTTTCAATCTCTATCTTTCATAAGAATGGGTCTTGGGTAGAGCCCAATGTTAGGAGGATAACTTCCTAAAATGATTTGTATATGATGATCCTTTAGACATGATGGCAAAAATCCTTTGGTATCGGAAAAGATAGTAGCATGTTGGTCCAAAATGGATTGTAAATATGCAGGGGTGTTGGAAGAGGTATGTGGAGTCATCTCGATAGAAAATAATTGAGTAATGACCCCATGTGAACCTTTCTTCATAATATTTTCCATATGATGGGAACTAATAATACCAATGGATCCTAGAGCAAGACCTTTTAAGGTGTGTTTTCTCCCATTTTCATATATATGAATCCATTTTTTAGGGAAATTCCATAAGATGGGTCCCAGTCTGTGCAACCATTTAGGTACCAAAACAACATCACATCCACCCATGAGTAGGAAAAACATGTTGGAGTGAAGATTATAATATCCCATTTCAATACGAACATTCTAAAACTTTCCCCTAAAAGGAAATCTACCACTATTAGAAATCATTAATTAAAAGCTATAATAAGGATATACAAATCAATCTACATGTTTGGCCAACTCGGATAAATAAATTTATGTGTGCTTCATGAATTAATTAATATTGTGAGAGGAATATTATTAAAATACCATTTTACCCTTATGGTTTAAGGGGTGGTGACACCTACTAAGGTGTGAAGTGATATATATATATATATATATATATATATATATATATATATATATATATATATATATATATATATATGATTTAGAATCCTAAGGACTAGATTCATCTAATGACGATTTTTCTTCTTGGACTTCCCGAGCATCCTCCCAATTTTTCAGGTTTGAGGATGATTTAACGTCCAAGATGTATAATTTTTGTTCCACTCACGGATGTCCCTTAGTGAACTTATCATCGCAATTATAACATAGGCCTTTTTCTATACATTCCTACATTTATGTTTCAAAGTAAGATGTTTAATTGGGGTTATCTTTGGGGAGGCACCTTCGGAGAATGGTGAGATATTAGATTTATGAGTGAAGTGAAACTAGAAGTTCGATGTTGTGTTATGATTTTTTCCTTTGTTAATTAGGTAGAACCCAAATGCTTTTATCATGGTATTGGGTTTAAACATTTTGAATTTGAATAGGTTTGACTCCTTGAGGCCACTTATGAAACAACTCTTGAAAATCCATCTAAAAAGACTTTTGTGTGATTGGCCGAGTCTCTCAAATTCTATCTAGTAATCACATATTAATCATGTTTGTTAGAGTTTAGTGATTTCTCCAAAGAAGTCATCACAAACATTAAGTCTAAACTGATCCAAAATAAGGGATGCAAATCATGGCCACTTTGGTTCATCATGAGCTTTTAAATACCAACAAGCATTATTGTGGGATTCTTATTCTAAGTGAAAAGAAGCAATAGGAACCTTATTCATGTCATAGGTATTGTGGAGACTAAATAATTGTTCTTCCCGATATATCTACCTAGTAGGATTTGCACCATTGAATCAAGGAAAATCAATTTTGGGACCATGTAGAATATTTAGAGGATAGGAATCGTGTTTAGAATTGGACTCAGTATTTATCTTCTTAGTTAGGATGGAATATAGCTTATTTATTCCTTTTATCATTTGTGTGAGCTCAAACACTTGTGCTTTCAAGATGGTAATTTTTTCCTCCTTGTTTTTGGTGCCTACACGGGTTACACCATGACCAAGATGGGTTATGAAGGTCTCAAAAATGATGTTTGGAGTTATATGTTAAAATGATGGGATCAACGAGATGATTTCATTGGTATAATTGCTATAATGACCAAAAAATTAGAAACTAAGTTGGGCGGGGACTAAAACTAGTAATTTGGAAAAAAAAATGAAAAACTAAGTTGGTGTTAGAATAATCTCATAGTTTGAAACTCATAGTGGTGAATTTTATCGATAAGTAGGGAAAAATAATTTTTATTTTGTTTATTTTTTACAATCGTATTCAAGTTGAGGAAACAAGTCAGAAAACAAGTCACGGGAATAAATTCAGGAAACAAGTCAGGAAATAATTCAAGAAAGAAATTTGGGGAAACAAATCAAGAAAAAAATTCAAAGAAATAAGTTAGTAAAACAAGTTGGGGAAATTTATCGGGAAACAGAGGTTATGGAAATAGGTCGGGGAATCAGGTCAAGAAAATAGGTTGGGGAAACAGTCGGGAAACTGGTCATGAAAACAAGTTGGGATAAAAAGTTAGGAAAACAAGTTAGGGAAATAGTTCATATTTTTGAATTTCCAAACATGACACAAACCCTTCCACTCCTTTTTATGAGTCCTTGAGATTAAAGAAAAGAAAATTGTAGATGAAGCGGTCCTAAAGAGATCTGATACCATATGTAATGAACCTCCTATGACAGATTAAGCTTCGAACAACACAATGTGGTACATGATTTTTATTAAATGGAAATATTAAAATAACATTATCATATCGCGGGCTACTTCCATGGGGAAACCTATCTTGAGAGATATCAATACAATAATGGTTTTGATGTTTTACTTAGGCCTAAGCACTCCCTAATATACTAGTTCTATTCTAGAAACTATTACTACCCATGCATGTGGGATTATTCTTAATAGCTCAAGGGATGACTTACAAAGCATACGCGTCATAGAATATATTACAATAATAATGAAAAATAAGGGTATAATAAAGGGTCCTAAAATGTTTCTACACTTGCTCTAATTGTAATAAAAAAACTTTCCATACAGAAAATGGTAGGTAACAAGGAAACCTCAGGAAAGAAAGCTAGTGTAACACCTTCTAGTTCTAACAAACAAAACATCACATCTTATTTTGAGAAACCATCTATAAAATCTCATCCATGTCCACCACTATCAATAGATCATGATATCATTTGAAATGAAACTCAAAATGAGTTCAATGATAATTTCATGATTGACATTGTCAATGACGATGAAAATGAAATGCCTCCCCTTGAAGATGTCCCATTGGACGAACTTGAATATGTATCACTAGAAGCATTAAATTCCAACTCTAGTGTTGGGATGCCAATTTCTACTCGATTGAATGATGAAATTGGAAATTCTGGAAGTCAATGAAATTGCACCACACCAAATACTCCAAGGACACCTCTTTCTGGAAGAAAAAGGAAGCAAATAAAATGGGACTTGGGAAGGAGTTTCAAGTTAGAGTGGGTTTCTAAGTTTCCATTTATAAAACCTATTGAAAATAAAAATAAAATTGAACCTCCCAAGGAATGAAAATGTACAATTTGTAGTTATAAATTGGGCAATAACAAGACAATGTAACTTAAGTTAGATATTATTGAGAAGCATGTAGGAAATATATATGAAAAGTAAATTGTCAATGGAGTTGTGAAGAATGTTGTGAGATGGAAAACTGTGGATGACTATTTACATATGAGGTATGAAAAATATTATGAGGATCACATGAGAAATCAAATAATACTTGCTAAAAATGGAGGGATAATTACATCTCAATTTAACAAGGTCATTCAAAACAATCTTTTAGGTAAAACATTTCATCTAGATGTTTTTTTCACATTCTAAAAATAGGTCTTCCCGATAAGATATTTTCCTGAAAATAAAAATATACTCTCTTTTCTTCATGTCCCAAACTTTCCTCATTCTCACCGGTCTATAAGTAGTGGTTGGGATTGGGCGAAATTCCTAGCTATGGTTGAGAAAGAAGATTTGAATAAGAAAATTAAGTGTGCATAGTATATGTTTGTCTATTAATGAGGTTACAGGTAGTAAATAATAATTCTTGGGTTTTATGCACATTTATACTATTAAAAATCATGTGAGACAACCTCACTTACTTGTCATTCAAAATATGAAATAATTTTCCAATGCTGAAAACCTTCATGAACTTGTAATAATACCTTTGAAGGAGATCGATGACATGGATGATTCTTCAATTGCAACAAAGTTGGTATGTGTTGGGGAAGATGGGGCATCTATAATGCAAGGTCATCGTAATGGTCTGTGTGTAAGACTCCAAACATCTCATTTCCCGTATATGATTGTCATTCATTGTATGGATCATAGAATGAATCTAGCATACAAAATAGTCAACAAATTTAAACATGTAGCAAAAGTGGAAGAACTTTTTGAGAGGTGCATGCTTATTTATGTCAAAGTCCTAAAAGATTCATGGAATTCCAAATATTTTCAGAAGGAATAACAAATGGGCATAAACTATTATAAGATGTTGATGCCAAGTGGGTCTCACTATATCAATTGGTTCACGGGGTGCACATGAGTATCCATCCTTATTAGTACTAATGTGTAGACACAAAATCTATGCACTTGGGTACATTTCTAGGTCCTAAAGCATACTAATTTATACATGATTCCTAAGCAAGAAAACTAGTGGTTAACAACTTCTTTTAGTCTTTTGGTTGTTTTATCTCTTGCACTTTACTAGCTTTACACATCTTACGATTTATTGGCACTTGACCGATTTAACTTTTGAGTGCCTCGGACACTAGCCCCTTGATTAGGGACGAGAAGTGCCCAAGCACTCTTTTCCCTCCTAGATGCTCATATCCCTATCTTTCTTCTTCTTACTCTTTTGGTTCCTTTTCACTTCTTGGTCACCTTTTTACACTTTGGGTTGGCCTTTCACTTTTCAATTACGAAATTAAAACAAGGGAATCATATATATACTTCTATCAAATAAGGTACCAACCACCATAATCATTATCTATCACCACCTAAACTTCTACAAAGGCATAAGAGCACTATAAAGTACATATATAGGACATTAACACAAGAGAAAAGGGTTGCATTGATCTGCATACACTGCATAGGAGGGGATTTTATTCTATTCCATCACACACATTTTGCATATTTAGGAAAATATAGATATATCCCACTATCATCATGCAACTTGCACAAGTGTAACCTAGGGCATGAGACACACATACACGCATACACGGAGAACTAAATAGATTCTGAGATGTAGTGTAGCGCTTGGTTGTAAGTTCACTCTTTGGTTGACCATCGGGGTTAGTCGACTCTCCATTTTGCATATTTTTACTAAATTTGATATGTGTTTGTGGGCATGTGCAGTAGTCATGTGTTTTGTAGGGTTACATATGTGATCGATGACCTAACATTGAAACCAAAGTGACAAAGATAAAATAACATTGAAGATATTTTGACCCGAGAAAATACTAGGTTCTGAGCATCTAAGCAGACACAAACACCTAGATCAGTCATTAGCACCTAGGTCACTCCCACCCTCTTAAGGGTGCTTCGTCATGCAGTATATTCCTTGGTTTCTAAACCCTTGGCAAGCCATTGTGACATTATTTCTAGCATGTTGCAGTAGATACATGGTCCCAATCATTCCTAGGTTGCAAGGAATCAGCTAATTCATATGTCTCCCTTCAATTTATTATGGTGTTACATCTTTGAATGTTTATTACATGCATGTTATTATACATAATCATCTAAATACCATTTTTTACAAGTAAGCTACTCTAAAATAAGATTTAATTCAAATTAGATTAAATCATTTGGTGAACCCCAACTCATGATCAACCACTCGGATCCTTATTTTTCCTATTCTATCGGATTTATCTTTCCCTAACCCAAACCCTAGTTGCATTAAGGTTCATATTTCCATCTATTGTCTATCATACATCTAATCTACATAGTTCTTCCTAGGTTTTATCCTTGGTCCTATCCTCTGGGTCACTTTCTAGGGATCTTATTTCACAAATTACCTTTTCTTTAATATAATGGCTTCTAAAGTTCCTCAAGTCTCCTTGTATCAATTACTTCAAAAGAACCTATCAAGTTTGATCGAAATTCTAGGAAACATGATATTCTCTCTAATCTTCTCAATCACCGCTAACCTTTCCACCTGCTCATTACTACCCTACTTATCGCTTACCAAATACAAAGGTCACCCATTTTTCAATTACCATATAATTAATGGACATCGTGACAATGATTTCTATGTTTTAGAATGAAGAATCAAGCAACTTGAGAATTAAGGCTTTATTTCATTTGATACATAACATTATTCAACATGCTCATCTCTTATTACCAAACCCTAATGGGTTCCCAAATTTGATCCTTCTATGTCTAACGAGCATCACACAATAGTCACTCTTGTTCCTTCTTCAATGATGCAAGATTCATCACAATCCCCATCTAAGGCCAACCCATCAAAGGAAGAACAACCAATTCCCTTGCCATAAGTTGATATCCCTCAACAACCTCCTAAAATTAAACTTATAATTCCTCTGTTTGATCCAAATAATGTCTATGTCAATGACTGGGACACATTTCAACATCCGCCACCATGGCATGGTCTCTCTACCATCATCGGATAGATCTCCATCACTCACACACTTAGGGGCATTGAACTCCCCCATAGTCTCATGTTATAATCAACAATTACCTATCCATACTACTCACATACACACCTATACCTTACTTTTCTTTGCACTTCAAGTCAATATTTCTAGCAGCACTTTCTCTTATCTACACTATGAAAACACCTTGCTACATCTATCTATGCTTATGACTTCCCTTTCTTCTCCTATGCCACTCCATACATGTTTTTCTCCTCATGCTTACTTATGGATCCTTTTATTCATGATACACATACTAATTTATATATATGGTATACATCCTTTTGTTCACTATACATACTCTGGTTATTCTTTCTCACAATGATCACATCTATTTTCTAGCAACTCCTAATATACACACTTAGGGGACATTAGAATTCCCCCTCCTCACTTTCTTCTTATATCATTACCTTCCTATCTATAGAATGCAATGTTGTTACTACATACTCTACCTCACTACCCGATGACGCACTCTTGTTCTATGGTTCATACTTGACTATTGAGGGTGCAATTCCTAAATGAACCTCACGTCACACACATCCACTAGGGGCAACACATCTCTCTCTCATATTCACATCTTGCATATCATAGCACACCATCACATTCACACGGTGTCTACCTATCTTGGTTGTATTTACTCTTGTTAGCTTATAATACTTACATGTTACACTTTGTTTCCTATGTTAGTTGGATTCTTAGTATGTCATTATCTTTTTCTATACACACATATGTGTTCACATGGTATCTTGAGGTGAATACAAGACCTTTACAGATTCTTACACAATGCATGATTCTCGACACTACTCTTTACCAATCTTGTCGAGGCTCCTGGGGGCATCTACCTTTTATACTCATACTCCACACTCACAGGTCCTATTGTTACAATATTTACTACTTCTTGTCACTATCACTTAATTTTCAATGATATATACATGCTTTGATATACTACTTATCTTTATAACATGCTAATGGGTTCTTCATGTGTATCATTTTCCTTGTAGGATACTATACAACCATGGTTATCTGTTACTTCTTGTTTTGACAATTATTTTCCATTATTTGGAGGTTATGCCCTATGTCTTTCTTGATCATTGTTTGTTTATGGCCATTTTGGCCCTAATTGTCTTGTGACATTATGAGCGATGTCTCATGTGTGCAACCTACTTTTTATGGTCCATCTTGTCTTCACATTTGCTTGTTACAATGTATTATATTACATCATATCTCTTTACACTAACGCTTGTTTTCTAGTCTATCTTATTAGCATGTGCCTTGGTTTCTACCATGCACATCCTCTACCCCTGCAGGTATCCAATCCATGATATGTATATCAATTTCATGTCCTCTCATTTGGGTCACCTCCTACTACATCCGTCTCATGCACCCCAAATGAGGGGGGAAACTATTGGGTGAAAAAAACACCCTTCCAAAGAAGATAGAGCTTTAGAAGAACAGAAAAAAAAAAATTGGCAAAGGCACACAATTACAGAGTGGTCCAAAATCAAACTTGGATCAAAAACATGGATCGACACTAGCGCCCAATATTAGATAGTTTCGGTGGGCACTTGGGTCCCACCTAGGCACTCTCATCCTAGGGTAAAAATAGATATTTTTTCAATTCATCACATTTTCCATAAAGTTACATTATGGATTTACAATATCATTCACTTGTCTTTAGTTACAATCTTTATTACAATTTCACTATAATTCAAAGCTTACAAATCATGATGTTCCAATATGCAGTGGCACTTATCATTTGAGAAGTGTCATGGAAGGAGAGAAAATATACCTCTCTCCCCAAAACTCTTCCCCTGGTGTGATATCATTCATAAACCTCACTCTTTGCGTGATATCACCCAAAACCTCATCCTTGGTGGCAAGATGCTCAAATCCGTGGCTCAACACTTTCTTGGTTGGGAATTGATCACTTCCAACCCCATCCGAAACATCTCCAAGACAAACATGAAAACTTTCTATCATATACTCTCTCATACATCAGGTGCACTCTTTCCTTAGCTATTACTTTTACACACTTTTATACTTATATATATATATATATATATATATATATATATGATATGTTACTCAATTTTCATATGTGGGAATTTGACTACTCTTTTTCTCTTATTTTACAGTGTTTTTCCTTACAAGCAATAAGAAGCATCTCACATCAACAAGCACAAGCTCCAATAGCACGTTACTACACATACATTCACCCCTAGGGTCTACCTCCCTTTCCTAGTTGCCACACTTCACATTGTATCACTTCACTTCACATGGCTACTTGTTCATTTGGCATGTTATTAGCTACACTCCTCTCTAAATTACAAGGTACACATCTTCTATCTACTTTATGCTATCAAGTATTCACTCAACAACATAAAGTGGGGGCAAATGTAGACACAAAATCTATACACTTGGGTACATTTCTAGGTCCTAAATCATACTAATGTATACATGATTCCTAAGAAATAAAAATAGTGGTTGAAAACTCCTTTTGGCATTTTGGTTGCTTTATCTCTTACACTTTACTGGCTTTACACATCTTACAGTTCTATCGACACTTGACTGATTTACATTTTAATGTCCTCGGACACTAGTGCCCAATTAGGATAGAAGTGCCCAGGTGCTCCTATCCTCTCATAGGCGTTCATGTCCCTCTCTTTCTTATTCTTACTCTTTTGGGTCCTTTTCTCTTCTTGGTCACCTTTTAACACTTTGGGTTGGCCTTTTAGTTGTCAATTACGAAATTCAAACAAGGGAATCATATATATACTTAGTTACTTCTTTCAAATAAGGGGGCAAGAACTATAAGAATTATCTATCACCACCTAATCTTGCACAAAGGAACAAGAGCACTACAAATTACATATCTAGCACATTCACATAAGGGACAAGGGTTGTATTGATCTGCATACACTACATAAGAGGGGAGTTTATTCTATTCCATCATACACATTTTACATATTCGGGACAATCTAGATCTATCTCACTATCATCATGTAACTTGGACAAGGGAAACCTAGGGCACAAGACACATACACTCAAGAGAACTACATGGATTTTGAGATGTAGTGAAACGCTTGGTCATAAGTTCACTTTTTTTGGGTGACTTTCAAGGTCAGGTCGACTCCCATTCTCGCATCTTTTTTTATTATATTTGATGTGGTTTGTGGGAATGTGAAGGTAGTAATTTATTTTGTAGGTTACATGTGCAATAGATGACCTAACAGAGAAACCAGAGTGCCAAAGAGAAAATAACAACAAAGATCTTTTGACCTAGAAAAATACCGTGTTCTAAGCATTAGAGCGGAGACAAGCACCCATTCAATCATTAGTGCACAGGGCGCTCCTCGCAAGCACTTATGCAGTACATTCTTGTGTTTTTGAACCCTTAGTGAGCCATTTTGACATCGTTTCTAGCTTGTTCTAGAAAATACATAGTCTCGATCATTCCCAGGTTACACATAATTAGCTAAGTCATCTTTCACCCTTCATTTTCTTAGGGTGTTACATATTTGAATGATTATTTTTTTCATATTACTATACGTAATCATCTTAATATCATTTTTTACGGTAATTTACTCTAAAATAAGATTTAATTCAAATTAGATTAAATCATAATGTGGTAGAATCACATAGAAGTGGACAACGCTCAAGATTTGATACATTGTTTTTGATATAGAGATATTGTCAATGTTGTGTGGATATTGTCAATGTTGTGTGTCTCCTTCCCATGTTGGATGAAATGCATCATTTTATTAAACAATCCCAAGAAAGAAACATATATATTGTTGATTTTGCAAGTTTGAGGATTTATTTGGCTATAGAAAATTTATATGTGAATTAGGCTACTTTTTGAGTCAAAAGTTTGAGAGTTGGAATAATTTGATAAACATTGGAAGTCGAAGTAAACATTTGGAGCTTAATTATTTAAATAAGTACATGCTTCTATACGTGGATATGAGATACCCATGTACTCCTTTCAAAGAGTAGACAATGGTAACATTGAGAAGTTAAATGTCACACAAATGCTCTTTGATCATATTGTATCATCAACAAGGATAAGGTTAAGAGAAATTACAACTTCCCTACTAGGAGAAATAAGGGAACGTTTTAGTAGGGATGTTTTTCTTGAAGCAATGGCTGTAATAAATCCCTCCTATTGGAATAGTTCTCAAAATGAAAATTATTTGCAAGATGACTACCAAAAAATATTGACTACATTGATTCAATATTTTTGTAATCTTGTTGATATTAATGGAATGAATATTCCAGGTATTTTAAACAAGAATATGTTAGTTGATCAATCCCAAAAATTTTCCTATACAATTCTTGATCAATTCAAATATTTGGATGATGTCTTTCAAGTGTGGAGCAATAACTTGGCTATGGAAAAAATTGGGTTTAACAATTTTTGCAGGAAACCATGACTGAATTTTTTTACTAGTTGATCTATGTCAAATAATGATTTTGGGTTCAATTGAAGGTGAGATATTTTTCAGCACATTTTCCTTCATAAATTCAAAGTTACAAAACAAGCTTGACAAAAATTTGGAAAACTTTTTGATAATTTACACATTGAGGTACGAAGTGAGTAACTTTCCCTATGATGGGGTTTAGCAATATAGAAGTCAATTAATGAAAGGGGAGAGGAAGATAACAATGCCACCAACACAGAGATGACCCTATTGGAAATAAGATGGATCTATTACACTAGTTAAATTTCAAAAAGTCATAGAAATGGTCAAGCAAATGATATGAATGTTCCAACATCAATGAATTGGAAGCTTTCATTCTTTGATATGTGATCTAGATGTTCAGATAACATATTCAAATAATTATTATATTATTTAAATAATATCTTCTTCTTAAAATTTTATTTGTATTTATTCAATACACACATCAAGTCTTGTTAAACCCTTGATAATAGTATTTTCTTCATAATAGATTTCACAAGTGTAGTTCCCAATTGATGTTAAATCATTAAAATCAAAGTTAATATATTGATTCTATTTGTCAAATATCCATGTAATCGGTGTGTGGTTGTGAGTCTAAGTATAGTTCTTTCTTTGATAAGGGATGTGTGTGGATTACAACTACTAACATAAGTTCAATAGATCATAATATAAGATGCAAATAGAAAAATACCACTAGATATTCATTGAACATAAATGGATCATTATATTAATCTTTGTAATGCAATTAAATTCATGAATCTGTCTCACACACATATACTCACTCATTTTATCTATTTTATACTTTCTTCTCTTATCTATATTCTACTCTCTTTACATTTATACATTACTTTCATAACTATTCTCATATGTTACTCTCTTATTATAATCATTGCAATGAGTATATAATCCTTGGAATATCCAATAGTCACCCCTTTTTGTAGCAACTATGCATCTTCGTTCATAGATTATGTCTTTATTTCATGATTTCTATTGTTTTGTTGTTTCATTATATCTTCAAAGTGGTTTTTTTTTGTTTGGCATATTCTCATCAATTTGCAGGTTTTATACTTCTCTCGGGGTTCATAGTTTCGCATATTCTATTTTATCAATTCCTTAATGTAAAAATTTATGAGGAACCCTATCAACATCATCCCCAACTTAAAAACAGTTGTCTCGTCCTCGACAAAAACTGGATGAATAACCTTTTCAAAACCTTTTTATCTAAAAAAAATTCTTCCAATATTCTATACCATACCAACCTTTCAAAAGTGTTACAGGGGTATAGTCCTAGTCCCTATAATTTCAAAAGTATTCTTGTATATCTTCCTTCCCAATAATTCTATGGAATCAGCCATACTTATACAAGGAATTACTTATACAATATAGTACACAAAGTTTTGTACATATTTTATGGTGTAGCAGCAAGTAATTACTAAGCATATGTGGTGGTAATCTAACCTTCAAAAATATTCCACATGATCATATGCTCTTGTATGAACTCGTCCCAAATTCACAACTTTGTATTTTCTTCTATAAGTGATATAATTATGATGGAGATTTTGTACCTTTAATCACTTAATATTTTATCTTTGTAGTAGAAAGTTCACATTGCAATCATGTGATTTCCCGACCATGCTATTTTTGTACTCTTCCGTATCATTAATCTTATCTTCTCATTCTATCTTCTTTGTGGGGAACTTGTGTGTTAATTGTGTCAATTTTTTTGTTTTTCATAACCATTTGAACCTTTGATTATAGCATATGTTGTCGTGCCTTATTTAACTCATTTTCAAGTGTATCCAACTTTGTTTTCTCTGGTGATTTTCTCCTAGTCAACTCGTGGCATATGCATAGTATGCAGCAACATTTGAAATTTATATTTCTAAGGATGTAGTAGCTTTATCAAATTGATCTCTTCTCTCCTTGTTCACTATTGTATACTTTCTTTCCTCCACGGCTTGATAATTTTTGTTTGTCTCCTCGTGGATTTGTGTGTCTCTCGGCATCATCCTAAACCAAGTGTGAGAGAAACTTCAATAGCGTATCTTTTGTTCTCTTTTCGATGGGAATTGCAGGGTCCACTTCATATTGGGGTTTGTATGGTTGGATGAATTTTATCATTCTTTCCATTATGTCTTCCAAGCACTTTGCCACGCCTTTTCATCTAATCATTCTTAGAAATTTCCTCTAATATGGTCTCAAATTTTGATTTATGTAAGGGAGTGAGCTTATTGAGATGCACTATGCATCCATCTATTGTGTGTTCTACCACTCAATGTTATAGTTGGAAACTTTGATCTTGTTTTTATTGTGCCAAAATTTACTCGATCAATGTCGGAAATACCATAGCGGATTAGAACTTTTAGTGTCGTGAGATACTTGAAGTGGTAATGTCATGTGATGGTCTTGGTGTCTTATTTTGGTTTGGAGAATAAGGTAGAGTCTTTAATGATTATTGTTTAAAGTGCCTACTTGATTTCCTTTGTATGTAAGCTTCTCTTTGGTTGATGTGTTTAGTTGAGTTCCTTGTGTAGATGATATAGTTACATTTACATTTTCCTTCTCTATTTCTATTTCTTCTTTTCTATTTTCTCCTCTACTTCCTTCTTTAATTTATCCTCATTCAATTTTCCTCCTTCTCTCTATTCTTGTTCCTCTTCTCATCCTCATCCTTTTCCTTCATCAATTTCTATTCATTTTATTTTTTTCTTGTTCCTTCTTTTTCCTCTTCTCTTCCTCCTATTTTTCCTATGTTCCTCGTCTTTTTTGTTTTTCTCGTTCTACTTTTTTATTTTCTTCCTCTTTTTTTTCTCTTTCTTTCTCTTCCTCTTCCTTCTTCATCTCCTTTTTATTTTTTCTCTTTTTATTCCTTCTTTTCATTTTCTTCCTTCTCTTTTTCCCTCTTCTTCTTTTTAGTTTCTTCCTTCTCTTTTTCTCGTATTGGGTTTTTATTATGTTTTATTGTCCTTTATTGTTTCCTATTCACTCCTTTCTTTATTTCCAATTATGTTTTCTTCTACTTTTGTGTATCTTTTTCCTTTCTTATGTGTTATATCCTTAGGATTTCATGCCTCTTGAGCTATAGTTTTAACTTGTTTTTTCCATGGTATTTTTCTTCTTTGAGATTTGTTATCTATGTTTTATCCTTCGTGGATTTTTATTCTTTTTCAACAATGACTTAAGTTCTTCCTCATTTAGTTCTTTGGTGATTTGTTCTTCCAAGTCTAATTCATGTCTAATGTTTTTTTTTCAAGTGATCAGGGGCTATGTCTTCAAGGTAGAAATCAAACCTCTTCATATAATGGAGCAATGCCTCCATAATTTCTATATTATTTTTCCTCTGCTAGCATCATACTACCTAGATATATTTTTAACCCTATCTTGGTCAAGATAAACTTGTAGGAAGACCACGAAAGTTAATATTTTTCCTGTGACTCAATTCCATTGGTATCCTCTAGCTCACTTCCACTTTAACTTGAGGATAATTCTTCCTTTGTGGTCTCTATTTATTTTAGTTTTTGTTGTTAGAGTAGGTATTTACCTTAGCTCATGTTCACCTAGGTACATTATTTACCTTTATTGTATTTATCTTCACCCACTTATGTGTGTGGATATTTCTTTTATTTATTTAGATATTAGGAGATATTATCTAGTTGTTAGGTATAGTTCTTTCCTTGATCTATGGTATTGACTAGTTCTTTCCTAGATCTATGGTATTGACTAGATCTTTGATGTCTAGTTCTCTCATAAATCTATGGACTTGACTAGTTCTTTGATGACTAGTTCTTTCCATGATTTATGGCTTGATCTACAACCTTGACTGGTTCTTAGATTGTTATTCCTTGCCTATATAAGCAAGGCCCATTCTCATTGTATTTCATTGAGTTCCATAATAATATATGATATTGCTTTGCTCATTTGTTTGCGAAAGGTTTTGTAAAAAGTTATTCGCAAATTGCTTTCATTTTATTGATCGTGGTGTCCGATTAACATCCGTGTTCTTGGCTTGGTACGATCTGGTTATCATTCCTTTTATGGTATCAAAGCAGGAGATTACTATTGACATTCATCTGTAAGTTTTATTTTGCAAATAAATTTTTTATATATTCATTTATTTCGGGATTTGCTTGTATTTTATTGCTACGTGCATTTTTATGCAAAACAGAGGCTTCCATTAGATATGGAAGGTGGAAAAACCCTAAGATCGATCAGTGCTTAACTCGGATTCCATTTCTAGGGAGGCGCCCAGTTTTTTATTTTTTGTTGTGCAGAGCATTTTATTCACCTTAGGGATTCGCGCCAAAATAAAATAGAGCATAATATTGAAAACCTTGTATCTTTTGATCGGTAACTCGGTTTTGAGTGCTGTTTTTTGTAAAAGTGCGTAGTTTTTATGCTCTTTCCATTGGAAATATTTATTTTGAGAATCGCACTATAATTATAAAGTGTCTTATTATAACACGCACTCATTATAAAGTGCCAAAATCTGGGGCTCTTGTTGTATTGCTTGGGGGTCTTGTTGCATTACTTGGTTCTTCCATTTCTTTTGGTGATTTTTTTAAGATGGCATCTACTTCTACATTAACTCATGTTGAGCCATTAACAACACATAATTACCACACATGGAAACCAAGAATGGAAACAATAATTAAGCAGAAAGGATTATGGGCTTTAACTTCTAAAGAACAACCAAAGTGTTCACTAGAGAATATGAGAAATTTCAAGATTATAAATTTGATGAGTGTATGGGTTTGATAGAACTTATGTAAGTGATGCTTTTTATTTCATTTGGAAAAGTGTGACTCTCCTTTCAAAATATGGGAGAAATTAGAGGATTTATTTGGTAAGGTGGATCATATGAGAGCTATGCAACTTGAAATTGAGATCACCTCTCTTAATCCTAAAGATTTTCCAACAATTATAGACTATCTTACCAAGTTCAAGAATTTATTGACATAGTTGAAGGGGAGTGGAAGAGATAAGAAAGATGAAGAGTGTGTTTACTTGATTCTATCCAAGTTGAGAGGACCATTCCAAATTTTTGCTTCTACCTTTTTCTCTAGCATGGATGCCTTAGGTGACACCTTCAAAATGCCTAACTTAGAAACATTTTGTGAAAGACTTACTAGGAAGAATCCAAATTATCTCACCTTGAGTCTTCCACCTCTCAAAAGGCATTAGTTGCATCTAATCCTAAGGGCAAGGGAAAACTAAACAAAAAAACCAAATCCACACCTTCTCCATCTCAAAATGCTCCTAAACCCAAAGAAAACAACTCAAAACCCAAGGAGTCTTCTAAATCCAAGAATAAGTCTAACCGTTCATGCTCTTTTTGTGGGGGTAGTAATCATGAAGAAAATAGGTGTTATAAGTGAATGCAAGCCTTAGAGGATGCAATCAAGAAACACAAAATTTCTATCTCCACTCCACCTCCTTCTAATCAGCATGGAAAAGCACTTAATGTTGTTGAAGATCTCAATCACCACTTGTAGACAATTGGGTTATAGATTCTAGTGCTTCTCATCACATGACTTCTTCCAAGGAGTCTTTTGTTTCTCTAGGTTTGAGTTCTACTTCCAAAATTGAGGTTGGAGATTCTTCCTTTCTTTCTGTTGAGGGAAAAGGTGATATACAACTTGATGGTGGCAATATCCAAGATGCACTATATGTTCCTAACATCACTACAAATTTACTTTCTGTATATCAAATTTGTCATTCTGGTCAAGGGAAAATAGTGACTTTTACACCACATGGGGTAGAAGTAAGAACTTTGTTGGAGCCTTTTTCACTTGTTGCTCAGGGTATTGTTGATCATAGTTCAAGACTATATCACTTTGAGGGTTTTGATGACACTTCTTCTATAGGGACAGGATTGGTTTCTCATTCAGATTCAAAGAGTAAGCTTTGGCATGAAAGATTTGGACATCTCAATTACATATATTTGAAGGAGTTGAGCACTCATGGTATGGTAGATGGTCTTCCTAGAGTTTCTTGTCTTTGAGGAGTTTGTCATGGTTGTGCATTAGGGAAACAACACCAAGATCCTTTTCCTAAGAATTTGTCTAAGAGAGCTTCTTCACCACTTGAGCTTGTGCATAGTGACTTGATGGTTTTTCCTACCCCATCTTTCAATGGAGCTAAGTATGCACTTACATTTATTGATAATTTCTCGAGGCGTACTTGGGTTTATTTTCTCAAGTACAAAAGTGATGTTTTTCACACTTCAAAGTCTTCAAGGCTTTGGTCGAGAAACAATCTTCTAGTAGCATAAAGAACCTTCACATTGATAATGGGGGAGTACTTCAAAGAATGAGTTTTCTAAATTTTTGGCAACTCAAGGCATTATTCACCAACATTATGTTCCTCATACTCCACAATAGAATGGATTAGTAGAAAGGAAGAATAGAACTTTGAAGGAAATGGCTAATTGTATGATGCATTCTAGAGATTTACCTCCTATCTATTGGGTAGAAGTAGTTAATTGTGCTAACTATATTCAGAATCACACACCACACAGAGCACTTGAGCATTTGACTCCAGAGGAAGCTTGGTCCAACACTAAGCTAGATGTCTCATTTTTTCGAGTCTTTGGGAGCCATGCTTGGGCCTTTGTGCCAAAGAAGAAAAGGAAAGCTTTGGATAAGAAGAGTAAACCCTTGATCTTTGTAGGGTATTGTGAGGACATGAGAGCTTATCATCTTTTAGATCCTGATACACATGATGTTCTTTTTCAAACACATGTTCAGTTTGATGAGCGTTTCACTCCTCATGATTCTTCATCTTCTTCCATTCCTTCTTCTTCTTCATCTCATCTTGAGGATCTTTTCTTTGAGGAGATTGATGAGGAGGTTATAGATGCCGTTGAGGATCCTATTCCCACTGATGTTGTCACTATGCCTAAGTGGGCTCATACTACAGTTTCTGAGGCAAAGACCTTTCATAGAGGATCTTCCACCCACTAGGCATCATCACGCACATTCTACAGGTTCTGGACTTTTGTGTCAGGTAGTTTCTGAGGATCCACAGTCTTTTTCAAAGGCTCATGGGATACAGAGTGGGATGATGCGATGATAGCTGAGTATTCTTCTTTGATGAAGAATCATACTTGGGATTTGGTATCTCTTCCTAAAGGAAGAAAGATGGTTAGGTGTAAGTGGGTATACCGAACCAAATACGTAGCTGATGGGTCCATTGACAAGTATAAGGCTCATCTTGTTGCAAAGGGTTTTTCACAAGTCGAAGGTATTGATTACTCTGAGACTTTTGCACCCATTGCCAAGATGGATTATGTACGCCTTATACTTTCTATTGTTGCATCACAGGGGTGGCCCGTATACCAGATGGACATGAAGAGTGCCTTCTTACATGGAGATCTAAAAGAGGAAATATATATGGAGCAGCTAGATTTGGATTTGTTCAGGATTCTTCTCTTGTTTGTCGGCTCAAAGGTCTCTCTATGGTCTCAAACAAGCCCCTCGGGCTTGGTATGAGAAGATGGATTGTTTTCTTCTATCTACTAGTTTTGTTCATTGCCACTTTGATCATACAATGTATCTCCAGCATGTCGGTGAGGATATTGTGATACTTGTCTTGTATGTTGATGATCTGTTACTTACTGGCAGTAGCTCTTCTTCCCACATTCAGAGTATTCAGAGGGCTCTTTCTACACAGTTTGACATGACAGATCTTGGGCTATTGCATTATTTCCTTGGTTTGCAGATTTCTCAGACAGATTCAAGGATTCATTTGAGTTAGCAAAAGTACACCCATGATCTTCTTAGGCGCTTTGATATGGCTGATTGTAAGCCAAGTCCATCTCCTTTTCAGTCTGGGAGTTACTCTTACATCCACATGTACCACACCACTTTGTGATCCTACATTGTATAGGCAGTTGGTTGGGAGTCTCATGTACTTGACCCATACTCACCCTGATATTTCATTTGTAGTAGGGCTTGTATCTCGGTTTGCACATTCTCCTCATAGTAGTCACTGGCAGGCTACTAAAAGGATTTTGCGCTATTTGCATGGCACTTCCCACTTTGGCCTACACTACACTAGGGGCTCTACTCAGTTGGTTGGGTATATAGATTCAGATTGGGCAGGTTCTATTGATGACAAGCGTTCCACTTCTAGGCTATCTTTTTGTCTTGGTTCTTCTCCAGTTGTTTGGGCGTGCAAAAAGCAATAGGCTATTGCACTTTCATCTTTAGAGGTAGAGTACAGGGCAGCAGTTACAATGAGTCAACAGATTCTTTGGCTTCACCAGTTATTGATAGAGTTTGGATTCCCACAGGATTCACTGACTGTACTTTGGTGTGACAACCAAAGTGTAATTCACATTTCTCATAACCCAGTTGAGCACCAACGACCAAGCATATCGAGATACACATCCACTTCATTCAAAGCACATTCAGGATGGAGTTCTTTTCTTGGAGTACCTTCCGACTCAGCAGCAGGTTGTAGACATCTTTACGAAGCCTTTTGCATCACCTCGCTACCTTGAGTTGTGTGGAATGCTTGGGGTTTTGGAAGTTGTTCTTGGGGGTGTTCGTGAGAACATCTTCCTTCTTCTTCTTCTTTCTCTTTCCTTATAGCAGGATTCTTTCCTTCTTTTGGTTCGAGATTTCTTCATGGATATATTGTACATGAGTACCTCATCAGGCCTAGTTTCTGGGACTCATACTTGTGGACATGCCACTTTTATTTTGGCCCCTAGCTTCACTTGAGGGGGTGTTAGAGTAGGTATTTACCTTAGCTCATGTTCACCTAGGTACATTATTTACCTTTATTGTATTTATCCTCACCCACTTATGTGTGTGGATATTTCTTTTTATTTATTTAGATATTAGGAGATATTATCTAGTTGTTAGGTATAGTTCTTTCCTTGATCTATGGTATTGACTAGTTCTTTCCTAGATCTATGGTATTGACTAGATCCTTGATGTCTAGTTCTCTCATAAATCTATGGACTTGACTAGTTCTTTGATGACTAGTTCTTTCCATGATTTATGGTTTGATCTATGACCTTGACTTGGTTCTTAGATTGTTATTCCTTGCCTATATAAGCAAGGCCCATTCTCATTGTATTTCATTGAGTTCCATAATAATATATGATATTGTTGCTCATTTGTTTGCAAAGGTTTTGTGTAAATTTATTCTAGAAAATTGCTTTCATCTTATTGATTGTGGTGTTTGATTAGCATCTGTGTTCTTGGCTTGGTATGATCTAGCTAGGAAAGTTGATATTTTATTAAGTGACTCAATTCCATTGGTATCCTCTAGCTCACTTCCACTTTAACTTGAGGATGATTCTTCCTTTGTGGTCTATTTATTTCAGTTTTTGTGTCCTTCAAATAACGCAAGGATTATCATATGTGGTTTCTTATCCATATTTTTCTTCCTTTACATCATGTTCTTGGAGGGGCTCTAACTTTGTTTACTTATGCCTATGAGTTATTTGTTTCTTCCTGTCATTTATTTTCCAATTCCACATTTTTTTCGTGTATACACCCCAATTTCTTTCTTTATTTTTTTCCTCCATCAATTTATTCCCTTTATTTAGTTATTTTTCTTTTAGTGGCTTTGTTTACGGGTTTGAAGATCCTAAAAGCTCCACGAGATCTTGTGCTTTGAAGTCTTCATATTACTTAACCCTAAATTTCACCCAATTTTCTTCTATTATTTTTTCTATGCTCAAAAAACACAATTACGTGAATCAACCGGTAATGTGTGTATAGTTAGTATTGATCATTTCATAATTGATCATTTGATGCCTCATAAGTTCATGGAGCGATATGAGTAATCGGTGGGATAAACGGCATAATGAAAATATAATCAATATCTACCAAAAACACAACTTGTTTTTCATATTTGGCCACTATTTGTTTTGAAACCCTATTATTCGATTATACCAATTGCCTTATCTTTTCAGCCCACCTTATCAATGAATTTATTTGTTTTATCATAGATAGGGTGTTTGTATGTTATGAACGTGTTTTTTTATCCCATATGGCCTTCTCCTTTTTTTCCAGTAGCATTTTGTTAAAATACATGGTTAAGCGTAATAGTAAATATCCATATCATAATGTATGTTTACCTTCTTTGAATTTTTAGTATCCTCATGAAACTCGCATTTAGGACCTCACACAAGTTGTATTCATAGTGGCTTAGCACCATATTTAGGGTTATTGTTGTGTTACGTGCATGGGCACCATCTTCTCTATTAGTGAGAAAATATTTAAAAAGATAACCTTTGTCACAAATCTCAAGACATTATTTTTATGTCACCAATCTGCACACCCCTCTTATTATGCTTTGTTCCCAACAATTTGGTTGTTTTTTGTATTGTGGTCTTTTCTTATTTGATCTCTGAGAACAAGGAAAAGTTGCAAAAGCTATGGAAATGAGGTTAGAAAACCTCAAAGCTTTACCAACTTATCTATGGACCATAAGATAAGAGATAAACAAGGGAAAAAAACATGCAAGCATTATAACTTTGACATCAAAACTAATGTGTATATTACTCTCTACCCTTTGAATGTTAATTTAAATGAACTTATAAGATCCTAGCAATCAATTTTTTTGTTTACTCCATGAAGGTGAATGAATCTTACTAAATGACTATAAGTCCAAGTTTAGCATATTCCATTAATAACCTATCATGGATGTAAGATGAAGTTATTTTAATGGTGGATGGCTCAAGATCAAATGCCTTATTAGCTTGGCTAGTGCAAATGAGCTCTTAAGCCATGTCAACATGAGATATGATATCAAGATCAAGATGTCAATAAGGTGTTTTTTTGAAAGGGAGGGGTGACCCTTCTATTTATAGTTTTCCACTTGGGAGAGTTTGGAATTTGGGTGCATGTGGGACTAAAGGTAAGCCAAAAACCAATTTTAGATTAGATTAGGATAAACATGCTTTAGGCTTAGTTAAGCTAGGTTTAGGCTAGTTAAGCGTGATTAGCGAGTGATTAGAGACTCATTGAGAGTTGGGAGGAGTCTGATTAACCATTTTTGACTAATAAATAGCCTAGGAAGCTGCAAGTGGTTCAAAGAGAACTAGGGAGGTTTTGAATGGTCGAAAGGAGGAATGTCTAGCTAATAAGAGATATATTAGCCCAATTAGTTGATTATAGGAGGAATACGATCGAAAGAGTGTCGTAAATGGGCATCCGAGAATGGAGAAGAAGGGTTGATTAATGAAGTGTCGTTAATCGGTTGAATTGGAGGAAATGCTAAGTGTAAGCATATTTTAGGTGTCTACATTTTCCCCTCTTTGGGGTGGCATAAGTGATGTCACTTCAAAGAAAGTAGACAAGCATAAATAAGTAAAATTTTGAAGGGATAGAAGAAAATGAGTAGAATGAAGGATTCCCCCTCGATTGTCGATGGGGTGATGGAAGAACTCCATCGACAATCAAAAAGATGACATAAAGAGAATAGAAGAAAGAATAGTGTGAAGAAGAAGAAAAGAAAGGGGATATAAAGAAAATGAGATATGAGGAAGGGGGATGAGATAACATCCATCCAAATGCCTTTAAACAAATTTATTCTCATCATATTGCTAGTGATCTTCATCATTGATCCTTATTAAAAAGAATGAGCAAAAGTGTAGTATGACATGAAAAGCCATATACAAACAAATGTCCATTGCTAAAAACACCAACTCCATGCAACATAAAAAATGCAATGCAATATGAGAAAGTAAAATATTCCTAACTCCATGCAACATACATAATGCAATGCAATACGAAAGAAAGTAAAAGATGCCTAACTAACATGAACATACATAATGCAATGCAATGCAATGCGAAAAGTAAAATATGCCTAACTCCATGCAACATACATAATGTAATGCAATATGCAAACATGAGAAAAAAATATTCCTAACTCAATGCAACATACATAATGTAATGCAATACGAGAAAGTAAACAAGCTAACCTCACAGAGAAACATAATAAAAAAATTATTATCAATCTTTAGTTCCAACTTCCAACCTGTTCGAATTTAAAAAAGGGTTGATGATGGTGCCCCAAGCAAGGATACATGCAAGGGGATAATGGAGGACACTTTGGTCCTGAAAAAGCATTGTGCACTATAAAATAGTACCAAGAAACCATCATTGTGCCCCAAAGTAAGTGGATAAATGCATGCAGACTAGATTTGTTAATGAGGTAGATCCAATGATCCATGAGTCGTTGATGACGAGAACAAGCAAAACCAAAGAAAAAGAGGATGATTTTCAATTTTTTAAGTTTTCTTAAACATATTTGAATGTTTTGATTTTTCTAACATATTTGAATGTTTTTGTGATTTTGAAATTTTTCTGAAACTATGTACAAGAAGACAAAGAAACGTGGATGCCCCCAAGTGATAGATGGGATGTATAAGGGCAGAATGCCATGTGCATGCAAAAAAGTGAAGATGTGAAATTGCCCAACAATTAAGTGGGATTATTCAAAGGAAAACTCTTCACATGCAAAGAGGTTTGATCAAGGCCAATATGGATAGGTTTAATCATGATGATGAACATGTAAACCAATGACATGTTTAGGAAGGAGCAAGGATGCCCCCAACGTAAGTTGGCCAAGAAACACATGATAGAAGGAAGTAGAAGATTGTTTTTGAAAAGGGGACAAAGGTGTCCACAAACATGGAAAAAAGGTAATCTTATACACATGGATGTTCTAAATGAAGTAGAAGAATGATGTGAATGTGAATGTAGCTTAGAATCCTTTTGAAAAAAGTGATTATCCAAAGGCATAAATCATGAGACAAGATATGGACTAAAGCAAGAGTTTGAACAAGGTCCAAAAAAGACACTTGGTAACATACTAATCATGTTTTTCTCATAGAGATCCAATGTGTGCATATGGAAATGAATTACCTTTTAGAGGGAAGACTTGATAGACAACAAGTGAGGACACTAGCCAATGTGTAGGAATGATTTATTTTGATAGGTGATTTGTGAATGGAGGGTGGAAGGATAGCCATACATTGCTCCACTCAATCAGGTGTCCATAGCCTCAATGGAGATGTATTTGATTCTAATCACAACATTTCTCTACTACTAGTTAGGCATCCATAGCCCTGATAGAGATTATTGGAAATACCCCAAGAGAGAGTAATATATCAATTTGCTTTTGATTTTAGCTTTTAGATTTTTATTTTTGATTGATTTTGATTATTTTTTGCTTTCTAAAAACTTATTTCAGCTCTCTTGATTGACAAGGGGTTAAGAACCACTAGATGGCTTGATGGAAGGATGTGGAAGTGATTGTGATGATGACATTGTCTAGTGTCAACAAATATGTCCAAAAGTTCTTCATAACAAGTTTATTAGATGTTAAATGTGATAGGATCTCTAAGAGGTCATTCATTCTTTAATTTACCAAGGTGATAAAAGACCAAGGTCAAATGGATACCATAGAGATAAATGTCACAAAATGCGTGTGAAATAGGCTAACCAAAATATCACCAAAGGGATGAAAATGGTGGATTCTTACAGAGGAATAAAAAGAAAGGAAGAAAGAACATCCATGTGTATGCAATACCTGATTGCAATGTTTGATCTTTGTACCTTTGATTTTTAATGTTTTCTCATTTTTTGTATTTTTTTGAATTGTTTTGATTTTTAGATTTTTTATAGTTTTTGGAAAGGTGGGACCAACAAAGTCAATCTTGCATGATAAGATCCAACAACAATGTTTGTGACTTCCTTGATAAGGGAGATTAAGCATGTTTTTTTATCAAGAGTCATATTATCTCCGATCTCAATGATCGTGGTGAGCTCATACTCAACAAATGACTGTGATTTATCCTTGAAAAGGAGATTTGGTGTGTTTTCTTATCAAGAGTTATGTTCCCTATCCATATCTCTACGTACTTTTGATCGATGAGCTCTGACTATGGTTATGATTTGCATTTTGAATTGCATGGATTTTTAACCTTGGGATCTTGATTTCCCTATCTGTTTATGCACTTTGAGCTCTTGATGGATGTTTTGACTGAATCGCGTTTGATTTTGAACATTAAGAAAATTTTTTGGGAACTTATAAGTTCGTGGGATGTGTGACTTGTCTAAGCCGAGAAGTGAAGAAGTTGTTTGGGTTTTTATAAGTTGATCGTGATTGGAATCCCAGAGAAATGGGGAGAAGAACATGGATAGAACGATATGATGGATGAAGAGAATATGGTCCAAGGATTGAAGAGGATGGACTACCCGGAGGTGAGCCATGGATAGAAGATGAGGAAGGGATACTAGGATGGGCTCTAAGATGGAATAAATTGGGCTACGAGGACATGGCCCAAGAATAGAAGATGATGGTGTCCCATAGATGGAAGAGGATGAAGGGATACTAGGAAATGGCCCAAGAATATAAGGTAATGGGTTACCCCAAGGTGACTCATAAATAGAAAATAATGGAGGGCTACTAGATGTGGCCCCAGAATGGAAGAAGATGATGAGGGACTACTAGGGTGTGGCCCAAGTATGGAAGAGGAGGGACTACTCGAGGTGTCCCATAGATAGAAGAGGATGAAGGGCTACTAGGATATGGCCCAAGAATAGAAGGTAATGGGCTACCAGGAGGTGACCCACAAGTAGAAAATGGAGGGCTACCTGGGGTGGCTCCAGGATAGAAGAAGATGATGGGCTACTAGGGTGTGGCCCAAGGTGAGATTTTTGATTGAGGAATGATGATAGATAAGGAATGATTTGGTAATGAGAAGATAGGCCATGGATCAATGCTAGACCCCGACATCTCATCATGCTCAAAGGAAGGTGAAGATGGAATAACAAAAGAAGAATCAAGTTCCATGACCTTAGGCTCTTCCTCTACGTTATGATAAAAGGAATCAATTTCTTCCTCCCCATACGTGAGCATATCAAGTTCCAAAGAAATAACCCTTGTTTTCAATCCTCTAGAGGATATCTTCGTGTAGTTTGATTGTTCCTTCATTCTGAGAGAAATCAATCAATAGAGGTTGTTGTTCTTCAACCATATGAGGTTGACTAGAAGAAATGGGTTTGATAAGTAGGGAAGATTGATTGATAGAAGAAGATGAAGATGTTTGATTATGTAGATGAGGGGAAGGTTTGACCTTATCACTCCCACAAAGAGTTTTGATAGTTCTTTGAAAATATATCTTAGCACATGGCTTCTTTCTAATGGTTTGACATGGTCATAGACATTGATCTTTAGAAGATGGATGAGGAAATGGTATGATATGGTTGAAAGGGATCAAGGGCCAAAGATGGATTGGATTTTGATTGATAGAAGAAGATGACTTAAGAGACGTAGATTTCAACTAAAACATCTTTAGAGTGGAAAGATCTCATGAATAGGATGATTTGATTTGACCTAGGTCATTTTTCTAGAAGACACCCATCGAATGTAGGAAGAAAATTAGAGATCACAGTGTTTATTTATCCATGAAGTGCACGTGTAGGAGTCAAATAGATGATTGATTAGAGGAATCTTCAGTCAAGAACTCTTCGATGGAGGAAGGGTCATTCGAGGTGACTAATAAAGGTGGTCTGCAAAGAAAGGGAGGACCGTGACTCAAGAACCAAATTAGATGTTTGATCGATGGAACTTGGAGTCACACAAGTCTTCAAAGGAGGAAGACATCATTGAGGTGATTTGGAATAAAGGTCCTTCGAAGGAAGGGAGGACCGTGATTCAGGATTTGATCTAGGGGTATCTAAATAATAGTTGGGATCCGAATCTTCAAAAGAAGAGTGGGAATCCAAATGGTAGTTTGGATCTGAATCAAAAGAAGAGTGGGGGAACCTAAATAATAATTTGGATCAGAAGCATCCAAACCATACCACCGACTATGAGATGAAGGTGGGGAATAGGGTCCCGAATGGGCCCTCTAGTGTGAAGAACCAAACGAGGCTTAGTCGTAATGGGAATATTTTTATGTGAATGCCTAAACCTAGGTTCCGTATTGTTGTAAGTGTGAGGAACCATGCGATAGTCAGTCATTATTAGCGTCATTTAGTACAAATGCCTAGACCTAGATAGTGTGATGGAAATCCTTCAAAGGGAAGGAAGTTCCATGTCGATTTAGGGAAGCATAATGACATTCAACTAGACATTTCGTAAGATATAGGGATGTTTGTGTGATTTTCCAAAGGGAACCTAAGGAAAATATACATCATGATGACAAAATTTTGATAATCCAACAAGATTTTCCTAGAATAAGTCTATGAGTTTGTTAACATGCAAGGAACAATCATGCAAGTATAGATAACCAAATAAATTGATCAAAGTGTTTACCTTTCTCTTTCAACAATAGTTTTGACGCTAGATAGCCAACTCTATGTCAATAATTATGTCAAGTTCAAAAAATGAACAAGGCGTAAGTATTAACAAAGCGTAAGCGACTCCCAATCAAAGGATACCACGATGAGTTCAACAACCAACAAGGCCTAAATGTTAAAGGGCAAGGTTTACAAATGTAAGCCACATAACCACACCAATTGGACACATCTATCAAGCTTCATGGAGAAGTGAGATATTAGTGTCAAAGTGGTATCAAAATGATGAAAAAAAAGTAAGCGACACTTTTCAAGATTTGGACAATGTTTGAAATCAAACTAAGTCAAAGTATACTAAGGATGTGCTAAAATGTGGGTAGTGTAATGCCACAATGTGAGACACTTAGATCACGTTTATGAGAAACATGACGTAAGTATCTTAATTATGTTGAGGCAATGTGAACAAGGTAACAAGTCTAAGGGATAAAATGATGAATCAATCCTAACTATGATGATGATCTTGAAATCAAGATCAAGTGGCTATCAAGATATAAAAATGTACCCACACACTTTAGATGTTTAACAACTCAGCCGCAAACATGGATGAGTGTAAATGAACAAAAAGTGGTGAACACTATCTATGACAACACTCTCGAAAGATGCCTTCTCTTGTCCCAAATGGGCAACAAGAATGCAAAGGTATAGATCAAAATATGTGAAAATAAACTAAGCGTCACTTGGGCAGAGTTTCACCTCGTCCGAAGGTGAGAAAGAAACCAAGCTAAGTAATACGTCATTTAATTTCGTGAAGAGAGACACTTAGATCTAACTTAAGTGGAGTTTTTTACCATGTTCAAAAACAAGGTTTTGAGTCCAAGCAAGTTATCACTTCATGATGGTTTGACAAGACATGATAATGGACTAGTAAAGTGGGCTCCTTGATGAAATGGCTTTCCTAAGTAGATCACTCAACTAGGTGTCAACAATTTTTCTAAATGCGAGCTCGATTTACCAAGGTTTCCCAAGGAGTATCTTGGCTTTACTTTACCCCCTTCTGATACAATGAGAAACTAGTGCATTCAGTTGTATCATCATTGGGGTCATGAATACGGATAACTTTGACTCTAACTCACAATGTAAAATCTAGTCAAGTGGGTAAGCGGAGCGCTTCCTGTTTCATCCATGAGGTTACTCAATGGTGGATTACTTTAGGGTTCCTAGAACCACCCCCATTGTTGTAGCTTAAGGCATTATGCCAAAGGGGTTATGTTCTAGTTGAGTGGATAGGGAACGTACCATTTTTTAAAACCTGCAATACAATGTGATGAAAGTGGTGTGTTTTTATCTTGCTTAGCTTAATGTGGTTTTAAGTAGCACACCATTTGGCAACCTACAATCAAACACGTATTAGTGGGTTTGTGTCTTGACACTCCTTTCTTTGAAAAACAAATTAGGTCCTACACCAAGATTAGTAGTTTTCCAAAAAGATCACAATATGAAAGAGAGTTTAAGTGTTGTTTTTTATTCCCAGGTCACCTAAAAGGTGCGAGGGAAGAGCATATACAACACAAAAACTCAACTATAATAAGAAATGGAAAACACCTTAAGTGATTTTGTGAAAAAGAAACTCGTTTTAGCCAACTTTTGAAAAGTTAATTCATTTTTAAAGCTTAAATTGAAGTGTTTTGAAAGCAAAATAGAAGGTTTTTGAAACGTTTTGATTCCCAAGATCACCTAGAAGGTGTGAGGGAAGAGCATATGTGTTTCAAAGGACCCCTACAAATGAAAAATGTGAACACTCAACTAAGTTAGCACAAAAAATATGACGGAAAAGAAACCTGTAAACCACTATTAGAACCCTACAAAAAAGTTAGAAAACCAAGAAATCAAATTAGAAAATCTATTTTTAATCTATTTTTAGCAATTTTTAGTATTTTGCATTTTGGAGGTCTCTAGGGCATTTCTGGAGTTTGACGATAGAAGTAATGATACCAAAGGTATATTACTTTTAGAACTTCCCCACAAAGTTTTCTTTATGGTTTTTCAATGCCTATTCAAGTTAAAAACAGGAACGGGGAGGAGATATGACCCAAACTAGGAGCACTAAAAATAATAGGAATAAATCTGGATCAAACAGAGACACCTACACACCCAAAATGACACATGTGCGCCCCAACCGATGGATATATGCCCTTAATGATGAATGTGCATGCTACGAGAATATGACATGTGGCTTTACGCTGCGCGTCCAAACAAGCATGTGCATGTGGGTTTCAACATATATGTACCCAACAAACAGGTACATGGGCAAGGTAAAAATGCAAAGTCAACAAAGTAACACAAGACATCTACTCATCCAGATGTGTGAGACATGTACGCATGTACTTCGATGTATACACTTAGGATTCAATAGATACATGCCCCTTTGTAAATTGGTTTGACAATCAAGGTATAGCCAGACAGTGCGCGGTCAATTCAACAGTGCGCACTTGTTTCGACGGATACCCGTTGATCCAAACACCTGCACATACCCCAACAAAAAGCTCAAAAATCACGGAAATGAAAAATTTAAAAGAGCAAAATAGGTTAGTTTTTATCCATTAAAACCTATTTCTAGCTTGAACCCATTAAATGCTTTAAGCAAAAGGGAGATTTAGCCCATCTAAAATGTGAAATATGTTAAAAGACAAGCCTTTAAAACCTAGAAAGCATAAAAATGGTTAGAAATGGACATGCAATGGTTAAAAAGACCTCCATTAATGGAGTATGGACTAAGAGTCCCACCGGGTGTGCCAAATGTGAACAAGGAAAAGTTGCAAAAGCTATGGAATGAGGCTAAAGAACCTCAAAGCTTTTCCAACTCATCTATGGACCATAAGATAAGAGATAAACAAGGGAAACTAACATGCAAGCATTATAACTTTGACAAAAACATCAAAAAATAACATGTATATTACTCTCTACTCTTTGAATGCTAATTTAAATGAACCTAGAAGATCCTAGCAATCAGTTTTTTTGTTTACTCCATGAAGGTGAATGAATCTTACTAAATGGCTACAAGGCCAAGTTTAGCATATTCCATTACTAACCTATCATGGATGCAAGATGAATCTATTTTAATGGTGGATGGCTCAAGATCAAATGCCTTATTAGCTTGGCTAATGCAAATGAGCTCTTAAGCTATGTCAAGATGAGATATGATATCAAGATCAAGATGTCAATAAGGTGTGTTTTTTTAAGGGGAGGGGTGACCCTTCTATTTATAGTTTTCCACTTGGGAGAGTTTGGAATTTGGGTGCATGTGGGACTAAAGGTAAGCCAAAAATCACTTTTAGATTAGATTAGGATAAACATGTTTTAGGCTTAGTTAAGCTAGGTTTAGGCTAGTTAAGCGTGATTAGCGAGTGATTAGAGACTCATTGAGAGTTGGGAGGAGTCTAATTAACCATTTGTGACTGATAGATAGCCTAGGAAGCCTGTAGAAGTGGTTCAGAGAGAACTAGGGAGGTTCTTAATGGTCGAAAGGAGGAATGTCTAGCTGATAAGAGATATATTAGCCTAATTAGTTGATTGTAGGAGGGATATGATCGAAAGGTGTCATAAATGGGCATCCGAGAATGGAGCAAAGAAGGGTTGATTAACGAAGTGTCGTTAATCGGTTGAATTGGAGGAAATGTTAAGTGAAAGCATATTTTAGGTGTCTACAATTTCACCACTAAATGGCCTTGTGCTAATAATCTAGTTACCTTCTCTATTACATGTGGGTTTATTGTGTAGGGCCACTCAAAATATAACATCTCATTTTGTAAGTTGCTCAACACATCCCTAATCACATTTTTCATCAAAAAAATGGGGATTTTACTCCATGCATCTAGCTTCGGTATGGGAATGACCTTGGCATTGTCTTTGTGACACTCCTTTCCTTGTTTCATCCTCAATAACAAATAGATTCGCCCAATCTGCCTCCAATCTTGTGTGATCGTATTCTTCTAGGTTTGAATGGATATATTTATGTGTATCTCTAATGTGCACTACTTTGAATGGTATATGGGAAAATGCTCACGCAGTGGTCCTGCAGTAGCATAGATATGAGATTTCTCTTTTGAAATTTGGGCTTGGGAAGCTCATCTTGTGGAATGACTATGGGGGTTGTTATTTTTCTCGTGATCCCTAGTTCCTTCTCCACATAATTTGTTTCTTCACTCTTCTCTCTCTCTTTTCACCTTTTTGCAAAATTTACCAAGTGGTGAATAAATGAGTTTCCACTTATTCATTTAGGTTTTTAGTGGCCACCTACCACATTTATTATTTTTTTCCGTGGATACATCTCTTAGCTTACAAATTTTCCCTTCCACGGATTATTTGTCCCCAGTATTGTGGTTCTTGTCTTCCTTTTTGGATTTATTGTTGTTCTACTACTATGGTAATATATCGCGTCTTTCTTTCCTCACCTTCCTTTTGCGAGATCTTATTCTTCTCACTTATATTACATAAATTCCCTTTTCTCTTCTTTATGTCATGGCTTTTCTTTTTTATCTTCATTTCATGGATTTTCTCCCTCCGCTTTGACTTCTGCAGCTTTATTTTTTTGTTTTCTTCATTGTGCAATTTTTACTCTTCCCGCATTCTTTTCTCGTTGTTTTACACATTTTCCTAGGCACTTCCTTCTATGGTTTCTAATTTTTCTTCCTTTTACTTCCTTTGTCTCACGCTTTTCCTCCATCGTGGGATTTGTATTATTCCTATTTTATTTTCCCTCTTTTTGTTCTTTTTAATTCTTTTTACTAGAAAAGGGTGGCCTTGTGGGTTTGCACCTTTCCCCTCATCGATCTCGCCAAATTCACCAAATCGGTTTAAAGAATTACGAAATAAGGTTAGATTCACCATTTCATTTGTAATTATTTTTTTAAGTTTTTTCTATTTTCACCACTAAATCGATGTTCATCTTCGCTAGATTCACCACCCAAGTCAATCACTCAACGATATTCACCATCATTTCTACAAGATTTTTTTGCAGGTTTCTTCAAATTTTCTCTTCCTACTAGGTAAGGTATGGAACTGTTAAAGCATGCCATGTGTGGCTATGAGTAAGAAACAATCATTATGGGTATGTGGCTTTAGGGATTTTATGAAGTAAATCATGCTATTAAGAACTCTCAAATATATTAAACAAGATAAACTTAGGCATGTGGAGACCAAGTGAGGAGAATTGTAAAACTTGTGTGCAATAAGTTGGTTAGAGACACTATTATGATCAATCCAATTACTAATTGTGGTAGAATATATGCATAGAGATACAACTTCTTTTTATAGTTCACTTATAGCTTGCATCATAAATATTAGTTGGCGAGTGGGGATGATAAAATTATTGAGAAGGTGCATACGAGGGTTGTGATTTATTATATGTCTCAAGCATAGGGATGGATGTGTCATTAGGTGCAGGGGAAAAAATCGCATGACATATAGGGATTGTTAGGGGAAGCATTTCCAATACATTAGCTAGGAGTGTCATAGAATTATCAATACACTAATCTAAAGAAACAACATTATGATTTGTAAAAGAAGAGTCCACATAAGTATTATCATGATCATCATAAGAAGCGTTTGCCACATCATCAAAACTAGAGATCATTTTTAAGTAGTAATGGTACACACCTAGGCTTCATATCAAATTTTCCTTAGGGGTAGAAGGAAGATAATTATAAGGAGTATCATTCTATAAAGAACAAGATTCACTATATTCCTATCCTAATGTATTATTAATTTCATACATTTATTTTTTAACAAAATGATCCATCATCTCATTAATAAATGGGTCATGAGTGGAGGGGGAACACCAACTAGAAAAGTGAACCACAACACATTTTATCAAATAATATAACCAAAAGCTAAACCATAATAGGGTAAAAGAAAAAAAAAACATAAAATAATATATGAAATAAAAACCTTAAGAGTGGGGTTGAACCCTTAGGTTGTATGATTCGAATACAAAAGTGAGTTCACCAAAATGTAATATGGAAATTAGGTTTGAGGCTTAATTAGTACTACTAGTTTCACAATAGAATGCATAACAACAAAATAATAATCCTAATAGTCATAAATTATGTAAATCAATTCATGTCAATAGTTACACTATAAATATGTCAATGAAAGTACAGTTAGGGTTTTAGAATTAGAGTAATGGACCATGCTACCAATCTTAGAATGTGTGACATAGTTCTAAAATCAAGAGATGGAGCAAATCATGGTGTGGTCAAGTTGACTATGGTGGGAACCGAGAAATATACACAAGATGGGTTCATTGAAAGGAGCGTACATTCATGGCTTTATTTGTTTTTGGGGCTACAAATATGTCCCTAATACTTCGAGTTGGTTTTAAATTCTAGAATTTGGTTGAATCGGCTTCAGATCGATGAAATGATTATGTTGTGACTAGATAATTTTCCTCTTCACTTAAAACATTAGCCCTTGTTTCTATGACTTGGAAAGGCTAGACTAACCTCACCGCATCCCCACGGATGTGATGAGTGTTGCACTATGTACCAATACTTCAAAGAGGATCAAGCCACACATAGTCCTCCCCAACCTATGATAAGATGGAGAGTAATAAACATTATAAAGAAGATGGAGCTCACGATGTAGCACTCACACTTGGCAATAGACACATGTGACTCAATTGTAGCTCATGGATTATGATTTAGGGAAGCAATAGAGATGTATTTAGAATTTGAGTATTGTGTTGTAGTAGTATTCTAAGAAAGGGTGCTTTTAATGCTCATGCAATCTGCTTCTTAGAGTGTGCCTTTGATATGAGATTTATATATGCCCTTAAAGAGTTAGGGTGAATATGTTTATATAAGTGTGGATGTCTTTATATAAGTGACCATTCAAATGATTTCCCACTCAACCAACCCAAAAATATGACTTCAGGCCAACTAAGCTAAGTTGTGCATTTGAAAATATAACCATTGCAAAGTACTGAGGACAAGTTTGTGGTTGACGTTGTCATGGTCCCATAAACATGTCTAAACTAAGGTTGGAATCAGTTCTGAGACTAGTAGTTCCTATAGATATGTTTTGTAAAGTGTTTAATGATTCCTAAAGTGCTAAGCTAGAGAATGTAGTGGACTAGTGGACTGCGGGTGTGGACATAGCAAGAGGAGATTTAAGTTGGTCAATCAATAATTAAATGGGAGTAATGTCTTAATAAATGTCAAAGGGATATTACCAAACTACACATGACCAAATTTTGGGTATTGCAAATAACTTTCCCACCAAATTAGAGCATGTAATTCCATTTTGAAATGTGCAAAAGATGCAAGATAACTTTCCTACTAAATCAAAGCATCACTTCCATTTTGAGATGTCAAAAGAAATATTTTGTCTCATTAAATTTATGCACACTAAAATATACCTCAAATTGCTTCAACCAATTGTTCAACAATTCAACATCTATTTGTCCTTTAAAGCTTTTAATTTCAACCTTGGTTTCAACTTTGAAAGGAGTATGTTCTTATTTTACCTTAGCTTTACCTTTGTCCTTTGGAAGCTACTTGGCGATGGATTATTCTTCATGGGGATCATCTCCTTCTCATATGCCAAACTTCTTGGAGCATGAACCACCATATCTATGGATTCTTGGTTCCTAGCTATGAGCTCTTGTTGTTTTTTTATGGTATGTTGGGTCTTCATCATTGTCCATGCATGATTCCAATATTGCAACTCTCCGGGAAAGTCCTTTTCCACCACCTTTTGCCATTTTTCTCACCCTTTTGATTCCACCTTATAGATATCTTCATATTGCAAGGTAGAAAATATTCTTCCTATGATATTGTTAGTCATACAATCGGTTTCTACTTTCCACAACCAAAATATATGAATCAATTGTAATACAAAAATTGTATGTAAACTACTAATATTGCTTGCTTATTGAATTCGCATAATCACAAAGTGTTATCCTAATTCAATTTACTTGAAATGATATATTGTAGTCTCAATGATGCTTAGAATTAGTGTAATTTTTGTTATTAGAAACATACCGTACAAAATATGAATGTAAAACATGTAAAATAAGTTTAAGCATGAAAAATATAGAAACAACATATTTTCGTTGGGAAAACTCGGTTGGAAGTGGAAATTGCCCAACTTCCCTCTTCTTATGGCCAAAGACATTACAAAAAGAAATAGAAAAAGTACACTATTCTTGGTATCCTCCTCACCGAGCTTTCTTATATGTTCCTTCAATTCAAACTTTCTCCTACAAATAATTGAACACCACCTTTTAACAATCATCATTGTGTCTTCCTCTGCATTTGTGACTCCTATTTAATATGCCCGGATATCCTTTCATGCACTAAAGTATCTTGAAATTTAAAAAGTTTTACAGATTTCATAATTGTCATGAGTGAGACCAAGGTTGCGGTTGTGCTCCTTTTTAACATGCACGAGGTGTCATTTCATGCCCTAAAGGATCTTGAGAGTTGGAGAAAGGGAAGAGACAATATTTTTTTATTGTTATTGGCTTATATATCTACTACAAGTGAAATTGTTGGTTTCTATAGATTGGGGATTTCAAAACTATCGTGAATGTTGCACTATTCTACACATATCAGCATCTACACAACCATCGCTCTAGATAAAAGTGATGGATTCGTAACTTGCCTTGGTTTACTCCATTTAGGGGCCATGTTATCACCGAAAGCTAATTTTGTTAACTTGGATGATGAATAGAAATGTTACCCTAATCATCATGCATCAAAAAGAGAATTGTAGTTGAAACACAATCTTGGCCCAATCAAGCCTTTTAAGCACTCTTTTAGAGCCAAGGTAGAAATTGGACCACGTTTACCAAACTAAGGAGTCACTTTGGAGTGGGAAATGAGGGTCATAAAACCCAAATTTATTTCACATATAATACACCTCCCACTCGCCAATTGTTTGTCCCATTGGAGGTGGATTTGCTTGTCAAAGGCCATCACAACCACATTCAAGTTTCCACATAGGATCAAATGCACATCTATGAGCTCATCAACAAACCCCTTCAAAGCTACAAACTTGTCATTGCGTCATTCGAGCCATAAAGTTTAATAATGTTGAGAGAGTGATTTTCAATGTTTAACAAAACCCAAAATGCTCGAGTTAGTGGAATCACATCCGTGATCAACATGATGCAACAACCACTTTGGATAGATAAATGTAACCATGCTTCCTTGGCCTGGATCATGATGGCTTGTTAGCAAATGACTATTTCTCTAAATAACCTTCATGACAATTGTGAGCAAAAACCCAACTGTCTTGATTTCTCATAGACAAAAAAATTATACATTTGGAAATCATTTTTGAAAGGTGTGAACCATATACTTAGCGAGTAGTGTTTGTAAGACCTCAAACATTCCAAGAATAAATATTCATAATTAACAAGGATCAAGGGACATCATATTAGGTTAGAGGCCTTCACGAGCATTATAATTGTTCTATAAAAGCCATTGTAGATTGCCTCGCAAGAAATCACTAAGTTGAAATAAACTTTGTTTGTCTTACACATATTCTCCATCCTCCAAAGAACAAGGTAGATTGTGAGAATGTTGCATAGAGGCCTTGGAGTGGAGAAACAACTTGGAGAGACCAATAAGAATCATGCATTGTTTCATCGAAACTGAAATAATAGTGGTCACCAACAGGGCGCTAGAAAACCATTGCGTAATTGCCTCCTTAACAAAGTATGTCTTGTTTTGAGAAAGCTCCCAAGAGGGTTGAGTTGTCACCTTGATAGGTTTAGTTGTTTCCTATAAATGCCCACCTAAACTAAGGTTTTACACAACATTTTTACCATTTGATGTATTCACACCGTTGTTTGAAACATCCTTGTTTCATCCAATTTTTGGTTCCAACTTTCACCACCACGGCAAGCAGTCTCAATTGATGGTTTTGAGACACGGTAAAACCGTGAGGCTAGTAGAGGACAATCTTTGATTTAAGGTCGAGGATTGGCAACAAAAACATGTGTCGAGCAACTCAGTATATAGAATTTGAACATGGTGAGTATCCTCTATCTAAATATCAATGGTTTCCTTAAGGTCGCGAGAGAGATCAATCTCAACACAAACCCACTTATGAGGACAAGCCAAATAGAACTTATTCAACTCATGGTAAATTACATGGCCTAAAGAAGCTACCACACGGTCAAGAAAATTTCAACAAGACAAGGGGAGACCAAGAAACTCAACCAAGACAGGCTTTAAGGGATGTTTTGAAACAACAGCTACATGTCCAAGGGGAGAGAACCAACACAAGGCTTCTGACAAACCATGTACTTTTTCCAACATAGCAGAGGCGTGTCAGGGGTAAACAAAGTGAAATAAGAAATGCCCTTTGGTCATATTTTCGATTATGTCCAACTTAATCCTGCTGGGAGTCCAAACACATTCCATCCATGACTGAATTCCCTAACAAAATACCCTATCAGTGTAAATTGCTTTATCCATTTACAAGCATTATCCAAATTTAAGAACTGGCAAGATAACATCAGGTGAGATTTTAGAGTCCTTACCTCGTGGAATACTTTCGAGGTGAATTTTCTATGTTTCTTGGCCAGAGGTGCCATCTCCAGCAGCTTCACAATCAACGGGGACATTGTTAACAATTGAACTGTCTATGTGCAATGCTATAACATAGGCAAATGGACTGCCAGAAGGTGCAGATGCTAAAAAGGAAATGATGCATGTGAAAAGATGATCACAATCGTATAAAAATTTAACTAAAACTCAGTTTGAAAAGCCACATAGGACACAGAGTTAGGCCAATGGCTGTGGACATTAAACATATAACCTAGCAGAGCTCTTTTTCCACTTCTCCAAACTCCCTAAATTTCCAGCCCATAATGTTGACGTCTATTAAAAATTCAAATACATGACAAAACATGGCACCATAATCTCCTTGTTTTTCTCACTCATCTGCAGCCTCGCTATTCCATCTTACCGCCCCTTTTCCTTTTCCCAGTATTTAGCTTGTTTTGAAGGATTACAAGAAGCAGCCAACATGATGGGAAAAGGAAAAGATTTCATCTTCTGAAAATTGTAAAGATTGCTCATCCTTCGCTGAGTTGTGCATCACAAAAATGGAAATTTCATCTTTCAAATGTTAATAAGATTCCTCGTTTTTGGTTGAGTTGGAAATGATCCATATGTTAACCATTCAATGGTCCTAAATTTCATTTTCCCATCATAACACATACCCTGACAGTTGTTTACTACACAGCCTCATCCTCTCCCTAGGAATCTTCATGGCCACCTTTATTCTACCAAGGAGAACACTTACAAAGTTAGGCCTGTCCCTTTTCTGCCTAAGGTCGTTTTATGATGAGTGGGAGATGGGACAATCATCCCCTCTTTCCCTGTGAGTCATGCCACAAGTTTGGCAGGTGTTTCTGAAACTTACATTATAAAAAAAAATTACCACACTAATTCAAATGAGGGAGGGGATGTAGAAGAAACAATTATGCTTACAGGCCACTTTATCTTATATGTTAACCACGGAATTGGGTAATGGAATTGAGTACATTAATGAATTTGGAGGAGGCAAGATTATCTTTCGGGATTTTGTAGTGATAGCAATTGCTAGTTCAATTTATTCTCATACTCGGTACAATTCAAGAAAAGTAAGCCACAATGTTTAGTTATGGATTCTGCCTGTAGTTTGGCCGTCATTTGGAAAGGCTGGCAGTTGCAATATATAGTTTATGATCTTCCAAAGCCATGTCATGGATCCTGCAATGACAATGTGTCCTGCAGAAGCTGAAATGAGGATGTTGAGAGGAGTTTAGATGTGCTGCTTCAGAATCGGTTGCAGACTCGTATCCATTCGATTGGGCAGTCGAGAGCATTCTTAACAAAGATTTTTCTAATAGTAGAAAAAATCATTCTTAACAGATAGCTTTCTAATAGTAGAAAAATTAAGCTGTTTCTTGCTTTCAAGTGGTACCTGTCCCTTTGGAGAAATACAGGATCCCAGCTGCAGGAAATGCAGTGGTGGAGATTTCAAGTTAGCTTTTGAGTACCTGACTTCAGTTCTCTGGCTGAATATTTTAATTTGGCTTTTCCAGGTAGTACTATAGAAATCCACAAAGATACGTTTCTGGAATCTCCTACTCAAAGTCGCAAGTGCTTCCAATCTTGAAAGACAGAGTGATTAAATTATGTCGTATCAAAGTCCATCTAATCTACAACAATTTCATACAGTTTAAAGCAAAACATGAGTGTACATTCATCCGTGTAATGGTTGTGAATTAGATCAAATCTTATGCATAGAAATTTTTAAAATAAACAAATACATTGGAGCAAACCAGATTGGAGAACATATTTGATATATGTGTAACAACCAATATACTAAACATGAAATTTCACTTTCTCAAAACATTTCAAGAGATATGAGAAATGAACATATTGGAGGCCTGCACAACATTGCTCATTTGAAGTGCACAAATTAGGACTCTTGAGATTCTGTATTTCAGACCAACATATACCAAGGACTGTTACGGAACACAATTTAACCATAGTTTCCATCATTCTCAGTCCAAACAGCCAGTTACATTTTGAGTACAATGCTCACTTACTAACATTACTTTGCAGTTTTCAACTTTGTGGTGAGCCCATTTGTATGGCCAGGCAAGCAGTTGAAGTCAATTTTGGAAACTGAATCTTGCTAAAATATAGAGTGAAAGTACAATCAAACTGTTTTGTTTAGGATAGCTTAACTGCAGTGTCAAGCACTTGATCATCTGTCTGTGGATTGAAAAAACGCAATGCAGTTTCATATGCTGCAAAAATAGCTCCATTTACCACAAAAGCGCGTGCCACAGCTGTTCCCAGACCTCTCCAAAGTACTTTAAAGCCTTCCTCTCGCACACTCTTTTGCAAGCAGTCAAGGATACCAGTGTACTTGGGAGATGCATTCCCTTGTGCTTGAAGTCTGGATTTGACAACATCCAATGGATAGCAAAATATCCAACTAGCCACTCCTGCACATCCTCCTGCTGCAAGCATTGTTGATAGACTTTCTTGTGAGTTCTTTCGACAGCCAGGGTGAAGCCATTCTCGACTATATTCATATGTCCAGAAGTAGACACCATGAGCAGGAGCATCTCGAAGTACAGTAATACCAAGTCCTCTGTAAAGACCTTTCAGTCCTTCTCTCTGTACAATTCCTTTTGCCACCTTAATGGGACCAAAGTTGTCACTGATCGAAGTAGGCCTTCTAGCAGTGTTTACTTGCAATTGAATCTTGATAAGTTCCACTGGTGTAAGAATTGCAGTTTGTATGGTGCCTGCTCCTATACCTGCCAATGCTACACTTTTATATGATGGAGGCTCATTTCCCTCATTGCTATGGTCAATAGCACGAGACAGGAGAGCATATGCTTGGAAAGCCACAGCATTCTGCAGTCACATGGAAAGAACACGTAAAGATTAGTGCCTTGTATTTTTCAGCAGCATAAATGCATACTAACCTGTTCTAAGAAACCCGAATCTTGTCTGGCATTCAAGACCTAAATAACTGCAAAATTTAGCACCCAACGATTCATGGCTATGACTTGTGCTATATTTGACATTGTGCACAGAAAATCTCCAAAACAAACAGTTCTTTAAACCCTTACATTCCTGGCATGCTTATGATGATATCAGCAATCATAACATGGTTCGTTGCCTCCTCAATCAGGACAACCAAACAATGTTTGGTGATTTTATTTTGAATCCATCTAAGCACTCATTGAATCAACAGTCTACACCAGTAAACTCAAGGTTTTGACAGTCCAATTTTTCTTTCTTCGAATAGGATGCTAAAACTCATTTCTCTTTCAATTTTTGTCTCTTTTTGGGTTTTGTGTTTTGTTATTTAATTTAATATCTTGATCTGTTTCTGTTTCATTACTACTTTTCCTATGCATTTGATTGGGAAGAGTCTGAGGATTGCAAAGGCACTTTGGTTGGGAAGATAGCAAGGATTGCGAAGGCAGTTGGGAAGATTCCAATGATGGCAAAGACACCTTAGTTGGGAAGAGTCCAAAGATTGTGAAGATTTCTGTCAACAAGTACAACTGCAAATCACATTTTGCAGGGAGGATTAAAATTGAATTGCATTATTTACACATTTTGTTGGCTCCTACAAACCAATTTGGTCTGAAGGACATTCAAAGACTCCATTGTCATCAATCTAGAACTACATCTTACAATTCAGTCAATTCAAGGTTAAAAATGACTGTAAATGTGGTTTAAATAAGAGGGTAACAAAAGTGTTAAGAAAATATCTTGGGTAAGTGTGAAGCAAAAGTATCGCATGGAAAAAACGTCTTGAAAGCATAAAAAGGGAATTATTGTAAGCGCATATGCCTGACCGAATATCAGTAAACACAAAATGTTTCATTCACCACTAATTTTCTCGTCATTCAATCATGCAGTATAATCTAAACACACTAATTTTACAAAGGATTGATAGTACAGTTGCATAAAGGGTGCTATCTAAAGTTCCCAAACTACCAAGTGTGTTGGTATGTAAGGAAAGAACTAAAAGATATTTTCACCTAAAATGAAGTAAACCAAAGAATAGGAAGACATGAAAAGAAAATACAGGCTAAATGCAAAATTATAACTCTAGTTGCAACCTGATTGCAAGTTGATGCATGAATCTAGAAATTAATCTCCTCTTATAGTTTAAATTAAAATCAACCCCACAACTGGATTGGATACCTTCACAAAATGACAAATACATTCCTCTCTAATCCTAAACATTTAAATATTATTTATCCTCTTATACTCATGGTAAACCTTTCAAACTCTGCAGAATTCTGAAGTGAGATCAGGAAAAAGGCAATGCATTATTAGTAAAATGATGAAAATGGAAAATATGGTGGGCATCTGCACATCAAAGATGAATTTACACATGCGATTCCTGTTCCTCAACACAAGGAGTCTCAATAAAGTAATAAAATTTTGTTAAAATGATAGAAATGCAAATGATGCAAATAATTGGTGTTTTTCTCAATTTATACTCAAGGGATAGAAGCCCTAATTACATAGTAACGTAACCACTAAACTAACCCTTCTCAAACATAACATTAAACCTTAAGACTAATATTAAGACCGTTGGCTTAAGGAAAAAATAGCCCATAAGCATAATTCTGATAACATATGGTGTCTAGGTACACAGCAATCTATTGTCATCCAATGTATTTTCTTCTTAGCAGAATTTTTATCTATTGCTTGCACTAGAAAGTTTTTAAGAGTTGGATTGAATTCAATCAATTCACTTATAAACACCTCTCAGATGATAGTTGCATTCTATGAATCAAGGGACCAATTCAAACACGAAAAACATGTACAGGGCTTATTGAACATATCAGAAATATAAACCCAGTGATGTGGACTTGCTTCATTTCCTCAGGTTAGCCGTTGAACAAACTTGACTGGGACCGGTTGAAATAAATGTTGATCTTTAGGTGTTTTTTGAAAAAAATTTAACAACGCATAAATATTAGCATAACTTGTTTGTTGAGTAATTGATTAGTAAACACCTTAAGGAAAAAGAGTTTTAAGGACCATTAACCTCTTGTGCATAATTTAGAGAACTCTTAATGAATATTTTTTATCTTGTTGAATCTCTAGATGACAAGAAAACCCAATGGTAACTTCTCAGATTAAAAAATAAACATGGCAGCTGATACAAGAGCATACAAATCAGTTTCATCCTTTGCAAATTCCAGCGGATGTCAAGAATACAGAGAAGATGAAGATACTCATGTTAAAAGCTGGCCCACACTGACACATGCTTTGAATCTGAATATTTTGAATATACATATATTTTTCAAAGAAAATTTTATGGGCTTTTCAGGTGAAAAGTTTTCTGGAATTTTTTTGTAAGGAATATAATTATTATATTTTTTAAAATAACAATGCTATCTAAGGAAACTGTAAAACAAGGTGATAAAGGGAGTATAGTATTGCCCTGCCAACAGTGTTAAACTTTTATTTTCTGCTTGGGGCTGTTGAAACTTCCATATGGTAACCAACTTATCCTCTTATCTTTGAGAACCTTCAGTTCTGGATCTCAAAAACACAAAGCATTTGGAACCCCATGCAAATTTTAGGGTCTAGTTTCTTAAGTTAGAAACTCTGCCTCTTTATCCCTGGAACTATCTTAATTGCGCATGCATGACATTGTAAAACTACCCTTAGTCTAGATATAAATTACGAACTATGAAGGGTTTGTTCCTTCCTTTTCAAAGAAAGCTTTAAATTTTTACAATCTCAAAAACACAAAGCATTTGGAACCCTACGCAAATTTTAGGGTCTAGCTACTAAAGTTAGAAACTCTGCCTCTTTATCCCTGGAACTATCTTAATTGGGCATGCATGACATTGTAAGACTACCCTTAGTCTAGATATAAATTGCAAACTATGAAGGGTTTGTTCCTTCTTTTTCAAAGAAAGCTTTAAATTTTACCATCATGGAAAATAGTAATGGCAAATTGTGTAGAAGTTGTGGATTCCTTTGTCACCCCATGCCACTCAGTTTAGTTACTCAGATGTGACAACTGTTCTCCATATGAGAAGCACCGCATTTCAAGACAAATTGTATTTCAGGCCAAATTGTATTTGAAATATAGAACTCTGGGATTAATTGGTTGGAACATAACCCATGCCCTCTCACTTGCATAGAACAATTAACAAAGAGGTGTACTAATGCTGAACAAAATCCTAATCATAGGTATATGTCCCCATAATGAATAGCGTGTAAATTAAGTACAAATTTGAGTAATATCTAAGGTATTTGAAAAGATTGTCCATGCATGTCATAAACTCAATTGAATATGATCTTTATGCCAACAGGAATGATGCCACAATGGAAGTGGCCCTCCTACAAACATAAAGCTTGACTGATTGTGGGATGAATATTTTTGCTTGCTCGGCCTCTCCCTCTTCTCTTCCGTGGCTTCATAATCCCCAAAAATTCCAGTTCAAATGCCTCTAAAATATATGCTTTACTACTCCAAGTTGAATATGCCTCTTAAGAGCACCTTGGAATTGCTTCTACGGCTATTAAATCCCCATTCATTCGTACATCAAGTTGGTGATTAGCTTGGCAGTGGCCTAATTTAGGCTTTACAGGTAACAAGCACAATCCAAGACTGCGTCCAGGTCGACAAAGTTTTTGTTCCAGGTAATGCATCATATACTAATTGTCACAACCCATTTTAAGATATACAACGAATTGCCAGAATACCGATTCCCCAAGCATCATTAGATTTTTCAAAACTCTTCACAACCCATTTGGGCATAAAGCCGACTGCAAGGCCTGCTTTATCTCAAGGAGGCCTAAGGTGATTACAGTGAATGGTTCATAACCATTTGGTATACTCCCCAAAGTGTAGAGAGCATTTAAGCTCTGAATCTCGACATCAAAAATCAATTTGAAGCAAAAACAAACACACAAAATGGGAAAAACAAAAACTGACCTGAAAGCAACAGCTGCCAGAGGAAGTCCCATACCCTTGTAGAGAGCAGAAGGGCCTTCTTTCGTCACAATATTCTGCACCATTTTCAGAGCAGAAGGCCTTGTGTCATTCATCACCCTGGGTTGCTGCAAGCGAATTCTGAGAGTATCAAGTGGGTGCCCTGCAACAACACCTGCCATGCCTCCAAATCCACCTGCAACAAACTCTCTTCCCCAGCTGCTTGCAAGAAACTCTGGCCAAAACTCCATTCTGTATTTTATCCTCTCTGACAGAACAAAATCTCATTCCCTATACAACAATATCCTCTAGTCCCAAATTTCAACAATCTCACCAAAACCATAAAGACTTGCTAATTCTCTGAGAAAAGATCTCCTTCAAGCATTAAGAGTTTTCAGAAACATTCATGAATTACAATGCAACCCTAACTGTGTTCTGGTGAAGGTGGGGATGTGGGTGTTTTATAGCATACCTTCATTCACCACCCTATGCTGATATATTTGGTTTGAGCCGTACAAATAAAGATCCAACGTGGTGGGAGAGGATTTTATGCTAGATTACATGAAATACGGTTGTATATGCTTATGTTGGATAGATATATCATAAAACCAGAAAGTGAATCGGATACCTTCAAACAGACGTATGAAAATTAACATTGTGGTGACTAGGTAGTGTCCAAAAATAATTGGCAATCATTTTTGGGTTATGGAAAAGAAAAAGAATCAACGGTGTAGATTTATTCAAGTCCAAAACCAGGATGACGTAGGTGCTTTAATTTTGGAACCTTGTGAGCGTTTTCAATAAAATTTTCATAGTTTCCAAAATGATTGTTTATATCTATTTCATAGTTTCCTATTGGTTCATATCAATGTGTCTTAAAATTTCAACGTGTATATTTATTACTCAAAAATGTATTTATCTAATTCTTGATTAGTGGAAAACTTTGATATCTTATTCCTCACTTTGTGTAGATCAAGAAAGGATGGTGTCTTGGTCGTCAAATCTTCTTTTACACATGATATCACTTAAATATATTTTGATTCGCTATAAAAGTAATATCTATGATAAGGGACCTCCCATTGCATAAAATTTATATTTATCAAATAATTTATTATTATATACACAAAATTTTCTATCTATGTTTTTGAAGGTTGACAAAATATAGGATTACATATAGAGACAAAATTTGCATACAGAAAACTTTTATAATGTGTATGTAAAATATAGACGTACATCCTGGGGATAAATACAATGATAAATTATAATACAAGTGCCAACATTTAGAAAGCTAATACAAATTATTAGAAATGACAATTTTTAATAAAAATGGCATATAATAACATTCTTTACTACAATGACAGACGGGTTCTTCTTCATATCACATGTTTCCATATCATCAATTATATTAGTAAGCCCAACTAAAACCAACAAAACATATACATAATCAATATATCTCGCATGAATCGGTCACTACGCGACACTTGTTTTAAGTTTACATTTTCAATCCATTTAATTTCCCAACCACTTGATTTCATGGAAGTGGTTTCTAAAATTTCTTAAATTACCTTCCTACAAAATAGCGGTAGGTGTAGGAAACTTCTAGTCCCTCCTTTTTATAGTCTCTTCATTTTCATTTGTATTACGATAACACAACTTTTAAACACTCATCAAATTTTAAGGATGCTTTTTTACAAATTTAAGAATTAGAGGCCTAAAGAAATATGACATCCCACTTGAATATGTGAAGGAATTTCTACACACGACACCTTAAAATAAAATGAAATCCTTCTTGAAAGGGTGTTGTATACCCATGATGACTCTCTTATTGTCATGTTTAAAAACACTCATGATAGGCTCCAAATATTGCGATATAAGAGAACTCTTTTCACCCTCCATTGAAAGATTTACATGGATGAAGAACTAACCAGATCCATATGTGGACTTGGAAGAGAAAAAGGTTGGATGGTTAAGGCAATGAAGCAAGGAAAATGGTTTCCATGAAAAGTGTGGTAATTTGGATTCGAGATGCCCCCTCTAGATTGGTCCAAAGCATGGAATTCCCCATCTTCATCCTTGTGATGCTAGATTTTGGGTCCTTAGTTTATGCTCTCAATAATGGTGTTGAATTGCAACAACTCATTTTTTCTCAACGAGATATTCAAATAAATTGATTAGTAAATTAGACTTTGTTTTCTTTATGGAAACACATGAGACATATGAGAAGCAACTTCATATCTTCTCATAATACTCTTGGCATTTAATGCATAGGCGAACTTTGTATTGGCTTGAGAGATTCGAAGAGGATATCATAGTTTTACAAATACTCCACATCTCCCTTTATCCTCCTTGAAGGATTAGATGTCGATGTTAGATTCCTTTCAAAACATTTTTAATAAGGAAACCCCTTTCCAAGAAATTTTCTTTGGTTCATGATATTTTCCTCTAGCCTAGTCATCTTTTGTTTATTTAGATATTAGTGAACCTCCTTTACAAACATATAACTTGAAATAACAAATTTCTTTTCTCATATATACATTCTTCTTGTAGGATACTTCAATGCATAATTTTGTTGTATGTAATGTATAGAGCAACCTCTATCTAGATTCATTAATGGTTCGGTATTTGAATATCGAGTGTAATGTTTTATGCCAAAATAATTACATAGAATAGCCACTCCTTATGGAAAACATTTGGTTAACTTGTGAGATTCACATGATTTAGTCATCCTCAATGGCACTAGCCATTTTTTTAGCTCTAGTGGCTATACATTTTCCCTTATCCTAGTGATTCTTCTATTATGGATTACATTCTTGTTAATATGTCTCTTTTATTATAAATACAAGGCCTTCATGTATCATCCATACTTCCTTCCCTTGTTGACCATGTTATTTTATCTTTCCATGTGCCACTTGGTTTCTCTCCTGTCTGTCCTCGTCTTAATTGACCTTTCCAATCCACCATCATCCATTTTCCCCATATGTTTTATGAGAAATATATGAACTACCTCAAAACAAATCTCTGCGCATTTTATGATACCCATGATCTGATTGAGAGTTCTCTTCACTTCACTTGGTACATTCCATATTTTCCCTAAACACTTTCCCCATTCCTTCCACATTTCCTACACTCCTAGAAATGGAAATTATCTTCATAATGTTTTGTATTACTCTAAATGTAAAATTAATCATAGCCTAACCAAAAATATTGTGATGCATATACCTTCCATGTCAATGCAAATGCAAAGGTTCTATATAAGTATTCTTATGAGGAAAAAGAGGTTCTATATCCTAAAGAAGTTAAAAATTGTCCTCAACCAACACTTGTTTGGAGAGTCTTCATTCCTAAGAAATCATTATGTGTCAGTATCTAATATCACTACCTAGCTTGATTATGCATCTAGCATATACAATTCCCTAAACTATCCTAGCATCCGATTCAATCCAAACCCTTCTCATTTTCATTTATTATTTGATCACCTTATCCTTTGTGCCATCCTTAATATCCAATCTAAAAATTGTAATGATATGGAGAACCTTAAAGTTGAATTTTTAAATGTAGCCTAAAGTATTAGCATTCCATATTGCATATTTTTAGCTACATGGTGACCCATATCTTTCCATCTTCTTAGAATTCTCATATCATCCATCATGTTTACAAGAGTAGAGGAAAGAATTATCCTAATAATTACCACATTATCACGGTTGGATACACATTGACTAAGATCTTTGCCACAACTCGGACATTTGTATCTCTAAATGAATAAAGATAAAGAGGTTGAGGGCCAAAGGATAAAAAATTATCAAGAGGATACACATTACCATTGGTCATATCTTTACTTTTAAATCTATCATTGATGAAGCCACGGAAAAAAATTGGATTATATTGTTGTTTTGTGGAGTTTCAAAAGGCATGTGATACGGTTCCTTAACACTTGTCAATCGACATGTTTGAGGCTTTGATTCTTCCACACTTTTTGGTTTTTCTTACGATGTCACTTTATGAGACATTTTTGGAAAGATACAAAACAAGGAATGGTGATCAAAGGATGTCCATATACATGCAAAGTAGAGGTTGATCCAACTTAAGTTATATAAAGAACAAAAATGTAAATTATATAATTTAATTAAAATAAAAGATGAATCTCATTTTATTTTGAGATGTCCATTATCTTGGTGGCTCCTTTCTCGAGTGACCCTACATGCTTTCCTCATCTTAGTGGCTCTTCTATCATGGATTGCATTCTTTTAACATGCCTCTTTTATCATAGATACATGACCTTTACGTATCCTCCACATGTCCTTCCCTCATCAACCATTTTATTTTATCTTTTTAGGGCCTATTTGGTTTTACTCCTACCTATCCTTTTCCTAATCAACCTACAATATACCAATTTAGTGAGAAATATACAAAATTCTTTAAAACAAGGATTCTCTTAGTTTATGATAAATATGAAATGATTGAGCACGCCCTTGGTTGTACCCAAGTCATTTGGTCTTCCACCCTAAACAAAGTGTCCCCAATTTCATCCACACTTCCCACATTGCTAATAATTTTCATTGTCCTCCTCTAATGCTTAGTATGACTATGAATGTAAAAACACTCATAGCCTAACTAAACATATCATGATGCATATACCTCTTAGTGAAAGAAATGCAAAGGTTGTGTAGAAGCATTCTCAAGAATCAAAAGAGGAACCATATCCTAAAAAAGAGCAAACTATCCTCAACCGGTTCACTTTTGGAGAGTTTCCTTCCTTATAAGAAATCATTATGGATATATGTAATCTCCATACTTGGTTTGATTATGCTTCTATCCTATGTAATGCTCAAAACTAACTAGACATTCAATTCAACCTAAAATCTTCTCATTTTGATTTCTTTGTCAATTACCTTATCCTTAATGTTATCCTTAAGCTCCAATCTAATAAATATAATGATGCAAGAAACCTTAAAACTGAATTTTCAAAGCATATCCTAGAAGTATTAACAATCCATATTATACACATGTTTAACTACATGGTGATCCATGGGTTTCCACCTTCTTGGGCCTTCTATATCATCCATCCCATCTACAAGAGTGAAGAAAAGAATGATCCTATTAATTATCACATTGTCATGGTTTGGACACACCTTAGAGAAGATCATTCCCACATCTCTAGATATCCATGATATCTTCATATGGATAGAGATACAGAGGATGAGGGAAAATGACAAGAAAGTTTTAGGAGGAACCACAATACCATTCATTGTATCTTTACTTTGACCTCTATCATTGAGGAAGCCAAGCCAAACAATTACGAGTTTATTTTTGTTTTCTGGAATTTCACAAGGCATTTGATATAGTTCCTCAACACTTGTTAGTTGATAGGCTTGAGGATTTGGTTATTCGACATTTGGTGATTTCACTTTTGATGACACTTTATGATACCATTATTGGCAAGGTACAAATGAGATACGGTGAGGCGAGGATGTCCAAAATATTGTAGGTGTTAAAAAGGTGACTTACTCTCTCCTATACTTTTTAGACTCTACTTTGATGAACTAAATGAAATAATTTTAGATGATTTTGGTGCAATAGATGATTTCTTACTCTTTATATTTTCTAAATTGCAATTCTCCTTATGACATTATTTTGATTTCTAATTCGGTGAGATAGTTGTAAAAACAACTTGATATCTTAGTCTCCTTCTTTGATACTCATGTGCTTCAAGTTACTTTAGGTAAAAACAAAATCCAAATTTGTTAACATCCATATAAATAAGTAAATCCTTGTGATTCTTACTTATTAGGGTGAGAGGGTTGAGGTAGTCTCTTCATATGCTTCTTTGGGAGTCACCTTCTCTAAACCAAGCTTTAGTTTGATTCTAGGTAGATAATCCAAACTAGTTAAAATATATTTAGCTCTCACCACACTTTAAAATATTGTTTTTGGATTCAATTTCAAGACAATCAGACAAAGATTTATTTTTCCATTCACTTGTCAAACCTACCCTCTTGTAAGGTTGTGAGGCTTGAGGAACATACCTTGAGTTAAGGATTAAAGAAAAAATAAAGAGGGATTGTCATGTTGTTATTCAAACATATCCTTGCCAAGAGAGCATTTTCTCATGCCATCATCCTTGCAGAGTTTGGCACAACCCTTCTCACTCGCTTCAATGATCTTTTATGCGGTGACGATGATTCATAAACTCAAATATTGCTTAGTTTGGTTACTCTTATAGTAATCGCCTTAGACCATATCCATATGTTGCTTTCATATCCTCTATGGAGTAGAAAACTACATGGTTGATTCATGTTGGTATGTAAGAGTTTTTCCTTACTTTACCTCATTGATTTTGACATTGACATGCCACTCCCACATACTTTCTAGTGGATGCTCATGGTCTTTCCAAAAGAGAGATAAACAATGACATTTGTAGTGATATTTATAAAGCCTACCTCCAACCATATGGTCTTAGCGTACCTTAAAACTTCAACACTACTTTGACTTGTATCTTCCCTTGATAATGGGTTCATCCAACCCCGGGTGCACAAAATTACAATTACCTTGCATCCCAGTATTCCCTTAATGAGCTCACATTTTGATCCAATAAACTTCATGTTTAGACAAACCACCATAACCCTTAGGATCATTTTATTTTTCATATTTTCTTTTTTGGAGTCATATAATGAGGACCGTTTTGTTTTTAGATGGTAGATCTTATTATGAGATAAGGGGACAATTCTTCTGACTCTTTAGAGATTCTCTTGGATTTCTTGTAGACATTCATGGCCTATGAAGACCGGAGATGCTTAACCCTCTTCTTCTAGGTTATGTTTGAACTTTGCCATCATATTTTAAGACATAGGTCCCCAAAGGTAAAATATGCTAGGTCAATTACTCTCCTCTTTTCAATTACTATGTTGAATTGTTACTTTATATTTACTCATTTTAGATTTGATTCTCTTAAATTATATTCTTTGGGGTGTAATGTTATACTCCCTTATATTATTTACATTATATATTTTATAGTTCCCGTGAACCAATCTTGACCTTTCATAAATATTTATATATAAATTAAATTAAATTAATGTATATAAGTTAAAGATCATATAATTATATAAAATAGTTATCTTGTTGATGATTAAGTATTTCAAATACTTCCATATAGTTAAATAAAGCCTATGATTACATTAAATGCTTCATGTACTTACACTATAATATATAATTACTTTATATTACTAAAATTAATTTATTATTATCTATTTTAAAAATTATATAAACAAATATTCAATTTTAATATATTTATTATTATTGATAATGAAAGGATTTTGAAAGGGCCTCAATCCTTATACAAGTTCAAGTAGAAGATATAAAATTAAGCTAAAAAACAAAACCATAAAAAAACAATTAACCTACACTAACTCAATCCAAGACAAAATTGCTAACTAACAAGAATTAAATAGAGGTTACATATTTAGGTATCGTACAAAGAGACTAGTATACTCTAGGTACAAGCTTTTGGTTTAAGTGGTCTCCTTCAATTCGGGGCTCCTCGTTAATTTGTTTGAAATTGTGACCTTAAATTTTTTTTTTTAATATGTGGAAGAATGGTGAATACTAAACAATTCATCATTAGTTTTGGAGCATGTAACCTCTTTTTTATTCGTCATAATCTTTTGAATATGTAATACTTTTTTAACAGTAGAATTGATGACTCAACAACACGACACAATCATATCAACGTTCTTTTTAATAAGGCGAGTCCTATAACCATTAGGTGGCATGCCAATGCCCCACTCCACACCGTAAATAAACTAAGAATCAAACGTGAGATCCATGTTACCTAAATCAACTAACCCTTAGGGCGAAAATGTAATCCTTAATACATCCCATGTCTCATAATCGCAGACTACTAATCAGTATTTCACTTAATAATTTTTAATTTAAAATAATAACCTAAACTACTCATTATTTACTATTTTCTTTTTCTTTTTAACAATTATTTTCAACTTTTGTGATGTATTAGTAAGATCATTATCATGACCAATTACCTTGAATAATCATTATTTTATAATGAAGAGATAAGATACTTATTAAGTATCCAAACACTTCTTAACATTTGTTAGTGTGAAAGATCAATAAGTATTAAGAAAATGCAATTATTTCTCTTCAAATATTCCCACTCAAAGCAAATCATGTGGTTTGTCTTCATAAATCGGCGTATTGCAAACCATGTGGAAATCCACTCGACGTGCAATATTCCAAAAGGTTGGAGCTTTGCAAAAAAATGTCATCTTAAATTAACGCATGATGTTCACCGCACAATGGTATTTTAGCGCTTGATTTGGTGGTGGATTTTGCCACTAAAGATGGCGACTTCAAACCAATGCAAAATCGTTTCATGTCTTTTTCACTTTTCTGCACTTTTTGTAGTGAATGAGTCACGTTTGGAAAATTTGTACTCGATAATGGTATTAAAACCCCTTTAATAAGGCACATTTTAAAATATTTAGTCGATAAGTTATATAGTGTGAAAAGGTTCCTCCCAAATTGGTTGGAAACTTGTTTTATGCCTCAAAATTGTTGCTCCATGGTGGAACATATTTGTCGAGAATGTAATTGTATATATTATTAAATTTGATGGGAGTCTCTATATCTTTTATGCTTTCAAATTTCAATAGAAAAATACGATAGAAATGGAATGTTTTGTGTTGTGCAAGTACCACCACCGCAGTTAATGCAATCAACTTTCCAAAACCTCCAATTCAAAAGTCTTTTAATCTTAAATTTTGTGTCAAATTTCATGAAAATCGATGTTGTGTAAGACAAAACAACCCAAAAAACACTTTCACGCCATCTAATTTTGATGGTATTTTTATCTCTTATAACAATGTCTTACTTTTGGATTGCCATTTTAACCCTCTTTATGACCTTTTTTACGTCAAAGGTGTTCCCTCTTAGAATTGGGCTTAGTTGATTCGATACCGCTCAAAATGTGGACGATGAAGATTGCAAGTTGAGAGGATGCGTTGGAATATGACAGTGACCAGATGTGTGTCCATTTCAGACCTGTCGTTTCCCATGCATAATAATACAAACACTTTATTTGAGATACGGAGGCATTAACTACGCTGACCCAAGTACCCCCTCCACCTCAAAGCGATTCAAACCTGGCACCTCCTCCGCCTTGCCGGAAGGAATTTAATCCTGCACCTTATCAATTTGATATTCTTATATAGTCATTAATAGTGATGTTGTGATGTCTTGATAGTATGTTGTCATAAATCGAATATAGTCACTTGGTAACATATTTTTTATGCTACTTGGTAATGACAACATATAATATGTTATTGGTCCTTAACATAAAAAATGCTACCCGGCCGACAACATTTTTATAAGCTTTCGCCAACAACATAACTATAGGTTGTCGGTTGGTAGCATAAAAATGAACTGAATCGGTAGAATCTTTTATGCTACCGGTGATAACATATGTTGTTGGTTGATAACATAAAATATGCTACTGACGTGTAGTAGTATAAAAAAGCTACCATCTAGTAGTATTTAATAGTGATGTCGTGATGTCTTGATATTTGTCATTCGTGTGAAACATAATTTTCCCAGATTCACCAAATATTTTCTATTTTTTTCGGAGGGACCCTTAAAATTTTCCCTAGGCATCACCGATAGCCTCCGCACATGCATAGAAAAAGCGCTTAGCGCGCTAAATCCTGCAAAGTATATTTGTCTGCGCTTCACCTCTAACTTTAGTGCAAATTATGCTCTCGGTGATCTCTTCTATTGTTTTTTTGACGTCTGAAAAATATGTCACAATTTATATTAAATATTCATAGAAATGTGTGTAGTTATATACGGATGCAATAAAATTTAAATTAAAAACATTTGTTTTTCCCTCTCGCTACATGATTGACATGATGGGGAACAGTGGTTCACTAGGGCCGTGAGTTGGGGCTATCATGTTTATGAACCATGGGTCAAGGCCCATGTGACATCGCAAAAGCAGTGCCTCGACCCTAGCTAATTTTTTATCTCATGTGCGTAGGCTTTGAGAGTGCATGAAGCAATGTTAGCACACTGTCTACAGGTTGGTGTGTTGGCAACAACTGCATCAGTATGGTTATTTTCCTTTTTGTCGCCAAATTTCATCTGTTTCATGGTGCCATGCATGCCATGCTCTACCGTCGATGTTTTTTATGATGGAATTTCTACAATACAATGATAGTTTACATTCCAATCCCCAAACAAAGAGGCAGATATATGTTGAAAAAGGAGTGATATGACTATCTCAGGTGGCCTGAACCTTGTTCAAGTTGGTCTAAATTTTGTGGATATAGGATAAGTAATAAAGATGTGTACAAGAGTTGTCAAATATTTGACAGAAGTATCGACGCCGAGTGTAAATTTGATTTGAATTTGGAGAGACTCGGAATTTTCTCCATGCCTTCACGAATAATTTTTTTAGGGTCCATTTACAATATCATTTGGTGTGAACAATAATTTGATTTTTGGTTGTTTTATGCAACATATGCTTCTCAAATTTGTCTGAGTTATTTGGAACAATTTCCTTTTCTGCCCTACAAGATAAATATAACAACATTTAGCTGCATCAAATGGATCAAATGATGCGTAAGTTGAATGCTCATCTGCATTCAAAGTAATGTTCAGGAGGGATTGTTTTCACCCTGTTTGATTAAAAGGAGTTCATTGTACCTGGATTTTTATGGGCTCAATGCCTCAAGTTGTGGAAGAAATAATTTGATTTTTTGCAGTTCAGATTGTGACACAATGAGTGAAATTTGCAATCAATAATACCCATAAATTAACAATTTACAAGCGACTAATTTTTTTTCGATTGAAGGCAACTAAAAGATACAATTGCGAAGATGTCACAAGGCCAATATTTGCACTAAATGCTAAAATTTTCATTTTCTACTTCAGTTATAGCACTATGTAATTGGTAACATTGCTCTTGATCTTATCTCTTGGAAGAGTGTTTCTGTCTTTAAATAATGATTAACTGATTTTGATATCGTACTTGGAGATTGGAAGGCAAGCATATTTGCTAGCCAGCACCCATCTGTTGATATGTACTTCAAGTTCTTATAAAATTTGAGTGGAGGCTTCCATGATTTTTTCAGTCTCTGTATGAAGGAAATCCTTAACTGGTCTTATCCATGAATCTTGATCATCAATATAATATTCTGACTTTTACACAGAAAAGATATGCATTCCAAAAAAAATGATTCTTGAACATGTATGAGTTTTAGTTTGTATATGATGATAAATGTTGATCCTGATTCTGAGTTGTTTAGTCTATATAAATTCTCTCTAACTAAAGAGAATATCTACATGTGTGTTTTTTTGAATTCTCGAGTATATTTTTTGGGACTTCAAAAGAAAATAATGTTAAAATTTGTGAGTCAAGTATGCAGCTCACAAATCTCTGCCATCAAGGAGAGGATTGGATACAAACGACGTGTGACAACTCTGAAATCTAGAGGTGAAAGCCATGGAGATGCTATCAATTTTAAATTTACCCCATCCTGCTAGCACTAACCGCACAACAATTTACATTTTTATTTGATTTGAGTGTACATTAATGTGAAGTATAACACAAATACCAAATATTATTTGGGTGTTTTGATTTAAGCCATGGAAAAGGTGTGGTGCATGAAGGTATTTAATTCTCAATTTTTTATTTCTGACTTTCCATTGTTGTCTTCATCTTATATAACAAATAAGACGTTGTCCAATCAAATATCTTTCAGTCATTCTCAGTTGGGTTACGCCCTAGAGCCTATTGGATCTTCCCCATTTTTATTTTGACCCCATTTAACTGCAAATTGCACTCATGTGAATAACACAAGTGACATTTAGATGATAAAGTGGAACACAAGATAAAGGATCTTATTTGGGTCTTACAATTTCAACTCGACTTGCCAAATAAATTCTACATGTCCCTCATATGACTAAAAGTTGACAGGGGCTCTATTATCAACGAATGTTCATGCCTCACCTTTTTTCTCACAATTAATCATGTATTTAATCAAGGTTAAAACTATAAAAGTATGGTACTCGGTACTACAAAAAAATATGGAAATGGGTTACGACCGTGTAACCTATTCAATTTTCTCCATTTCTTATTTTGACCACTTCAGCCTCAAATTATAATCACATAAATAATCGATCCTCAATCTAAAACATTTGTTAAACATTTACGATTTTCCTCAATTTTTTAGTTCATCCCCTTTGAACATATATTGCACTCAAATAAATTATGCGACCAAGATAGAGAAAATTCAGTAGAACACAATGCACTTCTCCTCCCTCATACCCCATCTTCTTTTCCCCCATCCTCTCCCTCTTATTCGCTTCCTTAAGTTTTAATTCTTCGCTCTATCCCCTTCGGCGTTCCCATCGTACATTTCACGTATGATTGCTAGTAGTAAAGATGGGTATTTTCAATGGTTTTAATTTGAAAAGACTATTTTTCAAGGTGATTTTAAATTTGAACGTGAGATATTTTCCAATGTGGTTGTAATTTCTAAAACGTCAAGCGATGAGATGAGATATTTGGAAGTCTCAAAGTGATGGGAGTATACGCTCTAATGAAATTAGAAGGAAAAACATTTTATAGATTATAATGAGGATATTCACAATAACATTATTAAACAAGTAAATATAGCACTTTTGAATATCTATTAAAATAAATACATTGTTAATGATGTTAATAAATATAGTTATTGTTTCATGTTCTATGTGAACACATAGTTGGCATATACGAGCAAGAAGATATAGCTCTCACTCCTCCGCCTTCACTTGGCCGATGTTGTCGATGACATCCAAGGCGCCGACGATAGACATGTTTGGTCATGTGAGGTCGATGCATCTTGGAATTACTTCCATGACTCTAAAAATATATAGTTAGTAAAAAAATCAATCCTGCCTTGTAAGCATGGTTCACGATAATATATTACGATCATTATGCTTATGTGGGCCAAGGCACACTGAGGTGGTCCTCTCACTAACACAATGGTCGATTGGTTATGGGATACATATGTGTGTTTCCTTGTTACCAAGGTTGGATATGCCTCTTGATGCATCTTGTAATTACTTCAACAATCATAAAAACCTTATGTGCCTAACTACTCGTGCCGACATACCTCTTCCATGCATTTTGAAATTGCTTCAACAAGTCTATAAACCCTCATACTATGTTATCGGCATAACATTGCACCTCTTTTCGCATACAAGTGCTAGTTGTAAGTTTTGGCTAGAGGTATGGGAGGTTTTCTCGGTGTTAGAGATTTGCAACTTTGGGATGCTATAACAACATTGATTTTCTTCTATCACCAAAAATATATATTTGTACAATTTTTCATGCGATCTCAAGGTGCTCATGGTATTTGAGCTCTCAACTTCAACACTATAAATTTATTGAGAAATGGTTATATACAAAATATATATCCCTTAAAAATTTTAAATTTAAGACACTCCAACTACCTATTTATAATTTAAAAATACATATTTAGTTGTGAAGAATGTTTAAATATTAATGTCTACTATAAAGCTAAGATTGGTTTATACGATTGAAAAATATACAATGCAAAAATATAGGGGAGCACAATGGTACACTCAAGAATACAAAATATAAAAATAAATTTAAAACGAGTAAATGGAAAGCACTAATTTCAAAAAAAAATCATAAAGAGGAGAGTCTTGTGTATTGAAATGAATCGTGTGAATCGTGTTGTGAAGAAACACTTAAGATGGTGAATAAGTGTGTGATGGGTGTGATTCCATATGAATCATTGAGTCTATGATATCTCATTGGTCTACCTTGTAAGTCTAGAAGATGGCTATGGGGCCTCTTCGTGTTGATGATGTGAGACCATTAGAAGTAGGATGTAATTAACCTAGTGTGTCCCCTTGGGGATTTCATATGTCTAAAAACCATTGGTGAAGTTCAAACATCTCCCAAAGATGAGGGCTAAGCATATCTAGTCTTCGAAGCCATAAGTGTTTGAAGGGATCCAAAAGAATATATGAAGAAAAAAAAATTGTCCCCTTATCTAGTAATAAGGAGAACCTATAAAAATGACATAATCCTTGGTCCGTGGCTCTAAATAGAAAACATGATAAACATAATACTTGTGAAGGATATGGTGGTTAGTATCAATACGAAGTTAAAGGAATCAAACTTTGAATTGAGCAAGAGGAACCCTAAGGCTATAAGATAATTGTAGTTTTGTTCCCATTTAGGGGTTGATAAACCCATCATTGAAGTGAAGATATAAATCTAAGTAGTGTTGACACTCTTTGGTGAGTGCTTCTTTAGGCTGAGACCATGTGGAATGGAATTAGAATGTGTATGTATTATTACAAATTCCATTGTTTATCTCTCTCTCTTAAAAATATTAGGAGCATCCACTAGGAAGCTATACAATGGTGGCCTATCAATATTAAGATCAATGAGGCAAAGTAATGAAGAGTCTCTTGCATATCAACATGAATCAACCCCACAATTTTCCCACACCATAGAGGATATGAAGCTAAGGTATGGATACCTAAGGCGACCAATGTTGAAGTTACTCAATCGTTTTAAGTCTACAAATCATTTTCACCACATAAAATATCTTCAAATTAATGAGAAGGCTATGCAAATATTGAAGGTATGGTCCCCAAACCTCACAACCATAAAAGAGGATAGGTGTGATCAACAAGGGAAAGAGGTAAATTTTTGTATAAGTGTCCTAAATATGAAGTTAAAAATTATGCTTTTCAAGGGTGGTGAGAGTTACAAAACCATTATTCAGCCTAGCCTCTATATCTAAAGTTAAGCTAAATCATGGTCCAAAGAAAAGGACACCCAAATAAATATATGAAGAAACTAATTTAACTCTCTCACCTCTATAAGTAAGAATCATCTAATTTCCTTATTTATACATGCCCATAAAATTATTGTTGAGCTTTTTATTTTCATATTTTTCATATATTCTAAGTAATATTTAATGTGTAGATGCCTACAAAAATTCATCAAGCATTTATTTATATTTATATGCACTTTTATATATGGATGGTTAGTGCAAATTAGGCATTATTGATATGTTTTCCAAAATCTAATGGATGGAAACCCTTTCACATGTCCCCGTGATTTCCCTATCTTAATTCATGGTCCCTAATCTCATGTCTAAACCATTTACATAGTCTTGACAATGTCAAGAGTGTACGTAGGGTCCTAGCCTCATTTTTTTCCCATTTCTACACTTTAGAAGGTCAACATGCACATTTCCACCAATGTATATATATATATATATATATATATATATATATATATATATATATATAAGCCAAGTGAGGGAGTTCATTTAGGAGGAGGAAAATACATACATCATAAGTAGCACTTATTGGACATGTGTGCGGCATATTCCATTGATGTTCTAAATTTTACATTTTTAACATATTTGTTCCAATCTAATGGTTCTCGAGTATTACATGGCTAGTTAGTTAGTTCATAATATCCACCCAAACCCGACAAAGACTCCCAAGATTTATTTTCCTTAATGTTTTGGATGATCAAGTAGAATTAACTCTTTACATGTGAGGGTAAGAGTCACATATGCAAAATTGAAAAAGGAAGAAAAATAGAGGGAACAAGTGAACAAACATAGAAGATCAAATTTCATTTGAGATTTGGTAAACACGAGTGTTTATGCTTTCTAGATAGCATGTCAAGAGGGTTTTTATGACCATGTTGCAATCTCATACAACCTCTATATTTTTGTACGATAATCATGGAAACTTCAAGTGCATAGTCTTAGGTTTATATTCCAACGACATAATTTATGATCATACATCAAAAAAAAAAAACATTCTATTTCCTAATATATTTAATTGAGAATTTAATTAGGTAGTGTTGTGTTTTCACGTGTTATGTGATGTTTAATTATATGTAGTTATTACTTTTATATTAGAATTTAGCGAACATCAACTATCTTACACCTTCTAGGGTTTTATCATTGTTGAATCCCATTTCCTTATGCCTATTAAGGAATTATCTTTTTGTGGATCAATTTCACACACATACACATATCTATTTGTGTGTTGTGTATCCCTAGGTTTTGCTAAAAAATATACTTATTATTTCAAATGTAGGATTTAATCACTGAATTTTATTTCTATCTTATCTATGTATTTGAGTTGTCGACATTTTTTGTTCATAATGAATGATAAAAATCCCTTCACGTATAGATATAAATACTCACAAAGTGAAATTTTTACTCTAACATCCATAATTGCATAGTGCAAATACATAACATACTAAATTAGGACTAAGAGTCTATCCCCAAATATATCCATTGAATCACATTCTAAATTTATAAATCTTTTATATACATTCATTTCTTAATAGAACCAAATATTTACAAATCAAATAATAAATCCATGATTATGCACAACTCAAGTGATTGTAGGGAAATATCAATACATGGAAAATACCATGTCCTGTATAGAAAGTGATAAATATATGAGAATGCATCATGCATTGCATCATACAATGTAAACAAAAAACAGAATTCAAAATTTGTTTCTGATGAATAAATAATGCAAATATCCCTTCAAAACATCCTTAAGCCCCTAGACTTGAAGTACATACGAGAAAATGATGATATCATAGAATAAATCCAAAATAGCTATGCAAAAATATATATTACTAAGTTACTCAAAATATAATTAAATTTAAGTATATTCTCTATAAATCTCAAGATGAAATTAGTTTATCAAGTACTACTCAACCTTCTCACTTTGTTGCAATTGTTGGATATTTTAAATATTGCGAGAAGGATAAATTTTGAGAATCAAAAGATGCATCCAAGTGATGTTGTTGATCATAATTTTCTCTTGTACATGATTATAGTTTTTGTGATAATAAGTCAATCAAAAGACTCATTGTAGAAAATGGTTCAAGATTCAACATTTGTATTGAAATATTCACTCAACAACTTTATATAAATAGACATATTAATTAAACCAAATGAAACCATATAAGGAGGTCTGCAAAGTGAAGGTGGAGAATTTATTGACACAAAAGAGTTGAAATTAATTATGGGACCAAAACATTGGATATGTTATGTTGTGTAATCCAAAATAACTTCATTGATAATATTTTTCTCGAAAGGACTTAGATTCACTATACGGGTGCTTATATTATACTTTGTATAGGTGTTTGAAAGTTTTGCACAAATGTACTAAATCTATACAATATCAATTAATGATAAAATAAAAAAAAAAAATAAATTGTAAAATGGTTGAATCTCTCAAGAACTTCATGCCTCATGTAGATAAAATTCAAGGAATAAAATTGGTGAGCTTAAACATAAAATATTAATAGAGTAAGAATTATTATTTGAGTATGAAGATTATAATAATAACAAAGAGGTTAATGGGGACAATGGTGGATTTGATTTCTATCATCGATAAAAAACTCTCTCTCTCTCTCTCTCTCTCTCTCTCTCTCTCTCTCTCTCTCTCTCTCTCTCTCTCTCTCTCTCTCTCTCTCTCTCTCTCTCTCTCTCTCTCTCTCTCTCTCTCTCTCTCTCTCTCTCTCTCTCTCTCTCTCTCTCTCTCTCTCTCTCTCTCTCTCTCTCTCTCTCTCTCTCTCTCTCTCTCTCTCTCTCTCTCTCTCTCTCTCTCTCTCTCTCTCTCTCTCTCTCTCTCTCTCTCTCTCTCTCTCTCTCTCTCTCTCTCTCTCTCTCTCTCTCTCTCTCTCTCTCTCTCTCTCTCTCTCTCTCTCTCTCTCTCTCTCTCTCTCTCTCTCTCTCTCTCTCTCTCTCTCTCTCTCTCTCTCTCTCTCTCTCTCTCTCTCTCTCTCTCTCTCTCTCTCTCTCTCTCTCTCTCTCTCTCTCTCTCTCTCTCTCTCTCTCTCTCTCTCTCTCTCTCTCTCTCTCTCTCTCTCTCTCTCTCTCTCTCTCTCTCTCTCTCTCTCTCTCTCTCTCTCTCTCTCTCTCTCTCTCTCTCTCTCTCTCTCTCTCTCTCTCTCTCTCTCTCTCTCTCTCTCTCTCTCTCTCTCTCTCTCTCTCTCTCTGTGTTTGTGTGTGTGAATTGGATATTTTTATAAAATTCTTCAAGCTTATGGAAGACCAAAATTTGTTCCACTAGTTACAAAAGATAAAGGCAAATTACTTCTCAAGATAATTTTTGTTTCATAGGAAATTGTCACCAAAGTTTAACCTCGTGATTAGAAAAATATGTACACACAAAATATGGGTTTATTCTTCTAAGTAGACAAGGAATTGATATAATAATATCTCTTATTTAAACATACATGAAGAGTTACATGATGTTTTTAAATGTGATAGTGTATGTATGGTTTCTTATCACAACAAAAACTTTTTTGCACTAAAAATTATATATCCTCAAATTATTCATTTATCCATAGAAAAGGAATTATATATGTTAAATATGTTGAAACCTTCTATAACAATGAAACACTAGAAAACGTTTTGGGAACTCATTGGATTTACCTTCATGTTATTCATAGACATATATTCCCTCTTCGTTTGAATGATCATGCTTACTTCAAAGAAGAAAATCCTCCACCAAGTAAAAATAATGATATAAAACTAGATGAATTGAATGCTTTTCTTAATTTAGATTATGTGGAAGATATATCAACCTTGATTAGTAAGGATACAATTGATATCAATATTGATACTCCATACAATCCTTAAAATTTAAAACTTGGTGCTTCCTTAAGTCCCATAGAACACAAATTGTATGTATAAAGATATTGATTGAATATGGAGATATATTTTCATGGTCCTATACCGATATGTTGGGGTTTTCTATTGAAGGGATATATATTTAACCTTGTTTTTCATCATGATGTTGTAGTTGTGAACCAAAATATTAGAAAGATTTATCCAAAAGTTGCTTTATTAGTAAATGAAGAAATTCAAAATTACTTAATACCAATTTTACTAACCCAATTTACTATTCTACATTGATTTCAAATATTGTATCTATTGGGAAAAATAACTAAGGCCATTAAATGTGAATTAATTTATGTGATATTAATAAGGAATGACATATAGATGACTTTTCATTACCTATTATTGACGTGATATTTGATTCCATTGTTGGGCGTAAGCTTCTTTCATTCATGGATTATTTTTATGTTTAAAATCAAACTAAAATCAACCCAACTCATCAACATAAGATAAATTTTAATACTCCTTGAAGCATATTTTTGTTATTTTATCATACTTTTGGACTTAGTGTGTAGACAACAATTTTTGGTATTGGTACCCCTCGCCTCGTGTTTTCTTCCCTTCATCTTCATCTTGCACATGCATATCTCTTTTCCTATTTGAATTCCCCTTTCCCTCCTAAATAACATTTATTCGAATTTCCCACTTTCCTATTTTATCCCATCATTTATTTTATTTCCACTAATTCACCCTTAATCCCATTTAATTAATCCCTAATCATATTTATTTATTATCCCTAGACCCTCATTTAATGATTTTCCTCTAACCACCTTTTATCCTCCCTAAATATCTCCATTTGCTATCCCTAGGTCCTCATTTAATAATTTTACCTCCCCTTTTCCTTTATTTAATATTTTCCTACCTCTCACCTACCATTTATCCCCTATAAATACGCCTTTACCCCCTCTTTGCAAAGCATGAATTTTTTGGGCGTTCTTCGATTTTGGATTTATTTTGCAGGTTTCTCCTCTACTCATCAACGACGACTACCAACTTGAATCTTCCTTTTGAAGACCTCTTTCATCATTGTGGAGATTTGAAGACATTTTGAGCTTGTGTGGAACCCCTTTGTCTTTCCTTCATCTTGTGTTTCATCCTTACAGGTTCTGCATTCATCTTGTATCCCTGATATTACCCCATCCTTTACTTATCCTTCTTCATCCTTCATTTTTGTCTATTCTTACCTTATCAAATTATAATTTTTTTCTTAGTTAATGGTGACTCGGGCCCATGCTGCATCGCCGACCCCGCCCAATCACCATTGACCCTGACTGCAACCATCACATCTATAACTTTTCTTGCATCCTTTTGTTTCCACAACTTTCCCATATCATATCCAAGACCTTCTCAGTATTTTAGAGCATGTTACAAACCTATTTTCTGATCCACTCTGCTACTCAATCGTTGTTAATTGTATCTACCAGTCTCAAGTCGCCATTGACCCAATTAGGTTTGGCTCAATATCATTTAATTTTATCAAATCTACATCTTATCTTATCTAGCACATTTTAGATTTTTTGTTTTATCTCGATTCCACTTATCATATCAATTATTTATCGCTTACTTTATTCATATTTTATCAAAATGTGGGTTGACATCCATCCTAGGAAGTTTTCACTTCTTGGGACTGACATTGTCAAGAAACCCATCCTCCTATCTACTAATCCATTTTTGTGTTTTAGTTCTCTTTTTTTGTGTGTAATCTAGGTCATCTGCGAGAAGGATCTTTTGTGCCCATATCCATCGTCATCTCATCTAGAGGTACCTTAAACCCTCTCATATTGGAGTTGTTTGTTTTCTTTGTTACCATTTCACTAATCAGAAATAGGTATAAGGAAACTTGTTCAACATTCTGGCATGCCCAGTGGGACACACCCTTCTTTGGTGAGTCTTTCATTTCCATTTTCTTTTATCCATCTTCTACTAACCCCGTAGGTAGGAGCGTTGCTTTCCTTTCTTGCATTGGATTGCGTTACTTGGATTATATTTTTCTTTGCTTGCTTGCCTTCTTTAAAAGTTCACATAAAAAGGAAAAGCGTTATCCGTATTCCTTGTTTTTATTCTCCATCTCTTTTTCATTTCATTGCATCTCTTGTTTGTTGCTTTCATCGAATCTACACATTTCATTTCAAATCCAAAGAGAACCCCTCATACTTGCTTGGAAATATAATCTAACTAGGGGTTTTAACTCATTACATACACTCTTATCAAACACATCCAAAATGCATGCATCAGTTTACACATCTTAAACATCTCCTCCCAGGTGGAACTATTGGGCTTTCATCACCCAATAGTAAATCCTTTGTGGTGTTATGGCAATGTTACAAAAATTTTGGCTATCGGTATATTGGCTAAGCACCCAACTCCCTTATCATTGTGGGACCATGTGAAGTGATGGGGTAGGCCCCAATACCAAGCCCCGTACTAGTAGTCATCACATATTTATGCCTCACGTACCTTCAAGTATATCAAGGACGCCATCCAAAACTACTTGAAACCATCCATAGTTTTGCCATTTCTTAGGTTCCCTTTGAGCCCATTTTATTTTCTTTTTCACATCATTCTAAATAATCAAGATGATCAAAAACTTGTTGCTTGATTTATTTATTAATAAACTATATAAGTTCTTGTTTTTCTATTTCATGCCTATCATTACCCATTCTCAGGCCAAGAAAACGCAACAATCTACCTCATCCAACAACATCCCCACTTCAAAAATATTTCCCAACAAAGCTTCTACACTTTTCACTGCTTCCTCTACACCTATGATCACCATGCCTTTGGTCTCCCAACCCCTTGTTTCTATGGTCTCTCTTCATGAAACCCATGTCATCCAAAATTATCCTCATCTTGAAACCAATCCTTCTACCTCTCATCATTCCATTCCTCTAGACCAATTACGACCCCAACCATTGCTTCTTTAGAGACCCTTAGACCTCCTACTATCCCTCATGGATGCTCGAGTTTCAAGAACTCCTTGATGCTAATCTCATCACCCTTTGTGACTATCTTCTTTGTAATTCCACCATGATCCCCCAATCCCATCAATCCACTCAATTGGTGGAGCCCATTCCACCCAACTTACCTCGTATCAACACTATCCCCACTTCTTCTATCCCTATTACTTCTTCATCCACTATATTATCAATACCCCTATCCAATCCACAAAGATTCTCACTTTCTTCCACTTCCACCCAAACAATGCAATTCAACTTTACCTCTTATCTCCACTTCCCATGTTCATGCCAATGTGATCACTTCATATCCCCATCCTTCTAAATTAACTCAAATCCATCAACCTCCTCCTCGAGGTGCTTATCACTACATACTTCCCAATCAATCAACTCAAGTATCCCAACCACCCATCACTTACATCCCAACTCATCCTATATCAAACCAATTAAATGTCCCCATCTCTCAACATCCAACTCAATCTCACCAATCTTATCACATCCCCATTTCCCAACAACCACCTTTATCACAACCTATTCAATCGTAACCATTTAATTACATTCCCCCTTATCAAACACTTCCACAAACACCTACTCATCCTCAAACTTATCAACAACCTAATCCATCTACCTCATACATTCCTCAAAAACATCCTCCAACTTATCATCCCCACATAACCAGCAATCACATGCATGCTTTATTAAGTAGAATGGATAATATTGAAGCCACTACCTTGGGATCCAAAACCACATTCTCATATGATCAAATTTACAATGAACCCATCAACCCCTCGGTTCCTGTTAAGCCTTATCCTCCATATTGAGAGCTCCTAAATTTCTCTAAATTCAATATTAAATAGGATCCACAATAGCACCTTCATGTTTTTATACATTCATGTTATCTCATTTCTCATGACCAAGACCTTATGCTTCACACCTTTCCATGTCATTAGTCGGCCCCGCATTGATTGGTACAACATCCCACAACACTCATTTTTTCCTTCACCCAACTCGTGCAACTATTCCTAGAACACTTCTCAATCAATATTTCACGTAAGATCACTATCACAGATCTCTATGTCATTAGACAATACAATGACGATTCTATTGCAGAATTCATCACATGATGGCATGACATCATCAACCAACTATCATTTTCCCTTCCACAGAATGAATTAATTGAGCTATTCTCATGGTATTGTTTAAATCATAGATCTTCTACTCTTGAAATAAAATCATTTCAAACCTTTGAAGAGGCATTTACCATGGCTCATAAAGTAAAAATGCATGCCCTTGAGCAAGATCGTCTCAAATTTTGATCAAATAAACCCAAAACCGAATTTACTAAGTCTCTCATGCATGGTGAAAATATAGGAACGCCACTAACGCCATTGTGGTCAAGTCTTCCTCCACATCCACTTCTCCCATTAAACCTCCACAAAGAGCTCCTAGACCACCTCCTAACTATACCCCTCTTGGGAATCATATAGTTAAATATTCAACAAGTTAATTGCGGTCCATCTTATTCAACTTCATCCCATCCGACATTTCAACAACTCGCGACTCCAATCCAAAGATGGTATCGTGAGGAGCATTATTGTAAGTACCACCAATTCCATGGTCAAAACATTGATAAGTGTCATTCCTTCAAATACCTTGTCCAAAATTCATAGATCATGGTGATCACCAAGTGGATAACCCTAATGCACCACCTATTCAACCCCTCAATGTCTTTAAGCAATCATTCCCTAATCATCCACAAACAAATCAAATGCTACCCACATCTCAAACACCTAATGCTCACACGATCAACACCATAAACCAAGAACCCACATCATTACCTATATCCACCACCTCATTATCTATTACATCTACCTCTATTTTAGACATTTCTCCCACATCTACAACTTCATCAATATCCACACCTACTTCTACACCTATCACATCTAGTCCTTCACCAACACCCACTCTAACACATATATCAACATCTCAACCTACCCTCACATCAACATCCACATCTCTTGAAACATATACTATATGAGACACCCCCACTTAAGACAACCATAAATGATATTCTCACCCCCTTATATGTAAAACCAATCACTTCTACACCAACAACACCTGAATCTATAAAATCTATAACCCCAATCACATCTTGATCTCATCAAGCATATCATCCAAAACCCCTCCACCTGTTTTCCATATTTACATCTATAACACAACCCACATTACTTGTTCTACTTCTATAGACCCTCCTATTGAAATCTTCATCATTCCTGCCAAAGGAAAAACCTCATAACCAAAGTCTAAGGACCTTGGCATTCACATTCAAAAATCCCTTACAAATCCACACCAAAAGTCGGATCTCCCTCCTCCCAAGACTAACCCTCCTAAGCAATATAATGTCACATCATAAATCTTAGTAGACTCTCCATCCATCTTAGGGTCAAGCCCTTCATCTAATACCCCCATCACCAACACATCTAAAGCAAAACATTATAATATTTCTTCTAAATCATTCCCTTGAAAACCATATACAATTATTCATAATTATTATATCATGATTCAAATCATCTAAGCCCCCAATCACCAAACTTGAAACCAAGTCACAATCACCTTCTTCTTCTAACTCTAAGATATAATTTAAGGCTCCCATGAAGCCTACATGAAGAAAACCATCCCTCTTACCTTCATCTACCATTCTCAAATCCGCTTCTTCTACAACCTCTTCTTTAACAACCCCCATCAATTCCTACACAAAAATATTCCAATGCCTATTCTAAGCATCTACAATCACTCTTCCTCCTATCAAATCATTCAATTCACATGGGTCAAAACCCACGTGATTTGATTCTAACATTGTTTATACTTATCATCGTACCCCAGGCATGATACCAAACACTATAAGGCCCTCCAAACTCTCATCCATAATCTCATATAAGAAGATGACCTTCTCATCAACGAAGACCACCTTCTTCCTTCTATCTCATCCACATTCAAATCCAATCCTCTAATCAAATCCTCACCTCCTAAGGAATCTAGGTCAGGTTCTCCATCCAAATCATTCATCATGATCCATCCCTCGAGCTTTATTTCTCCTAAATGGAGCCCTCTATTTTTATAATTGTTGTTCATATTACCAATCATTCTCACCCTTATGATTCCCAATCATCTATCCAATAAAAACCCAAAGTCATCATCATTGCTCTCCGTCTATAAAAACCTACCCCATCTCCCTCGGCATCCACTAGCTCATCCATATCTACATCGAAGTTACCTAATGTGATGCACCATCTCTCACCGGGGAGTATCCACCCCTCACTCTTAATCCTTTCACCTATCCTCCTTCATCTACATCTCCCATGCACATCGATCCATCTTCCTTTCCATCCCTTCCCCCTAACTTATTTTAATTAGAATGTCACAACTCTAGAAAGGATTCAACATGGAAATTTTTCTCCCAACTGGATTGGACCTTACATTATCATGTATAAATATGGGTTTGGAGCCTATCGCTTTTAGCTTCTCTTGATGGTAAACCGGGAACATAACCTCTTAACATCATACATTTGTGACCCTTCTACTATTAACATACCTACCAACATGATCTTAGTCATGCCATAAGATCTTATCTCCCTCATCAACCTTTCCATCTCTCATTGTAATGATTTGGAACTATGTGGTCTACCATCACTTTCCTAGTTGTGACCTTGAATATGGGCACCATGGCTTTTCTCATAGCATATTCCTTATAGACAAGTTCTTACTTCTAGGTGGGAAACCCATGATCATTACATCCATCACCCTCTTATCTACCTACTAGAACCATGTAAAGGGTCCATAGGTGTCGTTTGTACATTTTACTATCCCCTCCCCAAGTGGTTTACTTGGATATCCCTATCTCTTCCATAAAAATTCAAAATTTCTAGATGTTCATATTCAAAAGCTATCTTATCAAAATAAAATAGACCACCCTCGAAGGAAAATCATTCATAAAGTAAAATATCAAAATTATAGATTCATCCTCAAGGAAAACTATCATGCATGTCATATCCTGCCTTCTAAAAAGTCAAAAATCCAAATATCCAAAATTAAAAGTATAAACGTAGACCATTCCCTTAAAGGATGGCTACTATCTTATATCATGGCAGTGAAGGATTCACGCATTGATCATCTTCTTAAAGTCTCAAAAGAAAAAGCATAAAATTTAAAAGCAAGCATCCTTGGAAAGCTTCCTGCATCGATCATCTTTCTCATCCATAAAAAAATTCCCACATTGATCAGTTTACACCATATTACTCAAATCTGAGGCATAGACCTAGGACAACCACTTAAGGAGAACATATCTTCCTCGTATAAGCTCCATATTAACCCCTTTTTCATGTCTATAGTGGGTCTATAAGCACACTTTACATCTCTTCCTCAAGAATCTTAAAATGTGACTAACTATCATTATTCATGTGTTAACACTTGTCATTAGTCACAAGTACATCACTTTGTGCATGTTACCATTCACATTTTACCTCCAATCCAGTCTAAAATCATCTATCCTATGTGCGCTCCTTCCTATTATCCTTCCTATATTTCAGTCATCCTGATAAGGTTGCATTTTATCTATCACATCCAATCAAATCCAATCACACCATCTTATCTCATCTCATCCAATTTATTATCTCTTATCTCATCTCATCCAATATATCTTATCTGATATTTTTATCTCCTCGTATCCAATCGGTTGTCTTATCTCATCAATATTTTATCTTATCTCATCAATCTCTTATTTTATCTCGTCCAATCCTTTTATCTCTTCCACTTTAGGCTTGTGTGCCACCCATAACACACTAGTATTTTCCTTACATAGCTCATCTTGTTATCCTTCCCAATCATCTTATCTATTAGAACACTCTTGATCGCATCCCAAGCCCACCATTCATGGTAATCTCTATGTTCCCTTCCGTGACACCATATCTCATCATTAATCCCACCTTGTGGCCATATTTGTGTTCCCTCTCGGAGCACCATACCTCATAAAAATCCCACCATTGTGGCCATCTTTCCATTTTCCATCTCGCCAAGACACATATTTGATTTATTCCTCATGTATGTAGTATATTGCATCCACTTTTTCCATAGCGTTTATTCAAGACCATTGTCTTAACCATCCTCTCATTTATTTTCACATGTTTTTGATGTCTTCTTTTTGACCCACTGGTCCCACACAAACTTGTACATCTATCCAAGCGGATTCCCATTGATTCCTCTCCATATTTTGTGATCTTCTCCAACTCATAGCATCTACACGCCATTAATGTCACCTCCATCGCAGTCATGCTATGTCCCTATCAATGTGTTTCAAGATCACCGCAATATTTTATTTTTGTTTCCATCTTATCAAGGGTCCTTCCCATTCATTTGGGGCACCTTCCTATCTCCTTTCATATTTTTTTATCCCATCTTTACTCATCCTTTCCATATTTTTTCCCCTCTTTATCTATCCATCTCTTTCAAAATTACAATTGATTCTTCTTTGCATCATCGATCCCTAGTTTGAGGGGGCACCCTCATCATCATTTCTTGTCTCTTACCATCAATTTTCATTACTTCTATTTTTTTTTCTCGTAGCTTTGCCCAACATGCAAACCACTCAACAAAAAGGGGAAAATGTAGACACCAATTTTTGTATCACTACCCCTCACCCCGTGTTTGCTTCCCTTTGTCTTCATCTTACACATGCATATCTCTCTTCCTATTCAAATTCCCATTTCCTCCTAAATCCCATTTATTTGAATTTCCCACTTTCCTATCTTATCCCATCATTTATTTTATTTCCCCTAATTCACCCTTAATCCCTAATCATATTTATTTATTATCCCTACACCTCGTTTAATTTTTTTCCTCTAATCACCTTTTATCCTCCCTAAATATCTCCATTTCTTATCCCTAGGTCCTCATTTAATAATTTCACCTCCCCTTTGCCTTTATTTAATATTGTCCTACCTCTCACCTACCATTTATCCCCTATAAATATGCCTTTACCCCTCCCTACAAAGCATGAATTTTCTAGGCATTCATCAAATTTTGCTTTGTTTTGCAAGTTTCTCTTCTTCTCACCAACAACTAATATCAACTTGGATCTTCCTTTTGAAGACCTATTTCATCATTGTGGAGATTTGAAGACATTTTGAGCTTGTGTGGAGCCCCTTTTTATTTCCTTCATCTTGTGCTTCATCCTTGTAGGTTCTGTAGTCATCTTGGATCCCTGTCATTACCCCATCCTTTACTCAACCTTCTTCATCCTTCGTTTTTGTCTATTCTTACCTTATCAAATCATAAATTTGTCCCATTCAATGGCGAACATGCCTTGTCGCCATCGACCCCCCCAATCGCCGTCGACCATTCATGTAGCTATCACATCTATAAATTTTTCTTGCATCCTTTCTCTTTCCACAACTTTCCCATATTAGATCCAAGACCTTCTCGGTATTTCAAAGCCTATTAAACTATTTTATTTATTTTCTAATCCACTCAGTAATCGTTGTCAACTATATTTTTCAGCCTTGTTCGCCGCTGACCCAATCAGGTTTGGCTCAATATCATTTAATTTTATCAAATTTACATCTTATCTTATCTATCACAATTCATCTTTTTTGTTTTATCTCAAATTCCACCGCATCATATCAGTTATTTATCCCTTACTTTATTCATATTTTATCAAAACGTGGGTTGACATCCATCCTAGGAAGTTTTCACTTCTCGAATGGCTCTTTCAATAAACCCACCCTCTTATCTACTAATCCATTTTTTGTGTTTTAGTTATCTTTGTTGTGTAGGTGATCTAGCTCACTACGAGGAGGATCTTGTGCATCTATATTCATCACCATCTCATCTAGAGATACCTTAAACCCTCTCATATTGGAGTTTCTTGTTTTCTGTGTTACCATTTCTCTAATACTAAATATGTATAAGGAAACATGTTCAACATAGTGAGGATACAATGTTATAAATATTGGTACTAAATAAATTCTAAATATTAAAACTTGGATTTTCCTTAAAAGTCCCAAAGAACAAAAATTGTACATAGTTATTGATTAAATTTGGAGATATCTTTGCATGGTATTATACTAAAACACAAGTTTTTTAATATTATAGATATGCATTTCCTTATTGTTAATCTCAATTCTAAGCTTGTGAACTATTGGTCCCTAAATGTTTCTAAGTATAAAAACTATGTAAAATAGTAATGATGATTTAGGGCGCATAAGGTGCATGAATTTTTGCATAATAGGTACAAACTAGAAAATGTAGAATCATTTGTGCATATCATAATGCAACATCATTAGAAAGAGTTATTCGTGAAACACATAGTGTGATACAATCATTGGTGCATGAACATAAGAGGACCACTTGTTATGAAAAATATAAAAACCATTGAGAAAATAACGATACATCAAATCATAATAAGTAGTCATGAAATGCTTTGTAAGGGTGAGTTGGTGTTCGGATATACTATAAAAATAAGGCTCGATCCTAATTCAAGGGTTAATGAGTTTTGTAGAGGATTTCAATTACTAATTATTTTTACATAACATTACAACTCAACTATCACACACACACACACACACACACACACACACACACACACACACACACACACACACACACACACATATGTATACGCATATGTATATATGTACCCATATATATATGTGTGTATATGTATATGCATATGCCTACATGAATACATATACATATGCATACATATACGTGCATACATATGAGATGTTGATGAGCTAAGTCCTACTTCATGTATCCTATTTTTATGCATGTACTAATTATGGGATTCATGATTGAATCAATGTAATATTCTCGTTCATATTAATTCTTGATTTAATTAAAGTTACATGCATTTATACTTAATGAATGAATAATATATTTATAGTTATTATTGATGTGTCTAAATTAAAATATAATTCTTTTAATGGAGATAACCTTCTTTTTTAAACAAACAACCCAAAATAGTAAAGGCTCGATGATCTTGCATTGCCTTGGGTGAGATCTTAAAGGGAACCTTAAGTGAAATGCCAACGATTAGAGTGAATTTTTTATCTATCAAGGTATGCACTTATGATGCATAGATCTCATATAAGGTGATTAGTATAGACATTACCCAAAAACATTTATTCCATTATTGGGACCTTGGTAATAATGGTAATGGAATTGACATGATATGCTGAAAGGGTATAAGTGGACATGTTGAGCGACAACTTGAGGAACAAGAGATTGATTTCACTACCAAGAATCAAGGCCATGGGAAAAAGGATCCAAATAATTGGGTGGAAGATGAGTTATATAGAAACCTTTATGAAATATTATTCTATAAATTATCTAAGCATGTACACACACTCTTGATAGAGGAAAGAACATCGAATATAAACATGCATGGAAAACAATATGCATAAAATAGTTGGAGAACATGTATAGGAATTGGAGGAACACCATTTATGTATGGTGGAAAGGCACACTTGGAAGTTTTTTTTTCATTTATTGGTCTCAATTTACTCTTGTCTAGAAGATGTAAATTACCGATTTTTTATGTGAACCATGTGATGTGTATATCATAGGAATAAATTTGAAGATTAAAATTTATAGTTGATCGGGAATTGAAAAATGGGCATGGAAAGTTTAAGCCCTTCCACATGTGGGTAAGTAATTGTGTATGAGGGGAGAGGGTGTAGGATATGCATGTTTAGTGATAAGGAAAATTAGGATTGCAGGGATGAAAATAAAGACAAGAGGGAGATCAAAAGGTGTAAGTATACCAAGGTAGGTTCCTATTTATGGTTGTGACATAAACATAAAGAAGATGAAGATATCAAGCGAGGATGTTTTGAAGACCCATTTATAAATGGGAAGGCACATAATCATCACATGTATAGACAAGCTTGACCTAATACCCTTGACAAGATCATGGAAAGCATTTTAGGACATGTTGTTGGTCAAAATTTTGTAGAAAGAGGAGAAATAAACCACCACCAAACGCTATGAATCACATGCTTACTATTCAAACAAAACAATACTTTAATAAAGTGTGGTTTTAATAGAGATACAAGAGTTTAATAAGTCAGCATTGGGTACTAAAATAGTTGATTCCTTATAAGAATTTGGAATCTAGTGTTGTGATAAAATTAGTATAAGGTGTTTACATGCGAGGTATAGAAGGGGGAAGTGGGGAAAATACAACAAAAACAAGTATATATGCCACAAATAAGTAGAAAGTTTATAACCACAACAATAAAACCAAGTACATCTTTAAATGAGTACACAAAGAAATTTAATAGTTGTTTTAACAACATCAATAGGAGGGGGTTAGGAAAACTCCAAACATGTGTGGGGAACTATAAGTGTGAGTACATGTCCTACTAGTTATGCGGGGAACACACTGAATATATAGAACCAACCACATATAACACCTACATAACACTTATTATAGACCAGATCATGAAGTTTTGAGGATATAAAGGTAAGGAGAATGTGGCAGATCACATGCATACATGTGAAATGATTTGGAGATATAAAGAGGTAACTTATTCATATTGAAAGGCAAGCTGATTTTCTACCATACTCTTTAACTGCTTTACACACATGATATAAGAAATATGACCCCCATCACGTGGAAATGGATTATGAATTGCTAAATACATAGTACATTCACTATGTAAACTTATGTCTTATCATATGCATTTATAAGATGCTAAATGATACCCCTATTTACAAATATTTAGCTCAATATTCAATTAAATCCTCCAAATACAACTTTTCAATTATAAAATACTCCTTATTTTATCATATATCCAAACTACCCATTTTCCATTTGACATTTTTTATATCCCTTTTATTTCCATCTCTTTAATTCAATATCTTACATTTACACAAAACTTAATTATATTTCCACTTAAAATCTTGATGAAATTCATATTAGACTCGATAAGTACACACCCTCGGTATTTATAATTTAATGTCTCTCTTCCTTTCTTTTCTATCTACATTTGTCACACTAATCAAACTTTTATAGTAATGTGAAGGGTCATATGTGGTCGCATTCTTGTTAAATAAATTTATTAATCTTAATGACATCCATTCTCCTAAAAAATTCAAATAAGATGAAAACATATCTTATCAATGATATTATAAAGGATTTCCCAACTATTGAGAGTAATGTAGTGTTTTCAATCTAGAAAAAGAAGTTGTTTATTTGAAAAACAAAATGATTCTTTAAAAATGCAATGAAATTATATGAATTTAAGGCTTATTACTTTTCCTATGACTACTCCTTCTTACCACTTCACATAATCTTCCCCCAATGTATTTTTAAAAAATGTTATATTTTAACCTCTTATACCCCTTTATATGGGATAATAATGGGTCCATTTTGACTAATATTAAATACCCATATATGAACTCACATGATAGGTTATGCTCTAGTTTTGAATCCCCTTGGATGAAGAAGAGGTTCCTCAAATATTTTGACATACCCAAATTTGAGCAACAAAGTATCTCCTTGTTGAAAGAGATGAATCCGTGGATCTCTAAGAATGTGCACACACATGATGCAAGGTTCAAAATAATGATATCAAATCTTGAGAAAAATAACATGTTTACTAATAAATTAGTGCATTACAATCATTTAAAAATAAATATGAGAAATGAGTGGAATTATAACAAGTAAGAAAATATAAGAAGATTACATAGGGACATCATCCATTAGAGGTTTTGAAGCTTGAAGTTGAGGGATTATAGGGAACGAATGGGCCACAAATGGAAAAGATCACTTTTCCTATTGAAAAATGAAAATTTATGTCACTGGAATAGCTTCACACATGATCAAGATGAAGCTATGTGATATTATATGATGGGATAATATAAAAATCATTATCCCTATCTAGCATGCATGATGGGCACTTGTGAATATACATTTAAATGTCATAAATTTTAATTGTGAATATATAAAATAGAGCGCTGGAAATCCCTTTAAAATGGAGAGAATTTAGATGGGGCACATTTGCTATTTTGATTGTACTCTATTGAGTTGGTATCTTAAATGGATATAAAGATGAAATATCGGTCATTCCTAATAAACATTATGTTGTTGGACCAAATATATAATAAATATAATTGCATGACATCTACAAGAATCATTATAGGGTCAATATGGACTTACGATATTAAAAATGATGGCTACATTTGGGGATGAATGGTGCATCCTATAGAAAATAAAATAACCATATGACCAATGTGATAAATTTATATTAATACAACACCATTTGCTAATAAATATAAGGTTGAAGTCTAAAAATGGTCGAGATGGTACAAAATCCCTTATGGGATTTCAATCAATTACTTGAAGTGTGCATTAGATTGGGAACCCAATGCTAAGAGAAATAAGATAACCACTAAGTAGATAGATGAGGACATGTTAGTGCTTAAGGAACTATACAAGTACCCAAGGAAGGAGAAAATAATGAGGATAACAACTCAAATGATGATTTGACATTACCCAGGATAAAATAGAACTAGCCATTGTGTAAGAGATAAGTTTCTCTTTCTTTGTACTAGCAAGTCTAAAAATATTCTATCTATAACCTCCCATTTACAAGAACACATGCCAAATTGATTACTCACATACACATATATGTGTTAACCTACCTCCAAATCCATGTAAAAGGGAATGCATTGGAAATATAAGCTCTTATGAAGGTGAAGGATAGATTCAATGACTTAGAATACATAGCCTCACTTCATACAAATGATGCATATGAGGAGTAAAGGGGTAATGTACCAATTTGTAAGCTCAAACTATGATAACTACTTTATTAAAAAAAGTTATAGTAGTGAATGAACTTCCCAAGAACATGCCACAATTAGAAAACAACCCCTTGCCAAAATTTACATAAGAAGACCTAATGACGATGGCCAATGATCTATAACAATAACATGTGTATGATGATCCATTAAATGTACTTAGGCACAAATACTAATATCACAAGGATTTATCAGATTTTCAATTGAACAGATTATTCAAGACCAAGGTCCCATTAGAGAAAATAAACTCATCCTAAAGATCACCTATGTTTCCAAAGTTGAATGGTCAACCAATTAATGAAACAAAACCCCTAAAAAAGTGGTGTATATCCCTTTTTTTTTACCATTCAACCTTGCGAACATATGTGATGAATAAGTTCTTCCTATAAACTATTGAATTTAATATGTAGGATGTAGCTAAGGATACACATGAATAAAAGGGATATGATTGATGAATATGAGGAACACGATAAAATACATGATTAATTTATATCGGTTAACATCTCTTTATATTTAGAGTCAAAAACGATTTCTCAAATGACAAATAAAATAGTATGGATAAGGAAAATAATGTAGGTAAATAGAAGAGCAAGGGTAAAGAATAAAGCGGAGAAGAAGAAAACACTACAGAAATGAAGAGAGTGAGGATGAATACGAGTAAATTACAAGTATCCATGTTCAAAAAAAAAATTAGTGGAATACGTCTACTTATGGCATATGATATGCAAGGAAAATGACTCCTTGAGAACCCAAAAAAAAATCTCTTTTTGACACATATCTAGATGAGATAAGCTTCAAGATTATATAAACTAACTTATATATTATTATTTTTACACAAAATAAGGGAATCAAACACTTTTTTTTTTTACCCAAACCAGATGATAGAAGAATGGTTGGGGAGAACATTAATAAAATGGTCAATATTGATAAACTATAATAAACAACCTACTTTGTTAAATAATAGGAAAAGGATTTTAGAGGAGTTAGATAAGAAGAATGAACTTTTGGAAAATATATTAGTCATCATGGATTAGAAGGAAGAGGAACTATATAAAATTTCATTTAAGATGGTGATAAATTGATCCAAGTGATCACATTTGTCACTTTGAAATATACCCTTTGGAGAATGGTGTGATAACTCTCCTTTCAATTGAAAAAATGGAAACACTCCTAGGTTGTGCATGACCTATATGTTAGAGTGAGTATCCAGAATGGGTTGGTTCCCCTAGTGCAACACCTAAACTATTTTTCTATTTCTAATACTACTCTATTCTACCAAAACCAACAAGGAAAAGGGAGAAGAAAATAAGATAAAAACTAAAAAGATGGTGATACACTAGAATGTGTTTAGGAAATTAGACTTATTTGAATCACACAGATGGACCATGGGAGCTATGTACACCATAAACTAACTATAAGTGAGTATATCAAAACAAAAGTGTTTCATAGAAGGGTTCATAATTGAGTTATGAAAAAATAAAGAAGGGGCAACAAATGGCTTCACAACAAAAATCGTACAAACAACTTGTTAAACACAATATATGACCTGCAAATTGCAAAATATTGTATGAAGTCATAAATATTAAATTGTTAAACCAAGGATAAACATGTATCACAAATATAAACTCAATTTAAAATAAAATATGCACTAAATACAAACTGTAGAAAGGTAAAAACAACTCCTTTATTGCTCCAAGAGGTGGAATAGGCATAAACGTGATGGTCATTGTGTGTTAGTGTTTTCATTGATGTCAAGTTAATTGATGGAAAAGGGTTTCATGAGGTCATGTGAGTCTCCATGAGGTTTCTTTCATAGTTAAGTCTGAAGGTTGATTGGTAGTGTCCATTTTGGTGAATTCCTATGGTGTTTTGGAGCATGTTTCTATGTGCATGGTCATAGTCTGAGTCATCCTAAGTTGAGTAAAGGTTGTCATGAAGTTTATCATGGTTAATGTGGTGTGTAAAAGGTGTATGAGTTTTTGCAAGATGAAAAACAAAATCCTTTAGAGTATCAACCATTTGCTTCTGAGTATGAACTGGTTTCTTCGAAGTCTGGACTGAATGCTTCAAAGTTTTTATAATGCTATTATGACATGTGGTGAAGTTAAAGCATATACATAGTGAAGTATAGGAGTGCATGTACAGTTTTGAGCATGATTTGCAGGTGTTCATCTAGACTTAGTCTATATTCTTGAAGACCAAATGGTGCATGAGAATGAGGTACAAAATTATATGAGATCATGGAAGTATACAAAAGTGTGAGACATGTTGTCTTAGGTGTGTTAGGTCCTTTTGGAGTGCTTGGAATCGAGCCATGAGGTTTATCTACTTTTTCATGGTGTAAACTAGGTCTAATCCTAGTGCTTGGAGGCCTAATTAGGCATGATAATCACTTGTAGGTATGTGTGAGCTCTTGAGATCACTTATGAAGGTATGTTATGTTGTTTTCATCATGTAGAGATAGTTTTTAGAGGTTTCATGCTGGGTTTTAGTGTTGGTTCAATTTGTTAGTCTTGGCCTAAAACCCTAAGGCCTAGTCATGAAAGTGGTGGTGAAGATACATGAGCTATTTGAGCTACGATGATGATTTTATATGCTATTATATGGTGTTATGATGTTGTGGGTAAAATTTCAGGTTTCCATGATGAAGATTTTGCAAGATATGAGGTTTAGACAAAAATAGGGTTCTTAAGAGCATGTTTTCAGCTCAATATGGAAAATATTTTATTAGATGACACGTGTAACCTTTTGCATGGGAATCTGAGACTTTCAAGGATGATGAATCATGGAGTTAATAAGATGTTTCAGAGTTGGAATTAGGTTAAATGAGGCTATTATTTATTAACAAATTTAAGAAGGTAAATTAGCTTATTATGAGTCTTTGAAACCCTAGGTCAGAGTGATGAAGAAGAATTCTTGTAGGTTCCCAAAATTATTTTTTTATTTATTATATGGTTATTTGATGTTGTATGGGACTCACAAATTTCCAAAAAGGTAAGATAGAGCATGTGGTGATGAGTGGACCCCACTCAAACAAGAAAGTTTATGAAGAAGTTCAGTTTGGGACAAATTGTCCAAAAGAGGTATGAAATAAATTGACATTGTTTTTATCTTGGGAGTTTTACTTTATGTCCATGATGGTTTTAGATCATGGTTGAAGATTATAAATGGAAAATTGTGCCCTATTTATGAAGACTGGTCTATAGGTAGTTTTGGGGCAGTTTTGGAGCAATTTTTTCAGAGATGGACCTAGTTGAAGGCCTTCTACTTGGAGTTGGAAGGAAATATAAGATGTTATGGAAAGAGGATTAGATGGATTTACAAAGTGGTATATGGTTTTTCTCATGATGATGATATATTAATAGGTCATTCAACTCAATTTTTGAAGAAGAATATTTTTGTTTCTCGGGACATAATTTCTTTGGCTAGAAGATGAAGGTAGAAGATGCATGAAATGGATTATTGATGTTTTCTATCAGTTAGAGTGAAGAGGATGAAATTTTTCCTATTTAAGGAATTTTGAGGTATTGAAATTGGTAAAAAGGGTGCAAACCATTTGTGTTTCTAAAACTACTTTATGGGAAGCTTCAGTTTGGTGAAGAGGAAAGTTGGTGTGGTTTACACATATGGATGTTTCATGAGCTCTAGAAAGAATGGATGTGATCTATAAAGGTCAAGGGATTACAATTAGTGGTTACATTCCATATTTTAGGTGTTATTAGGTGATCTTGAGGCCCAAAGGTGAAGGAAAATTTCCTGAAATAATTGTTTGGTGAAGGATATGAGCCTTCTTGAGTGAGTTATGAATAATTTGATTGGTGAAGATAATTAACAACCATGGATGATTTTTTTATGTCATATTTGACATGTTTGATAAATTAGGGATCTTGAATAATCATGGTTATGGTGTTTGTGAGTTTTTATTAGCCATCCAGGTGATGGGGTTTTGAGTTGTTTTTGAGCTTGTTTGGTGCATTTGAGCATGGCCGACCTATATGGGTCCATTTTATGAATGTGCATGAGTTTATTGTTATGTTTTTTATTTTTTTTGGTCTAACTAATGGATGAAGACTAGACCTCCCTTATTTTTTTGAGTTGAGAAGGGTATAAAGTGAATGTTTGAGTTCAAATTTGAACTAGCCAAGAGAGAGGGAAAAAGTGTGACCCAAGTGTGAGTGTGAAACATGTATGAAGGAATAATTTCAGATCTAAGGAAGTGTGTGAAAGGATGAGGAATGTTAGAGAGCTTGTGTGCAATGGTTTGAGATCAAATCAAGTCAAGTTTGTCCAATTTGAGTGAGTTGAAGAAGTGAGGGTTTGAAGTGGGTTTGAAGGAGTTTGGAGCTGAATCTTGTGATCACCATCAGCTGAGTTATTGCAGCATATATATAGTGATATTATTATCAAAATATTATGTGATGAGTCATATTCATACAAGTCTCTTGTTGTGAGTAATATCAACAAGGGTTTAGGGGTTAGTGCTCCTTGTGGGGTTGGTGCCTCACTAAATAAATCTCTTGTGATGTGTAATATTCACTTGAGTCTTTTTTGTGAGTAATATCAAAAAAAAAAATCAATGGTTTTTCTTCCCCTTGATGGTTTCCCACTTACATCTTGTGTTCTTGTGTTCTCTCTCATGTGTTATGCTGTTTTGATTGTATGATGGTTTAATTTTCATTTAATGATCACATTATTGAATGGTTGAATGTTAATGTTTAAAACTAATGGTAAATTAAGTAATAAATTTTTGTAGGAATGATTCACCCCCCCCTCAGTCCATTGTGCTTCCAACAATTAGTATCAGAGCAGGTCCTTTTGGAGAAGTTTGATCACTTGAAAGGAGATCCTTGAAGCACAAAATGGCAAGTCAACAAAGTGGCTCTTCTTCCATAAAGACACCATTTTTGATGGAGTGAACTATGATTTTTTGAGTCTAGGATGAGGACTCACATCATGTCCCTAGGGTTTGATATTTGGCAATATGTGGAGGATGGTTATATTGTTCCTATTACTCCACCAACTAGTAATGCAAGATAAGAAATTGTGTAGTGATAATTCAAATGCTATGAATGTTATCATTTGTGGTCTAGGTGAATCAAAAACTTGTGAAAGTGATGCATTTCAAATCAGCTAAGGCTATGTGGGAGAAACTTTAGGTCTTGTATGAAGGAGATTCTAAGGTAAGGATTACTAAGCTTGTAAACTTTCAAAAATCAGTTTGAAGGACTAAAAATGAGTGATGATGAGCCTATTGTTGCATATTTTCTTAGGGTTGAAAAGATTTTCAACACCATGAAAGGTTAGGAGAAGAAGTGAAGGAAGAAGTTGTATTCAAAAGGTTTTGAGATCTCTAACACCTAAGTTTGATTCCAAAGTGTCTTCCATTGAAGAAGCCAAGGATTTTAATCTTTTGAAAATGGATGAGTTGCATGGAACCCTAACTACATATGAGATGAGAATTTAAAATGATAAACTTGTCAAGAAGGAGATAACTTTCAAGGATTTGAAAATAAGATAAAGAAATAAGAAGACTAAGGATGATGATTTTTCTCATGAAATGGTTGATGTTGAGTTTGATGATGAATAACTCTTTGCAATTCTTTCTAAAATATTGAAGGTTGGATCTGGAAAATATAAAGGTAAGCTTCCTTATAAATGTTTCAATTGTGGTAAAGTAGGTCATTTTTCTATCAATTTTCCTCATAAGCAAAGGAAATCAAAGATGAGATCATGAGATGTTGAAGATCATGACAGAAGTATCATTATAGTAAAGGCAAGAAGAAATTTAAGAAGTTTGATTACAAGAAGAAAGGAAAGAAGAAATTTTATACAAAGGAAGAGGCTTGCTCATCTAAAGCAAGTAGTTGTGATAGTGGTGTTTCAGATTCTAAATCTGAATCAGAGCATGAAGAGGTTGTTGATGAGGTCTTATTCATGACCAAATATGTTATGAGATCTATGAGTGAAATTTCAACATTGTTTGGTGACAACATGCAATCTGATGATGAAGAAGAAGACGATGATGAGACTGAATTGAAATGTGTTCAAGCTGAGCTAAAACATGCTCAGAGGAATGTCAAGAAGCTAAAGACTCAGGTCAAAGAATATGAAAGAAAAATTCATGAGCTTGAAGAGAAACATTGGGTTAGAATCAAGAAAAATATATGAGACATTCAAAAAAAGGTTAGAAATTAAAATCACTACCATGACTCTAAACTTACAATCAAAATTTGAAGAAAAGTGATTATCCTTAAAGGAGAGTTGTTATATGCTTGTTCAAAAGGAAAATCATTTCATAGAAGTTTGAGAAAATCTCCAAGACTCTTGATGACATCTTGAGCAATCAGAAATCAGCAAGTGAAAAATCAAGTTTGGGATTAAAGGATGACTTCAAGGGAAAGAGATGAAGCAAGAATACATTGTTTTGAGAAAGGATGATTAAGAATGCACAAGTACCAAGGAAGGAAAGAAAGAGATCTTCACCAAAGATAATGTGAAGACAAAATCAGTTAGGCAACCTAATGCTTCAAGGTATGAAAGATCATTTAATGGTATTTTTTTACTTGTAATGGTTTGGTCATAGGTAAAAGGAGTGTGTAGGAGGTTTTCTAGTGATGATCACCCTTGGAGAGATAGTAGGAGTGAGAAGTAAGAATGTAGTGTGCTAAAATTTCATGAGAGAGGTCATGTTGTTAGATATTATTTGTATGATCCACCTAGTCAAGTTGAAGGCTACAAAGGCAAGAGTTCATCTTTGTTTTAGTGTTTCAATGTAAATTTTTTTGTTGTTTAGAGGGAATGTCACTATGGTTACTAAAGGCAAGATAAGAGATTTCAAGATCCTAGGGTGTAAGAAAAAGGATTTTAAGGTTCTAGATTGCATGTTAGCAATCATTCAAGGATATAGGAGCCTAGAATGAACAAAAATGGCCTACCAAGAGTTGATATGGATGCAATATAAGGTGTGTCACATAATGTTAATCAAAACATGGTGGAAAACATGAAATTCAGGTCTATAAGAGTTTTGGGACCTCTTTAGGTCATTATTCTAGATTCATCATGAAAGGATGTGTCTCTACTAGGCTTCTTAGAGACATGTTCATCCATATGAAGAATTGAGAAGAGGGGGAGATAGGTGAGTGAATTTTGCTGTAGAGGCCTTGTCATGATGTCAAGGTATGTCTTCAAGTTGTCATAGTCTCATAGTATGCTTTCTTCCTTGGTTTCTCATATATTGAAAAGTGTATAGGTTCTTTATGAAAAATATTATGTTTTAAGTCTTTATAGTCATGTTTTTGACATGACAAGTATATGTTATGTGTATTGTTATGTCCATCTAGTCTTGTTATTGATATGTCAAAGGTATAACTCATGATTTTCTTGTATGTAATCGATGTTGAAAAAATTATTGATCTATATAAGAGGTTATCAAAGTTTGTAAAGTCATAATTTTAAGTGTTTGTCAAGATATGTCTAAGTATAAATTGAGTGGTTCTTATCTTATCTTGGGTATGAATTTTTGTTGGTATTTTAAGATAGGTTCATCTTACCCCATGTGGTGGAAAGAAACCATGGTGTGTCCTAGTTTTATCAAAATTTTATCATAGAGTCAAATATGTATCAAGAATGTCAAGGTATAGTAGTCTAGGATGGTTTGATAGAGTGGGTTATATTAAGATTCATATGAATTAGGTGTATACATGTCTATCAAATAGTAAAAAAATTTTTAAATGTTCACATATCCTTTGTGTGTGGTATGCTAGTGTTTGAGGTATAATAAAAAGCAAGTATGAAGGATGAATCATTATAAAAGTTGTAAAGTCATATTTGAGTATATACAAGATGTGAAAAGACAACAAGTTCATATGTTCTTGAAGATTGAGGTAAGTCATGAAGGGTATATGAGACCTTAATGATACCTGAATAGGTAACAGTGTGGACCTTCTAAAGATCTAAATAGAGCTGAAATGACCTGAATGATCCAAGTGACCAAGGTGCAAAGAACCCCTAGAAAGATAAGTTAGTAGACTATGTAATCCGATTGAAAAAGCATCAAAATTCAAAAAGATAATTGTGGAACTAAGGTAAAGTAACTGATGAAAGAAGAAACAAGATGTTATAGTGATTGTGTCAATATAGTGAAGGTGTAAAGATGAAAGCTACATTTCTACAGAGGGTATGTTGAAGTAAGGATATTTGGTTGTGACCTATATTAGATCGAGACTAATGTGAATAAGAGTTCAAGTTCATAGAATGGAAAACGTATCCCAAAACTAGCCAAAAAACTGGTCAATTACACCACAGATACAACTACAGAGCCTATGACGGTCCATTGAGGTAAGGGAGCTAGCTTTTAATTTCAAAGATGTATATAAGGTGTTCTAAGTGGCAAGAAGGTTGTTTAGGTAGAGAAAATAATGGTTTACAGGTATATTTCAAAGGTAAGTAAGTAGTTTTGATTCAAACATGTATAATGTCAGCAAAGAAGACGAGGATAACATTGAAAAGTTGCTTCAAGGCGTTGATGATGTGTTTGAACCAATGACATGAATATATGAAAGGTGTGAGGTTTTGTTATGTGTTTTTATTTACAAATGGATGTAATGGTTCTAGGGGAGATATAAGGATTAGTTCATGTTGTATTTGAATTTTAGAGCATCAAAAAGCTAGTTCAAAATTCATTGAAGTTATGTTTCATGGATCTTAGTCCCAAAAGAGGTGTTTAACCATTGTATGCAAGAAATAAGTTAATTTGATGAGCTTTATCAGATGAGACAAATCAAAGAGAAGGTGTTTTAGAGTGATATTTTATCTCAAGATCGGGTTTTTTAATGTCATGTATAATTTGCTATACCCATGGGGTGTTATGTGTTTATTGTTGAAAAGAAGGACAAAAATAGAGTATTGTAAGAATGTTAAATTAAAGCATATTTGGTGCTCTTTAATGGTTTGGGCCTAAAGAGAGATGTTTTTTTGAGATGGAGAAAAAGTAAAGAGGATATAGCTCAGTTTAGGGGGAGCCTTTTGGATGATCATATCAAATCCATGGATCAGTTTAGTTGTTGTTGATGTCAGAAAAAAAAAAAAGTGTAGTCAAAGAGGGAGTTAATTGTGGAAATAAGTTTGGTTTTATGCATTGTTTCCATTGTGTCTAGTATTTTGGTTTCATTTATTTTGGTTTCATTTTTCATGTCCAGTTGTCATTGTAGCCTTTTTTATAGATTTCAAAGGGGGAGAGAAGCATCAGAAACATAAAAAAAAGGCATAGTAGGTGTGTTTGGTCTTGTTGGTTGTCATCAATGTTTATGAAGGTGGTTGCCATCAATGAAAAAGGGGAGATTGTTGCCATTGTGTGTTAGTGTTGTCATTGATGTCAAGTATCATTGATGGAAAAGGGTGTCATGGTGTCATATCAGTCTCCATGAGGTGTCTTTTAGTGTTAATTTTGAAGGTTTGATTGGTAGTGTCCAATTTGGTGAAGTCCTATGGTGTTCTGGAGCATGTTTCAATGTGCATGGTCATAGTATGAGTCATCCTAAGTTGAGTAGAGGTTTTCATGAAGTTTATCATGGTTAGTATGGTGTGTTAAAGGTGTATGAGTATTTTCAAGATGAAATAAATATTGCTTCAGATTTTTTTGATGCTTCAAAGTTTATTCCGAAGTATGTTTTGTTTGCTTGAAGTATGAATTTTTTTGCTTTGTTTGGAGTATGAACTATTTGCTTTTCTTCAAAGTATGAAGTATGTTTGCTTCATAGTTTGGACTGAATGCTTCAGAGTTTTTTATAATTCTATTATGAAATGTGGTGAAGTTCAAACATATGCAGAGTGAAGTGGAGGAGTGCAAGTATAATTTGAGCATGATTTGTAGGTGTTCATCTAGACCTAGTCTAGATGCTTGAAGGCCAAATGGTGCATGAGAATGAGGTGCAAAGGTATATGAGCTCATGGAAGCATGTAGAAGTGTGAGACATGTTTTCTCAAGTGTGTTAGGTCCTTTTGGATAACTTGGAAGCATGTTCCATGAGGTTGGTATCTACTTTTCATGGTGCAAACTAGGTCTAATCCTAGTGCTTGGAGGCCTAATTAGGCATGATAGTCACTTGCAGGTATGTGTGAGCTATTGAGATAAATTTTGGAGGTATGTTATTCAAGGTTTTTCATCATGTAGAGACAATTGTCAGAGAGGTTCATGTTGATTTTAGTGTTGGTTCATTGGTCTTTTCCTATAACATGCAAAACCCCAAGGGATAATCATGCAAGTCCTAGTGGTGGTGAAGATGCAAAGATATTTGAGCTAAGATGATGATTGGATATGTTAGTAGAGGGTGTTGTGGGAAAATTTTGGGTTTCCATGATGAAGATTTTGCAAGATATGATGTTTTTGACCAAAATAGGGTTTTAAGAGCATGTTTTTCAGCTCAAGAATGGGAAATATCATGGTTTGCATGACATGTGTAACCTTTCATGGGACCCTGAGTCTTTTAATGATGATGAATCATGGAGCTATCCTAAGAAATGAGTTTTTAGAGTTTGAATGAATGTTAATGAGGTAATTTTTGTTAATGAAATTTGAAACCTAAGTCAAGAGTGATGGAGAAGAAACCCTAAGTGGTAGGTGCCCAAAGATATTCTTGGTTTGTTCCTAGATGATTTTTTTAGGTTGTAGAGGGCTCATCTAGGTTTGTAAAAGGTAAGATAGAGCATGTGGTGATGAGTGGACCCCACTCAAAAAGAAAGTTTATGAAGAAGTTCAGTTTGGGAAAAATTTGTCCAAAGGAGGTATGAAATAAATTGACATTGTTTTTAGCCTAGGAGTTTTAATTGATTTCCATGATTGGTTTCAGATCATGGTTGAGCTTCTAGATAGAAAAGTGTGCCCTATTTATGAAGATTGGTCTATAGGCGGTTGCAGAGCAATTTCAAAGATGGACATGGTTGAAGGACTTCCACTTGAGTTGGAAGGAAATGTAAGATGTTATGGAAAGATAATTCAAAGGGATTTCCAATGGTATATGGTTTTTGTCTCATGATGATGAGATTTGTTAGGTCATTCAACTCATTTGTGAGAGAAGAAGATTGTTTGTTTCTCAGGACAAAATTGCTCTGGTTAGAAGATGGAGGTAGATGATACATGAAATGGATTATTTGATGTTTTATATAATTTGTAGAGTAAAGAGGGATTAATTTTTCTCATAATGAAGTTTTTTAATGTCTTGAATTGGCGAAAAAGGGTGTAAACTAGTTGTGTTTCTAAAACTGCTTTCTAGGCAACTCAGTTTGGTGAAGAGGAAAGTTGGTGTGGTTTACACATATAGATGTTTCATGAGATCTAGAAAGAATGGATGTGATCTACATGCTCAAGGGGATTAAATGAGTGTTTACATTCCATAGTTTAGGTGTTCTTGTGTGATCTTGAGGTCCAAATGTGAAGACAGGTTCCTGTAAGCAATTGTTTGGTGAAGGATATGAGCCTTCTTGAGTGACTTATGAATAATTTGATTGGTGAAAGATAATTAACCATGGATTATGTTTTTATGTCATATTTGACATGTGTGAGAAATTAGGAGCTTGAATAATCATGGTTATGGTGTTTTTTGTGTTTTAGCCATCTAGGTGATGGGGTTTTTAGTTGTTTTTGAGCTTGCTTGGTGCATTTGACCATGGCCGACCTATATGGGTACATTATATGAATTTTCATGAGTTTATTGTTATTTTTTTGAGTTGTGTTGGTCAAAATGATGATGAAGGACCGAACTCTATTATGTTTTTGAGTTGAGAAGCGTATAAAGTTATTATTTGAGTTCAATTTTGAACTAGCCAAGAGAGAGAGGAAACAAAGTGACCCCCAGTGTGTGTGTGTGTGTGTGTGTGTGTGTGTGTGTGTGTGTGTGTGTGTGTGTGTGTGTGTGTGTGTGTGTGTGTGTGTGTGTGTAAAATAGGTATGAAGGCATCATTTCAGATATTTGGAAGTGTGTGGAAGATGAGGAATGTTATAGAACTTTTGTGCAAGGTTTAGACATCAAATCAAATCAAGTTTGTTTGTGTTTGAGCTAGTTGAAGGAGCAAGGGTTTTAAGTGAGTTTGAAGGAGTTTGGAGCTTAATCTTATGATCACCATTACTTGAGTTGTTGCAACATATCTATAGTGATATTATTATCAAAATACATTGTGATGAGTCATATTCATGTAAGTCTCTTTTTGTGATTAATATCAACAAGGGTTTAGGGGTTGGTGCTCCTTGTGGGGTTGGTGTCTCACTAGATAAATCTCTTATGATGTGTAATATTCGCTTGATTCTTTGTTGTGAGTAATATTAGCAAAAATTTTCAATGGGGTTTCTTCCCCTTGAGGATTTCTCACTTACATATTGTGTCTATGTGTTCTCTCTCATGTGTTATGTTCATTTGAATGTATGGTGCACACTTAATAAGCTCTCATTGAATATATATGATTGAATCGAGTGTTAATGGTTACTAGAACTAATGGTAAATGAAGTAATAAATTTGTAAGACTTATTCACCCCCTACCCTCTCAATCCATTGTGCTTCCAAAAAAATCACTCATGACCATTTCTTTCTCACTCAGAATATTGAATTACTCCAAAAACATGAATGAAGAGGCAAAGATCATTTTTACAATGCATTTTGGAGTTTTATAGAAAATATGAGAAAGATGAAAGAAGGAAAATACCGATATGTAATTTTGACTTGTAAAAATAGGAAAAGAACATGTGTGGTTTGTCTCCTTGCTCCCAAAAAAATGCTGTGTGAATGGAATGCAAACTACTTTATTTGTTTCCTTTTTCTCTAAAAATAGTCTCCATACTTTATTTTTGTCCAATTCAATGCCCAAAATAAAAATTTCACTCCCAAAACATAAAACAATTTTTCTTTTAATTTTGCATGCTTTGTTCTATTATTAAACCTTTTGGGTGATGAAATAAAGTTTCCTTGTATGCTTTCATCTATTTTTAACTTTCCATGCTTCGTTTTTTACAAATTATGATAAAAATAATATCATGTATTTGGAAAAAAAAAAAATATATATTTTCATGGTTAGAATAGTTTTCCTCATTTCAAGGGAAATTTTAGTGGTGAATACTCGTTAATTCACGAATATTACAGTTTCGAAATTTGAAATTGACAATTTTTTAGGGTAGGAATTAGGACCACATTGCAAAAAAAATTTGGGTACAAGTTAATTTTAGGGGTCAATTCGTCATTCCCACGAAATAGAAATTCACAATATTCTCTTTTATGTTGTCAATCGGTAGCATTTTTTTATGCTACCGAGCGACAATATAATATATGTTATTAGTCAATATCATAAAATATGCTACCCACCACTAGCATTTTTTATTCTATCGGCCAACAACATAATATATGTTGTTGTCCATGTAAAAAACAAATCTATCGGTCGGTAGCATATAAAAAAGCTACCATCCAATAGCATTTTATAGTGATGTCGTTCAACTAATTTTTAAAAAGTGTGGGATTTTTTTGCTTGCACCATATTTTGGGAGCCCGATTTCTCATTGAGATGATCATTATAATCTGTTAACATAAAAAAATCCCATTAAAAATTAGTGAAATCTTTTTTTTTCACAAAAAATCACTTTTTTTACTTTTTTGTTTGCACCATATTTTGTGAGGGCAGATTTCTCGTCGTCTTTGGCCATTTTAACTACTATTGTAAAAAAATGATTTTGAAAAAAATTACATATATTTTTGGTGATATCATATACTATCAGTCGACAACATAATATATGTTGTCGGCCGATAATCATAGCATAAAAATGCTACCGCCAACAACATATTTACATTTTCTTCATAGTCACCATTAGCCAGATTCGCCAATGAATTTATTTGAATTTTTTTGGGGGGGTCTTAAAATTTTGCTTGCCCCATTTTTAGATGCTCAAATAATGATATTTCACCTATTTCTAACCTCACATGCTTTTACATACTCCAATTTCTCCTTTTAGATGGATCTAAGAGCTTAAAAATGAAATCTAGGTCATTTATGGGTCGCAAGAATGTTTTTTTTGTAATTTTCCTTTGTTGCGCAACTTTTTTCAAGGACTTTTTTCCTTCGTTGCACGGCTTATTCCGGGGAATTTTTCCTTTGTTGTATGGATTTTTCCAGGGACTTTTCCTTTGTTGTTCGGGTTTTTCCAGGGGACTTTTTCCTTTGTTGTGAGACTTTTTATTTTGTTGCGTGCCTTTTTCTCGAGAACTTTTCCCCTTTGTTAAGTGGTTTTTCTCGGGGAATTTTTTTGTTGTGTGAATTTTTAAGGGAAATTTTTTCTTTGTTACATGGTTTTTATGGGGAATTTTTTTCTTTGTTGCGTGACTTTTTCTAGGGACTTTTCCCTTTATCGTGTGACTTTCTTCCGTGGACTTTTCCTTTTTACGTGGCTTTTCCAGGAATTTTTCCCTTTGTTGGGTGGATTTTTCTGGGGAATTTTTCTTTGTTGGTTTTGAGAAATTTTTAGTCTCCACCCCTTCTAAGCCCACCTAACATTGTTTCTTCTTAATTTTTTATCCTTTTACTTCCAATCCAAAATTATTTAAGTATGTAACCTAAACAAGTGATCTGAATAAGCATGGGAGCTTATTTAGATAACAATTTAGTGACTTATCTAGAACATCTACCTCTAGATGTAAAAAACCCATGGCTTTGAGGCATTTGTATTAGGTAGATTTCAGGTCTATGCTATCAAATGCAGAAAGTACCTAAAACTCAAAATATGACAGGGTTTAGCAAAACACAAATGTCAACATCACAATGTCGGAAAATGAGATGTGAACAATGGATGAGTGATCCTCCTTTTTCCAAGTGAAGAGACCTACAAAAAAAGACAACTAGATAGAAGATATTAGATAAATGGGATGATGAGTTGCTCGGAAAAGGCTGATTCCAAGAATCCAAAGGGACTTCCTTAGAGGATGTCAACTCGTTTTGATACAATTAAGTGAATTGATAATAATAATAAGATAAATAATGATAATGACAAGGATAGAAGCTAGAAATCAAGGTGAAAAGGAAGATCATGTTCCACTTCGTAGGTGGCCCAGGATAAAGTGGTGGTAATCTAGATGGCTTCAAAGTAGTTGTACAGATGTAATATATGCGGTTGGTTGTCATATTTCGAGGAGGAATTCAATTTTTCTTCAATGTCCTCGATGTCGTGTCCGAATGCAATGGCACACAAAGTAAGCTCGTGAAGGATGTCAACTTTTCCCATGTGAAGAGTTGTTGGACGATCGGGAGATGGTAGATGCTTGTGATCGATGAGACCGACTGGAATAGTCGTCCTATAAGCGAGAGACATGCTTGCAATAGACAAGTTAAGTCTAGGGATATGGATAATGATTAATAAAATGTAATATTTTGATCAAGGAAGCTAATTGACAGAAATCACAAGTGATTCAAAGGGGTCACTAAAGATTTATCAAAATCTGGTGATTCTGTAAAAAGGATTGATTTTATTGAAAACAATAAATTGATAAAAAAACATATACTTAATTGATTGTTTATGCTTTCTTTGATGTATAATTAGGCTATGAATAATAGTGAACAAATAAGATATCACCTTTTGATATGAAAATGGCTTCAATGTTGTTTATGAAGGCTAAGCGAGTAAAGGGGGTGTTGATCTCGCTTGATGGTTTGATGATGTCTAGATTGTTCTAGTTGCTCCAACCGACAAATCGAGTCTCTTTGGAGTAGTAAAGTTTTGTTGCGGGGCTTGATGATGACTAAGGTGAAAAAAATCATTGTTGATTCAGAAAGCTCAAGAATGAATATTTGTAGAGGTCCCTAAATATCCAAAGATCCCTAAAACAAGAGTTTGTGGTCCTATTATAATTATAAGTGATTTTTGGAATCATTGGTGATCCGGAAATTTGGAAGAGACCACTTGGAAGTGGTTTAAACCGCTTCCAAAATGGGATTTTTGGATGTGGGATGAGGGAAAAATGGTTAGGGAAGAGTTTAGGCGAGGTTGGGAGGTTAGGAGGCAAGGATAAAAAGGGTTATAATGGGCTAGGAATGGTTAGGAGGTTTAGATAAGTAAATATGATTTATAGGGAAGTAAAATGATTTTACGGGATGAGTAGGATTATTTAGATAATGTTTAAAGTAATAGGTTTTAATGTGCGTATGCGAGGAGTAGGTGGTGACAAAAACCCATAGTCTACAGTATTCATTGGGCATGGAGTTATTTACTAACTATTGCAACTTCTTGGAACTGAAAATGTTGTTCAGATCAAGAACTGTGCTAGAGCACTTATTAGAAAAAAACACACCAAATAAGTGTAAAAGGAACACAAGAAAGGAAACTAAAACAACAAATGTTCATGAAGAACTTGGAGGAAAGTAAACACAACAACCTAATATGTACAAGGGTGAAACATGACCTCAATAGCAAAGTTTGAGGTACATCCCATTAAATGGGATGGGCGAGTTCATCACCATTTAGCTTAGAGAGATAAAAACATTGTGTTTCTTGTAACTTGTAATCAAATGTGGTCCACTCCAAAAATAATCAAACTTTGTGTGTACTTTGGGCTTAGTTCTTTATTTTTCCCATTTAAGCACAATGTCACCTTGTCTGAATGTTCTTGCAGTGATTTTTATCCAAATACATCTTTACATGCACTTGATGAAGTTCCATTGTTGTCATTTCCTTGGTGCTAGTTTCTCCAAAATCCATTAGATTTGCAATAATTTCCATCGAATTTCCTTCCATCGAATCTTCTTCCATCATATCCATTTTTTTAATGAGGTATAGATCTAGTAACTCATTGGAAATAGGCAACCTTTCTTCTCTACCATAGACAAACATGAAAGGAGAATTGCCAATTGATCTTTTAGGAGTAATCCTATCAGCCCATAAGGCTAATTTCAACTTTGTATGCCATGATCTCTGATTTTCTGTCATAGTTCTTTTGATGATTTAGAGAAGATTCTTGTTGGTTGACTTAGCCAATCCATTTCCTTGAGGGTAATAATTGGAAGATGTTGAGAGATGAATTTCAAACTTGACCGCGCATTTTTGATATTTCTTCCAAGGAAAGCTAATGCATTTTTGAGATAATTATTGTGGGGACACCAAATCTTGTGACTAGACTTTCATAAAAGTCTAAAATTGAAGTCTCATTTTCCTCTTTCAAATCCACTACTTCCATCCATCTTGTGAAGTAATATGTAGCTATGAGAATCCATTTATGACTTGTATTATAAGGTGGATTAATCATTCCAATAAAATCTAATCCTCATTGCATGAAAGACTGATTTACTTGAATGGGTTGAAGAGGAAGAGTTGTTAACTTTTGTTTCTCTGCAAAAATGACACACTTTTCACACTTCCTTACCCATGCATGAACATATTTGAATAAGTTTTGCCAATAATAACTAGCTCTCATAACCTTCAAGGTTGTATCTCTTGGTGCAAAATGGCCACCGGATATACCTCCATGGAATTCTTCCAAAACATTCTCAATCTAATTTGAATCAATGCATCTTAAAATAATTCCATTCACATCTTTTCTAAACAACATGTTATCAACAAGAACATAAGGAATAGAATGTAATATGAAATACCTCCTTTTTATTTTTCCAAACCCTATGGGCATTGTCCATTCTGAAGAAAATAGATCATATCTTGGGTCCAATTTGTGAGGCAATGAAGGAGTAGTTGTGTTTGGACCATCTTAAAACACTAAAATATGATTTTTATCATTATGCAAATATGAAGCTAGTTGTTCACACAGATCCTCTTCCTCTAACCATCTTAGTGAATTTAATATCAACATCATATTCCATCACTTTTGTGATCCAACCTGCTCTTTTCTCATTCAAATCCTTGCTTAAAAGAAACTCTTTAACACTTGGATGGGAAACCATTAAATGAATCTTGTTGTTAGAAAGTAGATGTTTGAATTTCTTGAGGCTTCTAATGACTAAAAGAACTTGTTTCTCAACAAAAAATACTTCACCTTGTAATCTTGTAACCCTTGACTAAAAACACAATTAGATGCTCCAATTTATCATCATTCTGCTACACCAACATAGCTGATATTGTATCAATTGCTCCAAAATAATTTAAAATGAAATCTCTACTAAAATCTAGATTAACAAGTGTTAGATCTTATGAGATAGTGTGTTTAATTGCTTCAAAGGCATTCTTTCCTTCTATCTCCCAAATGAAAACCATGTTCTTTTTAACATTGAAGTTAGTGGTTTTACTAAATGTGCAAAATCTAGAATGAATCTTCTAATAAAATTAATTCTACCCAAAAAAATTTGCAATGCCTTCTTATGATTTGGCAAGGATAGGACAAGATTGCACTTACTCATTTCAAAACTTTCATAGAAATAATATGACCAAGAAACTTACCCTCATGGACGAAAACACACACTTCTTTGGATTTAATGAAATACCATATTATCTGCATCTCTCAAAAATGTGTTTGAGATGTATGATATGATCTGTAACATGCTTTGAGAAAAAAATTATATCATCCAAATAAATGAGAAAAAATTATTGATTAACCCTTGAAACACCAAGTCCATAACACATTGAAATGTGGCTCCTGCATTTGATAGTCCAAATAGAATTTTTCTATATGCATATGTGTCCCATTTTGTAATAAACGTTGTTTTAAAATTATATGATTCATTGACCAAAATCTTATTATAACCAGAATAGAAATTAAACAATGAGAAACACTTTGAACCACGTACCCTTTGCAAAAATTTCTCCATTGATGGTAGTGGGTAATGATCTTTTGAAGAAGCTGTGTTTAAATCTCTAAAATCTCTGTTATCCAATTTCACCCCGGGTTGAATTGATAACATACATCAGAATTCTCAAGTCCCAGGCAAATTGATTGATCCAGGGAAAAAATCATGTTTCTAGGGTCCCTTCAGAAATTTTTCTAACTCTCCTGTCCAGGTTGAAAAGAGCAAGCTCTGAGAAAATGTGAAAAAGTTGCAGAAAATAAGCTTGGGCCAGAAAAAATTGTGAAAATCGGCTAAGTCCTTGTCCTAGGAACAGTTGGGACATTCGGGACACCAGGCGCGGATCGGCCGAAAAGCCTACAGGCGGCCCAAACAACAAAGGGACATGTGGGACAAAGGAACGTGAACCGGCCGAATCGGGCGAACCGGAAGAATTTGTCCCAAACAACACTGGGACATTTGGGACAAATGGATGCGAAGGACGCGAACCGGCTGGTTCGGCCGAAACGGGAAACTTCAACACAAGGACAAGTGGGACAAAGGGACGCGCGACGCGGATAGCCGAAGGAGCCGAAAGCCAATCAGATCATGCCACGTGTCACCGGTAGAAAAGGGATGAGGAAGCCCATTTCAGGTGGATCGAGGATTCTATCCCACGAAGCACTGGGACATCCGGGACAAAAAGACGCGGTGGACGCGAAAGAGCCGGCAGACCCGCGGACCAACCAGATCATGACACGTGTCACAAGGAGAAAGGTCCAAAGGTCAAAGGGTCGATTTTTGAAGGAAAAGCCCGAGCCAATAAAAAGAGGACATGTGTCCAACGAAGTAGAGAAGGAGAGAGAATCACGCGACCAATCAATGCATGCCACGTGTCATCCAGGTGGCAGAGCGCGGAAAAATTTCAAAACGCATTTTCGCCTGTTTTGTGCCCTAAATCTTCAGATCGACATATCTTTCGCTCCAGAGCTCGGATTTGCACGTTCTTTATATCAACGGAAAGCTTGTGAAATTCTCTACATGATTCCGGGGTTAATCTTGAGTTTTGGTGTAGTCTGGAGAGAGAAAATTGAGAAATGGCTCTGACGCGTGTTCATGGCCAGAAGTGACATTCCAACTGACTGCATTTAATGCAGAATGGGTCGCATTCTCCTGAAATCCGGTCAAAATGACAGGGTATGGGTTTGTAAGTTCCCCCATGCCGTTTTAATGCATCTGCAGTCAAGGAGGGATGGGCTCTCATGCTTTTGTACGTTTTCTGTCCCCTGGGCTCAACCCTTGCACTGTAAAAGCCAGATTTGGCTCATTTCCAAAGGGGGAACAATTTTTGACATAAAGAACTTCTTCTTTCACCTCCAAAGAAGTGGTTGATGTAAGAATTAGACCTCTCCAAAGGATTGTAATAGTTTTTACCTCTCTCGAGGTTGTAATGCAAAGATTTTGACACTGGGAAATGATAATGCAAGCTCTGTGAATGGTTTTCAAATCCTCTGTTTGTATTATTTGCTTCATTTTAAATCCTAAATTATACCTTATCATCAGGCATGTTTTATGTTATAAACTTTGGTCTCATGTCTATTTGCTTGACAGAAATGTTTCACCACTCCTTTTGGTGCATCACCACCTTTAGTTAGTTTCATATTTTTGCATTTCTACCCCCGTTCCTTGCAAAGTTAGAGTAGGATTAGGATCTAAACCTCCGTAGTTTTGCAAAATATAGATCTAAATCGAGAGGAGTTTGAGGAACCAACCTCTAATCTGGAGATTCATCTCTCGCCACAAGTCCCACGCTTGGAGAGAGGTTTCCATGTTTTGCAATCACACTGGATGCTAGAGTGATCAACCTAGAAGCCTGATCTGCATCCAGGGGTGCTGTGAGTCTGCAACAATAGTTTTGGCACGCCCGGTGGGACTAGAGGTCTCATTTTTATTGTAGCAGAGTTGATGTGCATCTATTGCAATTTTCTTGCTTAAAAGAGCTATTATTTGCATATTTGGCGACTCCAAGGGGAAGAATCAACTGGTTTCAGCAATGCAGGCCTGAAAACTCATGAGAAGAATCACCACAAGGTCAAGAGTTGGAGAAGAAGAAGTGTTGTTTGAATACCTGCAGTTATCTCCAAGAAGAAGGCAAAGAGGAAGAAGGATTCAAAGGTCTCCATCTCCACCAAATAGAACTCTCTCAACTCCTCCACCTGACAGGCCTTTCATTCAGTATACAAGGGCTTTAAGACCAATTAGAATGGCTCAGAACAATCCCTACGTCAACTTCACAGGCAGCAGCCCACTTGCTCTCAATGCACAACATCCAGCCCTATCAGCAGCCTTGAAGAACATTCCCTACTTCACCGGAGAAAATCAGACTACTCCAGGTGATCATGTTAAAGATATTGCTAACCTTTGTGCAATCCATGAAATCAATGAAATGCAAGTGGCTGTCAAGTTACTAGCATCTTCCTTCAAGGGTAAAGCATTACAATGGTTTAGGAGCCTTGGAGCTGGTTCTATCACAAACTGGAATCAGCTGTGTATTGCACTTCATGAGCAATTTGGAGAGAAGGGAGACAACTTGTCTCTTTTGGAGCAGCTGACGACTATCAAGAGAGCTCCCAATGAGCAGCTGGCCGATTTCAACTTCAGATTTCAAAGGTCTTGGGATAGGATTCCAGTGGCAGTCAGGCCAACAGCAGAAGGTGCTTTTCTATACTATCTCAAAGCTTTAAATTCTGATATTTCTATGTTGATTCAATCCATGGGAGGCACAACAACCCCTATGGCTTATAAAGCATTGCCATTAGAGCTGAAAACTGCTTATTCAAGCCGGTAAACTAGCTCCTAGGCCTCCCATGCCCTCAGTATCCAAACTTAGAAAATCCAAGCACTAGCAAACACCCACTTTGGCTCCTTCCCACCCCTAGAAATCAAAGTTCAAATGAAGCTTCCACTTCATCTCCAAGTGCTTCAAATGAACTTCAAGAGGTCATGAAACAATGTAAAATTTGGGAATGAGCTGGTTACTATCAAAAGGCAACAAGCTCAAAGTGTTTCTAGACCTTCTTATCAACCCCAAGCTCAATACCTAATAGGCAGCCCCCATACCAACCAAAAAGGTCCACCTAATCCAGCCGCAAATCGAATCAAAGCCAAGTAAGGCCTCCCGCCAATAGACCATTCCAGCCCTATAATCCAAATGCCATATCTCGCCTCTAAGGCATTAGTGCCAACACAGAACAACATTGCTCAGGAATATGATTGGTGCTTTCCATGCAACGAGCCTCATAACCAATCCATGTGTTTCAATGGTGCTCTCAATCAAGCACTAATGGTGACAACTACCGGTGTGGAGGGCGAGGGCAATCAAGGAAACAACCAACAACCAGAAACATTCCAACAAAGAATCAGCCCCAAATGACACCACATTGGTGAACTGGCAAGCAGAAGATTTCGTGGCATGAATCAAGCGGTTTCTCAAGGTGTCAAAGCCAACACAAGGTCAAAGAGGAGAATTTGGGTGAAGAACAGCCATTAGCCCCAGCCAATCCACAACCTTCCACGGCTCCACAAATGATTGGCAAGCAGAGTCCAGTTTCAAATACACAAGGGCAGCCAAGAACAGCCCCTAGGCCAACTCAAATGCCACCGTTGCACGCCCACGTGCAAGGAGTAAATGTGCAAACCAAGGGACAACAAAGAGATCCTTCATCACCATTCAAGATCATTGATCGATGATGAAGAAGACAAACATCAATATATCAATGTGGGAATCCCTATCCATCCTGTGACAAAGAGATCTGCAAGCTGCCATGAAGGATTGGCCAACTTCGATCAAGGGTTCAGTATGCAAGACAAAGTGCTTACAAATGCTTGCCCACCTTTCAAGGAAGTCATGGAGGACAACAAGGTAAAATGTCAAGCCCCCTCCTTTCTATGTTTCATTAATCATTGGGATAAACTAGTACACAATTGCATGATAGACTCCGGGGCAAGTAGCTCAAGAATGCCTAAACAAATAGCTGATCACCTAGGGCTCCAATATGAAACAACATCTAAAGGGGTAGTGCAGCTAGATGGGATAGCAATAGAAACAGTTGGAGTGATTAAAAACTTGAGTCTTACCTTGCATGCATGTCCAAATGTTGTTGTTTTACAAGATGTATCAATCATAGACCTTCCACCACTCTTTTCCCTTTGCTTGTCAAGGGACTTCACAGCCAAGATTGGGGGTATTTGTCTGCTGATTGGTCACACATGCTATTCAGAACAAGATATGGAACTAAGGCTACAATTAGGTCTGAACCTATTGCAAACTTCCATATTGAGCCTTATACTCCAAGTCGATTAATGCCAATTGCTCAAAGATTTGATCAAGAAGATTACCCAAACACGATGAAGAGGCCGACACCAAGGTCGGAAGCATCCCGGATCTAACTCTTGATGAATGGGCAAGCAAGTACATGCTTTTGATCCCTACCAAGAAGTAGAAGAATCTGAGCTAGGGTTTATTGTTTACACGAAGAGGATCAACCTCTCCCCAAAGATCACCAAGCCAAATCATAAGGACAAGAATGAGGTATGGTGGTTGTTCTTTGATGGATCAAGGAGTAGACAAGGTGCAGGGGAGGAGGAGCTATGCTATGCTTGTTTCACCTCAAGGCATCAATATTATTCAGTTTTTCGCTTTCCAGCTTTTCTTGTTCAAACAACACAAATTAATATGAGGCCTTGATTCATGGACTTCATTGGGCTAGGAAAAAGGGCATAAATAACTTGCAGTGTGTTCGGGGATAGTGAGCTGATCATCAATCAAGTCGGGGGACAACATGCTACAAAGAATGACTCGTCAAGAACTACAAGAATAGGGTATGGGACCTCATTGAGGATTTCAAGCTTTCAACATCGTGTCCATACCTGTGAAGAAAAAAATGAAGCCGCGGATAGGCTCGCAGCAGATTTGGAGCAACGCTTTGATGTGGTTAACAACATCAAAAGGGAAAAACATAGCCACATATCCATGTGATTGTGAGGCCAACAGTTCCGATAATAATACATAGTGGCAGTGTTTGAGAAACGATCAACAGATCGTCAATTTCTTACAAGAAGAGGCTGAATTCTCACTAGGAATCAGGACAGACTAGAGCAGCAAGATGGGGATCAAGTGGGTGCAGATGCGACAAACAAGCTTCCCAAGGGTTTAGTAACATTGAGTCTATCTTCAACCCTAACGACTAGTCCGTAAGGAAAAGGCTAACATACAGTGTCAAGAGAGAAGATTCGAGCCAATTCCGGTTGGGAAGGCAAAACACTTCAAATTGGTAAAGTGGCCACCGAAAGGTGAGAAATCAGATTTCATACAACTTTGCCAAGAATTTCCAGATGTCTTCGCTTGGAGCTATGAAGACTTGAGAGGATTCAATCCGAATTTGGCACAACATACCATAGAATTGGATCCAGATGCTAAGCCCATCAGGTAGAAGTAGAGACCTGTTAACCCTCACATTGAGCCTCTAATGAAGAAAGAGCTAAATAAGCTAATAGAGGCAAGCATTATATTCCCGATCAAGCACTCAAGCTGGGTTGCTAACTTGGTTCTGGTCAGGAAGAAGAGCGGAGAAATCAGGTTGTGTGTGGACTTCCGAGACCTCAATAGGGCATCTCTCAAAGATCATTACCCGCTTCCTTCAATGGAACAAATATTGCAAGTAGTATCCGGTTCAGAGAGATTCTCTCTCCTAGATGGCTACTCAGCTATAATCAGTTATGGTGAAAGAAGAAGACCAATTCAAGACAGCCTTCACAACTAAATGGGGCACATATGCTTACAAGAAGATGCCATTTGGGTTGTCCAACGCTGGTGCTACCTTTCAAAGGGCAATGGACATGGCATTCAAAGGCTTGATCAACAAGATAGTGCTGATATACCTTGATGACATCACTGTATTCTCCAAAAATGCAGTGGATCACCTTTTTCATCTGAGGCAGGTATTTCAGAGGTGTAGAAAATTTGGGGTATCATTGAATCCCAAAAAATGCATATTCCTGGCTCACGAGGGGAAACTTCTAGGCCATATTGTCTCGAAAGAGGGACTGGCAATTGATCCAGAGAGGGTTGAAGCCATAAGAGCACTACCATTGCCAAGTCACAAGAAGGCTCTTCAAAGTTTCTTGGGAAGGATAAACTTTGTTCGGAGGTTTGTCCCAGTTTTGCAGCCCTCAAAGCCCATCACCAAAATGTTAAAGAAGAGCATGGCTTTTAAGTGGACAAGAAGGCAAGGAGAGTTTTGAGGCAATCAAAGAAGCTATCTCTCAAGCACCAACTCTCATCAACCTGCACTTCTCCAAGAGATTTCATCCTCTATGCATTTGGAGGTGATGACACTATTTCGCCATTCTAGTACAAAGCAGTAACAAAGATAATGATGAGCAACCGATTGCCTTTTTCAGCCAGAGCCTAGATGACTCATGAGGTGAGGTACTCTTTTATTGAAAAGCATGTACTTGCAGTAATCAGAAGCTTGAAGAAATTCAAGCATTTAGTCTCAAACAACAAGGTCCAGTTGCTGGTCTCACATGCTGGAGTTAAGGACTTCCTCCTCAACAAGGATTTGAATGAGAAAAGGGCAGGTTGGATCACCCGTGTCATGGAGTATGACATTGATATCAAGATCACCAAGCTGGTAAGAGGGAAAGGATTGTGTGAGCAGCTGGTTTTGGGGAATCAAAAGGAAGTATGCAACAAAGAAGAAATTGTTTTGACAGTCCAGGACAGCCATGAGCCAAGTGGCAATCATGAAGAAGACAATGCTTCCCCCACTCCTTGTTGGACCCAAGGTATTATGCACTTCCTAGGCACATGCCTATGCCCTCCAGAGATGAACAAGACCCAAAGGAGACACTTCAGATTGCAGGTTGTCCCGTATGCCATTGTTGATGGAGTTTTGTTCAAGAAAGATGTAAATGGAGTGCTGCTGAGATGCATTAGCACAGGTCAGATTCAAAGGGTATTAGAAGAGTTCCATGATGGACCAGCTGGTGGCCATTTTGCACCAAGAGTGACAGCTCTAAAAATCATGAAGGCTGGTTATTATTGGCCTAAAATCTTCAGTGATTGTTATGCATGGATCAAGAGGTGTAAGAATTGTGCATTCTTCACAGGAAAAGAGAAGTTTGCTGCCCTTCCATTGCATCCAATCTCAGTTGACCAGCCATTCATGCAATGGGGTTTGGACTTCATTGGAGTCATTAATCCCAATTCAAGCCAAGGGCACAAATGGATTTTGATGACCACACGACTACTTCACCAAATGGATGAAGCAGAGCACTCAAAGAGGCAAATGAGTCTAACATCTTAGACTTTTATGAGGGGATAACAACTAGATTTGGTGTACCTACTACAATAATCTCTCGATAATGCATCGGCATTCATTGGATCTAGGTGACCGAGTGGGCTCATCAAGAACGGTATTTACCTAAGCACTTCATCGAACTATTACCCTCGTGGTAATGGCCAAAGCCGAGTCTACAAACAAGAACTTGTTGAGGATCATTAGGAGGACTCTTGATGAGAATCAGAGGTCTTGGCACACCAAGCTGAAATCAGCCTTATGGGCTGATAGGATCACTCCCAAAAGATCCACAGTAACTCTCCATTTAGGCTTTGTCTATGGAAGAGAGGCAATCTTGCCCATGTCACTTGAGTTGCCAACATTGGAACTCATGAAGCAGCTGGAGTTGCTTGAATTTGAGCCCATGGAAGTGAGGTATGCAGAGTTGATGGAGCTGCAAGAGATCAGAAACCAGGCATCCCAAATAATGGAAAAGGATCAAGCTTTGATCAAGAAGACCTTTGATAGAAAGGCCAAAGATAGATCTTTTCAAGTTGGAGATCTAGTGTTGAAATGGGATGTGGACAGAGCAAAACCGGGAAGGCATTCAAAATTTGATGCCATTTGGAGTGGCCCATACGTGGTCACAAAGTGCAAGAACAACAATGCTTTCCAATTGGCCTCATTGGATGGTGAAGAACTGCAGATTCCAGTCAATGGAATCTATCTCAAGCGTTGCTTCTAGAGGGAAGTTCACTACCTCTGTAAATATTAGATTAGATTTTCTTTCCTCCAAGTGCTTGTGCACATTGTTTTGCTGTAGGTTAGTTTTGTTTTCCCTAAGTGCTTTGGCATAGCTTGCTGTCCATGGAGATGTTTTGCAGTCCTTGCTTTCATCAGGTAACATTCCATCTTCCTCCTTGCACATTCTGAGTCAGTTAGGGTCCTAAACAGAATATTTGATGACTCCATGCCCAATGGACTGCTTCAGGCAACTGGTCTTTTCATCTAGCAGGTAGATGACCCCACTGAGTCACCAAATTGTTATCCAATTTCACCCCCGTGGTTGAATTGATAACATACATCAGAATTCTCAAGTCCCAGGCAAATTGATTGATCCAGGGCAAAAATCATGTTTCTAGGGTCCCTTCAGAAATTTTTCTAACTCTCCCGTCCAGTTGAAAAGAGCAAGCTCGAGAAAATGCGAAAAAGTTACGTAAAAATAAGCTTGGGCTTAAAAATTGTGAAAATCGGCTAAGTCCTTGTCCTAGAACAGTTGGGACATTCGGGACACCAAGGCGCGGATCGGCCGAAAAGCCTACAGCGGCCCAAAGCAAAACATCTCGGAAAAAGGACATGTGGGACAAAGGAAAAATTTGACGAGCCGAGAAGCAAATAGGGACCGGGTTGAGGTGAACCGACGCAAAAAGAATTTGTCCCAAACAACACAGGACGGGACATTTGGGACAAAGGGCGCTGGAAGGATGTGAATCCGGCCGTTGAAGAAACTGCACCGACACAAGGGACAAATGTGAAGGACGCAACCGCCGGTTCGCCCGAAACAAAACTTCAAACGACAAGGACAAGCGGGGACAAAGGGACGCTGGGGCGACGCGGAAATAGCCGAAGGAGCCGAAAGCCAATCGATCACGCCACGTGTCACCTAAGAAAAGGGATGAGGAAGCCCATTTCGGTGGATCGGAGGATTCTCGTCCCAAACAAGCACTGGGACATCCGGGACAAAAAGACGCGAAGGGCGGAAAAGAGCCGGCAAACCCGCTGACCAATCAAATCGCGACACGTGTCACAAGGAGAAAGGTCCAAAGGTCAAAGGGGCGATGGTTTCAAGGAAAAGCCCGAGCCAATAAAAAGAGGACACGTGTCCAATGAAGCGAGAGGAGAGAGAATCACATGACCAATCAATGCATGCCACGTGTCATCCGGGTGGCGCAGAGCGGGGAAAAATTTCAAAACGCATTTTTGCTTTTTCGTGCCCTAAATCTTCGATCGACATATCTTTCGATCCAGAGATCGGATTTGCACTTTTTTATATCAACGGAAAGCTTGTGAAATTCTCTACATGATTCCGGGGTTAATCTTGAGTTTTGGTGCAGTCTGAGAGAGAAAATTGAGAAACGGCTCGACTCGTGTGTTCATGGCCGTAAGTGACATTCTAATACTGCATTTAATGCGTAATGGGTCGCATTCTCCTGTAATCTGGTCAAAATGACATGGTATGGGTTTATAAGGTCCCCCATGCCATTTTAATGCATCTACATTCAAGGAGGGATGGGCTCTCATGCTTTTGTATGTTTTCTGTCCCCTGGGCTCGACCCTTGCACTGTAAAAGCCAGATTTGGCTCATTTCCAAAGGGGGAACAATTTTTGACATAAAGAACTTCTTCTTTCACCTCCAAAGCAGTGATTGATGCAAGAATCAGACCTCTCCAAAGGATTGTAATAGTTTTTACCTCTCTGAGGTTGTAATGCAGTGATTTTGACACTGGAAATGATAATGCAAGCTCTGTGAATGGTTTTCAGTCCTCTGTTTGTATTATTTGCTTCATTTTAAATCCTAAATTATATCTTATCAGTCTGTGTATGTTTTATGTTGTAAACTTTGGTCTGTGTCTATTTGCTTGACATAAATGTTTCACCACTCCTTTTGGTGCATCACCACCTTTAGTTAGTTTCATATTTTTGCATTTCTACCCCGTCTCCTCGCAGTTAGAGTAGGATTAGGATCTAAACCTCCGTAGTTTTGCAAAAATATAGATCTAAATCAAAGGAGTTTGAGGAACCAACCTCTAACTGAGATTCCTCTCTCGCCACACAAGTCCCACGCTTGGAGAGAGGTTTCCATGTTTTGCAATCACACTCGGATGCTAGAGTGATCACCCTGAAGCCCGATCTCGCATCCGGGGTGCTTTGTGAGTCTCAACAACAATCCCCACATAACCGTATCTCTCCATTATTTTTCCTCACAGAACCAAATTGGCCACCCATGATGAGTGCTTGACAGGGAAAATAATGTTAGCTTTGATTAACTTATCCAACTCTTGCTTCATCAATGGTTCAATTTTAGGATTGATAGGTCTCTACTTTTGTCAGATTGGTTTTGTTTTTAAATCCAATTCTATTGTATGTTGAGCTAAATCTAGATTAAAAACCTTTAAGTCACCATAGCTCCATGCAAAAACATCATCAAATTCTTGAGCAAGTTGAAAAAAGTAAGCTTTTCATCATTATTACATACATTTCCCAATTTGAGTGCTTTGTCATTATTAATGTTGATTTAATGTTTTTTAATTTTTTTAGAAATATTTGTTGCAATGGATAACCTATGATATTATTAAATGGGTGATGGTAGAGACTCGTAAGTTTAGGATACTTGGGCCTCAAAATTGCATTATGTAGCATAAGAGTAGGATGTATAACTATAAAATGAGGCTATGTGATAGGCATGTGTGGTTTATTTCATGTAGGAAATGATTAAGAGGAGGCTTACAGAGGATATGAGTTATAGATATATCATGAGTAGGCTTGATAGGAATGAGCATAAAAACTATTACTTTTGTATTAAAATGAATAGGTAAAGGAGCCTCACAAGGGATACCCCTTAATCTTACCAACTTGATTTTGGTAAGTGTATTTTATGCATTAATGGAGAATAGAAGGAATATCCCTAAGCTTATGAATCTAAGGGTATCCTAGAAGCATGTCACGTGTCCAAAAAATATCAGTAACCAAGAAAGATGTAGCCACCATAGTGGAAACCACGTTAAGAGTGAGAACAATGTGTTTAATAGATTGATCGAGAAATTTTATGTTGAAATGGATATCTTTATTAGTATATCCAAAATAAGTAAGTAATGTGAGAGTGCACATGTTGTAGATATAACCATAATCAAATACTACATAGTGGATAGGTTTTTATTGATAAAATATTAAACATAAACTACATAAGAAGTAATATCATCCTCAAATATGTCATTATCATCAAATATAATAATATGCCTAGAAGTGAAGAATAATTAATCGTACAATACAATAATTAATTATACTATCATATGTATATGAATATGGTTGTGCCTTACATGCATGATGTATCTTTGAGTTTCTTTTATATTCCAAAGCGTGATAATTAGGAAGTAGATCATTGAATATTTTGAGCTTAAGGTTCTCATTGACATGAGGCTTATATTTCTTAGGAGCATAATCAAATTCAATAGTATTAATATCAATAAAATATTATATAACATGTTGATCTTGAAGAATTTTTTACTATAAGGCCCAATAATCTATGGTAGTCATAACAAGCATTAGATTTCAAAATTTTAGCTTAAGGCTTTCTCGTATCAATGTCGACATGGGGAGGAGAGATACACAATTACACCCAAGAAATTTTTGTAACATCACAAAGGCAAAATAAGGAAACCATGTTATTTTCCTTATAGGAGAAGCTTGTACTTTAAGCTTTGTAGGTTGATATATAGCATTAATAATTGTTTTAGCTTTAGCTTTGTTGTCATTGGTTTTTCCTTTGTAGTTAGATTTTCCTTGGAATTTATATTTAGATGCATTATACTAGGTAGACCCATACTTAATCTTGTTTAATATTAGGAGCTTGACCTCTCTTTCTTTCAAAGTATAACATAACTCATCAAAGGATAGAAATTTTTTTACCATAAAAAATTCTTGCGAGGAAGATATGAGACTCGTGAGTGAATAGATCTTAAAGCTCATTGTCTATAATTTTTTTCTCATTTTGGTAAGAATTTTATAACGCAAGACAATCATTTATCGTTCAAGAGAGCCTTGTCACATTTTATCCATTTGAGCATATGAAACCCTATTACTGCGAATGTTAATGAAGAGTTGGGCAAGAAATTGATTAGCCAATGGATTAAAATACCTTGTGGAATGAATAAGTAGATCATATAATCATTGCAAAGCATAATCCTTAAGAATTCTAGGAAAAATAATATTTATAAGTTTGTCATATGAAATCAAGATCTAAGTAAGCAACATGAAAAAAAAAAAGGTGTTAATTGGGATATCTTTTACCCTCATAAACAAGAAGCTTAAGATACAAAAACCTATGGGTATAGAAAAAATTCCACCTCAAGAGAAATTTAATTATGAAGTAATTGATTAGATTCCATGACATTAGAAGGTATTGACACACCTTGATTTTAAAAAAATGTATAAAATGATTAAGTGAGTTTTACACACTAAAAATATAGGGATATTTTGTGTGCACTCAACTCTTCATGGGTCATACCAAGGAATCCAATGTAGATATGATGTAATGATGGTTTATGGGTTTCATGGATGATATGGAGAGGGTATGAATCAATGATAAATAATGTTTGCACACATGTAGTTACATGATTAGAAAAAAATATCGAAGGATCCTGCTATCCCGTCTCCCAACATGGTAAATGAAAAGAAATTAGATGAATTATGATTTTATCTAGTTTATTTTATCGTTTAATTAAGAGGGGTCATGGAAAGAACAGGTTCAAAATCACGATCAATTCCTTTCTCAAATCCTGCTGCAGCTGCGCGAGCTCTTCCTGCATGCCACAAATGACCCACGAAAAAGAAAAATCCTAGAACAAAATGAGAGGTGGCTAACCAACTTCGGGGTGATACATAATTCACCACATTTGTAGTCATTTTTATACCCTTAGAACAATAGTCTAATCCCATGCACATTGGCCTATCACCCAGCGGGTGTTGGGCGCTCACCCGAGGCACACGCAGCGCCGAGCCCTCCTTTATGTGAGTCTTGTGAGAATACATCCCCTACTGACAGAAGCTTAGATGCAAGAAGGGAAAGAACCATGCATTCATTCTAAGAGCTTAGGATGAGTTATCATATCAATGCATCCATTCAAATAACAAAAGAGAAGTATCAAACATAATACATAACTGATTCATAACACAAAGGAAATGCACTAGGGTTTATGCTCATGAACAACATATATTCTTTAGAAAAAAACCTTATATTCATGTTAACAAGTTCAATAACCACATTACATTCATTAAGGCCATAACAGACTAATATAACAATGCAGATCAGAGTCATGCATCAAGAACCTAAGCTATGCTTTCCACATTACAAAACCCATTACAGACCCATCCCCTAAACATGCCATTTCACCTACAGTCCTCCTAACAAGGACCTTAACCCATAGAACCCACTATTATCTCTAGCAGAGCTTTTCCTATCCAAACACTATATGATACCCCTCTGATCCTCCTTTCTTCTACCCGAGCATCTCTATATATAGCTTTAGCCTCCATCGCCATGCCTTTCTAAGGTAATCGATCGCTACCAAGTGTCCAAGTGGTCCTCCAATGGAGCATGTTCCCTTGATCCGAACTCTCCATTCTTTGCAATGATGTCTTTTTGGATCCTTCCATCGCATGCATGGAATATTCCTTTCTTGACCATACAATTGCTAGTCGGTGACACCTTATCCCAAAGCATGCTAAATGAGTCACGCTTTTCTTGTGTGCTTCCTGAATGTCGAATATGGCTAAGTCCCAAAACATGTCTTGTCTTGCACATGCACCGTGTGTTCTGTTAAACCCTATCCTATGCGCTTTCACCCCGCACACCTTTCTTCAAATAGGTCCCACATGCCCACGTGTCTTCTTGTACTTAGCCAATATTCTAAGGCCCAACATCACCCCACACTACTCCTATTCTCCATCCTCGGAAACACTTCTCTTTAATGAATAAATAATGGTGGGCTCTGAATAGTGGGAAAAAGAATGAAGGAATGAAGAATTGGGAGAAATAATGAAAGAATGGGGAAATGAAAGAGAACAATGCTTATTTTTAAATGAGGGGAAATCCTTCCCTATTTCTACCTCTAGCTTTTCCCAGGCATCAACCTCACTTTGCGCTTGCTGACAGAGGTCTTCGAATAGGGTGCTCACCCCCTGAAAACTTAGTTACTCCCCTTTGGCACTCATTGTTTCAACAATACTCTCCAATTGTTTTCCCAATTCATCAAGTGTGTCTATCCTGCGGGTGATCTGGGGGTATAATTCCTTTAGCTGGCATTTTGATCAAGCCTCGCAAGGTCTCGATAGCTTCTAATTATTTTCTACCTTGGCCAAGATTTTATCCCTTTCTTCTTTATTCCCCTTATTCTTCTCTTGAAACTCCTTGAGTTCCATTTCATGTGTAGCGACCAGGATGCTTTCCACTCTATCCCTATCAACACAATTTTCATATGCAACTTTAGCAACTTGCGCAGTAGCCTTTACCTCTACAAGGAGTTTGGTATATCAAGCAATGATCTCGACAACCTTTAACTTCTCTTCCTTTTCTTGGTGCATCAACGCCTCTTCTGTATATTCTAAAGTGAGTGGTTGTCTTTCCATCATGAGGATGTGAGTTAAGTCCTCTAGGCACTGCAAGGTTGATTCATATTTTTGCTCGGGTGGCACTAGGTTAGGATGCTTTAAAACAATAACATCTGTAATCATTTCAATTTTCTTGTGTAATCTGTACACCCTTACCTTTTCTTCTTTCAGTTCACACCTTAACTACATGTTGATCAATTCTTCTTGCTTGAGCACTTACTTTTCTTGAGAAGCTCCTCCTCTTTCTTCTCCAACTCTGCCTCTAGGAATCTCACCCTATCATTCCTCCCAAAAATTCTAGCCTCAATATCAACTGAAACTTTGTTGAGTGCATTGCAGACTTTCTCATCTAACAATTGTTGATCATTCACCAAGGGATTTAATCCTTTCATCTTTGGCACCTTCATCAGCACTCTCTGACTTACTTCGAACTCAGGTTCATCCACATGGGACTCGAACGCCCAAGATAGCATCTTTCTAGTTCGTGGATATGCGCCTTCTTCATCAAAAAAGTCATAGCCAGGAGTTGTTCTGTTGGTACGGTGCTCTAGAAGCACATGTGTAGCACCTTTCTTGATCATTAATGTAGCCCATCCCTTGCCCTTGTGCTGCCATTATGCCCTTCCCACCTATTCGCGTAACCCTATGGAAGCTTATTGCCAAATTTGGATTCCCACCCATGCTTGTCATATTCTTTCCCAATGCTCTCTTCTTTCATTTCCTTCAAAATTTCATTTGCGCTCCGCTCCAACTCCTACTCCACCAAGTCCTTAATGATTCCCACTACTTCTCTTTCCGCAGCTTCTTCCACTTGTTCCTTGGTGAGGCTTGGGGTTCTCTAGATTTTTGGTGCTTACCTCTTCGCTCACCCCCTTGCCTTGATCATCTGCTTCCTCCTTGTCATTCTTCTCTTCATCTTCCTCCTCCTCAGATTCATGTACATTATATACTGGATGGTCTTGAGCTCCCTTAGGTTCGCCAAAGATCCTTGTTGCCAATGTAGAAACTCTAGGCTCTCTGTTTCCTCCGAGTCTTCCTTTTCTGCCACCTTCTGCTTCTTCCTAACTGGTGATTCCAATATAGGAGATTCTTCCTTCTCTTTCTCCTTAATAGGCGATGTCTTCCTTGGTGATTATTCATGTGTGAGGGTCCCTTCATGCTCTGCACCTCTTCTTCGGGGTATTTTCCTTAACTAGGGACTTCTTCCCACGCATAATTGCTAGGCTTAGCACTTGCTTCTGGCACGCCCAAAGATTATGTTGTTTTCCCACTTTGTGCCTTCTTCTCTTGCACCTCTTATCTTTCCCTCTTCTTTGGCACGACATTTTTCCTCCCTGTGGGGTCTTCTAGAATGAAGACATCACTCTCTAGATAGGCACCTTTCTCAAACTTAGGCCTTATACGCAGATATACCCTTATTGAAGCCCTTCCGGTGATCGGAAACGTTATCGCTTCATCATCTATACTTCATGGGAGACATACTTCTCCACGTATGCATGCTTCTTAGGTATACGAGATTCCGATGCAGCTTGTGGTGGTCTTGGTCTACCTCACTAAAGTCAAACTTAGCCTTTTGGCCTCCTTGAACCGGTTGACCCCTGCTTCGAAGTATCCCGTGGTGAAGGAGAAAGGTAGCTTGCACCAAGGAATCTTAGTCCCATTTTTCAATGTAAACCTGCCAATGCAGAAATATTGATATACTACAAACTCTACCTCTCCATCCACGAGTGTGGGCAACTTCTCAAGATCCTCCACTTTTCCCTAAATGTGTCCAAATTCGCTTGCACCACTTTTCTAGGCGTGCCTTGTGAGCGGCCGTCACGATCTCACAAGTATATTTTTCAAACCTTTTCGCGAACGAGGGATTGTCTTCTAGATACTCCCAAATGAACATCTTTGGCCCATCGAGCACTCCAATCTCCAAGAAGATAATGGTGAGGAGAATGTTGTTAGATAGTATCTTTTCTCCTTCCTACACACTTATGATCTCATCCGTAATAAAGGAAAACAAGTTATAGATGGTCCCTTCTGAGATCTTTCAGCATACATTTAACCATACCTTGTTTACTTGTGTCCATATTTCTTGATCATTAAGCTTGGTGACTAAGCATGTGGACATCCTCATAACAGGTCAAGGATTTCTGCAATGTCAAAGTACCGTGAACCATTTTTGTAGTCATAAGCCTCCACAGTTTCCTTGATGGCCTCCTTATCATCCAAGTCATCATCTATGGAGTCTCCTTCGTAATTCAAGCCAGTGAACTTTGATATAAGCTAAGGGGTTATGTGCATCTTGCGGCCTGCAAAATAAAATTGGTCTTCATGTATGCGTGTGACATCAACCACTGATATAGCCACTCGGGCTTACCAAAATAAGGCAACTCATATAGTTGCAACAGCCCTGCCTTCTCCAACTTTACCTTTACTTTGTCACTATATATTGGCATTCCGTCTAGTGTCCTCTTGTTAGTTGGACGAACCAGTTCCAACACCATTTCTTTCTCAGTAGTTCTCGTGTAATGGTTGTAATCACTCATGGCCATTTGTCTCAAGTGTGACACCTACTATTTCCCGAGGTAATATTCCATCCGGAAACTACATTTATGCATACCATTCTTCATTAGAGCTAACGACGGAAGCGGTTGCTTTCCTTTGCCCTTGCCCTTTTGTTTCTTTGGTGAAACAGTCACCTTATTTAGTGTCATGTTTTCTTGTCAGGATACAACCTAAATCCCTCCTTGCTCTGATCTACTACTCTGCTCAACTCTAAGGGTCCACTCCGTGAATAATCCTCCTTATTCTATGCCCTAGCATTTAAGCCCTAAGTAGGAATACTTCTTCCACAAGACAACATATTCTAAAAAGAACTCTCCCCACGCCCGTGTACTCCTTCCACTCTGGTTTGCAGATCAACCCTAGTCACGCACTTAGATCTCTAGGATTATTCGCACAAATTTCTCTAGATGCCATAGTTCATAAAATCTCTTTCACTTTGTAGTCGTAAGGTAAATAATAATTCACCTAACCTCATACTTATAGCTTTTTCCTCCTTTCCAGTAATAAATGTTATGACACCTACCAATGTACTTAGCATTAAATGTGGATTTTTTCGCTAAATCCAATCTTAAGCACCCTTACCCACACACTCAATCCTACGCGAAAAACCTTATACAACCTTTTGGCGCGCAAAAATCCAATCTGACTGAATAATCTTACGTACTCATCTCAGAGCACCAAAGGAAATTCTTATGTCCTTTACCTGATTTTTTCCCTCACCTACCTCATGTTATTCCTGCACTCTTCATTCTTTGTACGTGGTCTTTGTTATAACCTTCTTGACACCACAATTCATTATCCATCGTTTCCCCATGTGCTTTCTCAACCTTACATGCTTCCTTCTACTAGGCCATTCAAATTTTACTACTGGCTTATACTTTACTTTGCACTACTCCACCCCACACTAAAACAGATGTGCGGTCCTCTGCACATACACAACCTTATAAAATAATGTGGTTACTCAACACAAGTGCAAAAACAACACAAATGGAAAGGAACAAGCAACGAGAAAAGGAAACACAAGAAAAGAAAAATCATGCATAAATGGAAATCCTAAACTAACTGGCAATATTGCCTTATTTACAAACACAAGGAAGGCTTATTTATAGTAGGGCTTCAGCCTACTCCCATTGAAATGGCCAGGTAAATTCATTCCATCTAGTGTTTATAATCGATATACGCTTGAATTAATGATGTAAGAGATGATGTAAGGTCCTAGGATGGCATAGAAACTTGGAATCATATAACAAGACCATCTGTCCAACCTTAAACTATTTGTTCTTGATATGACGATCATGTCAAGCCTTTTGTCTTGTCTTTTCTATCTTCTAAATCTATCTAGCAAGTGATCATCTTTCATCTAACTACATCAACTTATCAATCCTCTCTTCCAACGACTTGTTCATCATTCAATCCTCCTGCATGTGTTATGCGTAATGATGGTAACATGAATTTAACCAGAAAAATAGCTTCCATACTAAACACCAATTGAAATGATGTGGCCTTGTTCAACCTCTTGTAGGTTGTCTTGTATGCCCATAAAATAGTTGATACTTTGTCATCCCAATCTTGTCTTCCAACATCACAAATCTTGGTCAACGTGTGACTTAGTATTTTGTTAAATGCCTCAATAGTTCCATTCGCTTGAGGGTGATAAGGGGTAGTCTTGTGATGGGCCACCATAAATTCTGCTAACGAATCCCCGTTTCATTTAGAAAATATGTACCTCTATCACTTGTCAAGCTTAAAGGACATCCATACCTTGATTATGTTCTCCCATAAAAATCTAGCATTTGCATCATTGTAGTGCAATCCTTTGTAGACATTTCCCACCCATCTTATCGTGGTAATCAAGGTCAAGTAATGATATACCGCGAACAAGTCCTTACGCACAACTGGAAAAATTGGCCCTACAAAGTCGATTGCCCATTTTTCAAATGGTTCGGTGTTGGCTATTGGTCACAAGGGCATTTCATCCCTCTTTCCAGGTTTACTAAGGCACTAGCAATGGTCACAGGCCTTGCAAAACTCAATAAAATCCTAGTAGATGGTTTCCCACCAAAGCCCTACCATTAGAATCTTCCACGCGGTAGCATTTCCTACATATTTTCCTCCTGCAATCCCACCATGCGCTTCCTCCATAATTATCACACGCTCATGTTCTAATATGCATCGACATAGAACCTAATCACATCCCAACTTATACAGATATCCACTAATCAACATGTAGGGTGCGACGCATATTGCTAACTTTTTTCTCTCCAAAGACTTCATCCCGTTTGGTGCCACACCAGTTTTCAAGAATACAACGATATCTTCCAAGTCCGAGGGTGCGCGCCGTAACCTAAAAAGTTGCACATCCGACATGGTATCCTCAATGCTTTGCGCATCCTCCCCTAAGTCAATCCTTGATAAGTGGTCAGGCCCTGAATTGCTCTTCCCTAGTTTTACAACCACCGTGAACTCAAACTCTTGGAATAATAGGACCCAATGGCATATGCGCCCTTGCAAAACAGGGACTTGTTTACCAAGTATTTCAATGCCATGTGGTCTGTATAGAATATTAAATGTGTTGCCAATAGGTATTGCATGAAATTATGTAACGACGTAGATCATTGACAGTGCCTTGCGCTCAATAGTGGTATAATTCTTTTCTTGCTGGTGTCAACTTCCTACTTGCAAAACACAAGGGGTGATCAATAATCCCCTCACCAGGCTATGCTAATACTGCTCCCATGGCTATTCCTGAGGCATCAACATGTACATGGAAAGGCTTATCCCAAGAAGGAAAATGTAGTATGGGTGCAGGCAATTCTATCCGTCAAAGTGTCAAGCACCTTCTGTTGAGCCTCTCCCAAATGAAAGGCACTTTTGTGCTTTAGTAATTCCTCTAAGGGTGCAGAGATCTTGGCATACCCCATGATGAATTTCCTATAGTACCCTGTATGTCCAAGGAATACGCACACTTTGTGCTTTGACTAGTAGGCTCCCCCAATCCCACAATAACTACAACTTTGGAGGGATCCACTAGTAGACCTTCCTTACATATAATATATCCTAACAGGGTTCCAAATGGAGTAGCAAAGACACATTTCTTAATGTTGAGGGATATCCTCAACTGTTGACATCTCTCAAACATCAGCCTTAAATTGTCATAATGGTATTTTACCAGCCCATACACCATTTAGTCATCCAGGTAGACTTGAAGAAACTTATGGATGAAGTCCTGAAATGCTTGTACCACAATGCATGAGAGTACAAAGAAGCACATTTTTTAATCCAAAAGGCATAACCATATAGATAAAGCTTCCCACTCGGTGGTGAAAGTTGTCTTTCTCTAGTCTTCCTTTGCAATTCGACTTGGTGATACCCCGAGAAGCCATCTGTGAAAGAGTAAATCTCACGCCCACCTACTCCCTCCCGAATCTCTTCATAAAGGGGGTTGGGAAAGGATCGATGACACATACTACATTCAGGTCCCTGTAGTCAACATAGATCCTTATTCTTCCATCTTTTTTTATACTAATGACCATTGGGCTTATCCATTCTAATTCCTCTATAGCCTTAATGATACCAGATGCTATCATCTTGTCTATTTCCTCCTTGACCTATAAGCGTAAATTTGGATTCATCCGATAAGGCCTCTTTTGAATTGGGTGCGCACCTTCCTTCAACGTGATCCTCATCTCCCCAAGGAATGGTGGACACCTTTGAGTTCATGGTATCCATAAGGGAAAAAATCCTGGAACTCGCGAATGTATAAATGACCTTTAAAAATTCTTTTTCGACCAATAGTCCCCAATGATAGCTTCATTAGATTTTGTCTCTTTCCCAATGTTAACATTTTTTTTTCAAGGGCTCATGGTAAGTGCATGCTTGCTCATCAGTGCTATCTATGACTTTACACGTACCTTCATAATGGTTAACATCCAAACTTTCCATCTCTTCACCATCTATTACATAGACCATTTTTCCTTTTTCCTTTTCAATGCATGCACGCTCAAGTTGTATTTCTTCTTATTCTTCTTCATTGAGATGCGTCTCCAAACAAGGCTCACCCAAAAACTCCAGTAGCCTATCTTCTACCATAGCACTATCTCCCATTGTAAGGCGCTTGACAACTTACAACTTACAACACCTTATCCACTGATGGCTTGGTACTGATACTCAAAATCTTGAATGAGATCATCTGTTAACTCCTGCCAATTCCCTATCTGACGGCATGTCTCTGAGTGGATATACCATGCACACACATACAACCTTGTAAGGTGGAATATAAATTATGCACCCATAATGAAGGTGGTAAAGCTTTTTTCCCTCCATCCAGGCCTTCTCACAAGCTTGGATATGGAACGAGGCGAGGTTCCTTGCCATGGTAGTCCTATATGATAGTGGGTGCGTTACTTCTAGAGAACCTTACAGAAAATGAAACTCTTACCTCACACCATTCTAGGAGACTCTCACGATGAGTTTCCCACCAACACGTTGCAGTCTCGAGAAATTTCTAACTAGCGAGCATGCTTCTCCTCTCATCTTCATTTTTCCACTGAGCCTCCATTTCTTGTAAGAAATCATCAGAGCTTGCCCTCCGAGTAACTTGGTAGCTTATTTCTTCCCAAGTGCTTGACTGAGCACACCTTCATCACCCTTATTACAGATCCTCTCAATTATCACCCAATCAACTCATAAGTCCCGTGCACCTAATTGTCACACGCTATGCTAGTTGTATCACTCATCAACTGAGCATCTTCAAATTAGATGACTCCTTTTGTAGGATGAATTACCTCAAGATCTCTGATGGAGCACACATAGATTCTATCGAGGACTTCCTCTCCTAAGGGCTTAGTATAGGGCATTGATTTTCCATCTATCAAGGGGATGATGACTTGTTCCTCCTTGTTCTCAAAACTTATATACCCCTTGTTAAACCGTAGGTCAGCATTGTTCTTGTAACACCAAGGGCGCCCAAGTAATGTTGGGAAATTATCCACCTCGGCGAGCGCCAAGACTTCAAAGTCCCCAGTGAACTTGGCCCCTTAAATAGTGATAACCACATCTTTCAAGACTCCAATGGGCATTGCCTTTGTCTTGTTTTCCATATACAACACATTCAAAGATGGCTGTAATGTGGGCCTTCCCATTTGATGTCATGCATCCAAGGTGAGAACATTAACCTCCACTCCTATGTCGATGAGGATATTACTCAAAAGCCACCCATCAACAACTACATTCAATGTAATCTCTTTATCATAGTCAAGGTTATGAGGAGGAAGGTTTGCATATAAAACTTGTCTTTTGCGCTCTGCTCCGCACATGGTACTTTCTCCCGCAACCATTCTCCAAGCAAGGGAATAATATTCTCCTACCTTAACATTTTGCACACTTCCCTAACCTCATCCAGATCCTTCTGTGGAGCCTCGGCATTCTTCCTTTCCTCCAACTACCTTGACTGTTCCTTTAGACATTGGATTTCTCCTTTACGCAAACTCGAATCACATTGTTTCACCGTTTTCTTTACCTTTTCAAAATGATGAAGCAGATAAGGGTAAGAACCAAGGAGGAATACCTATTAAATGTTGGTAAGTTGATGGTTGTTGCGTGCGTTCTGACTTCTTGATCCACAACTAATGTGAGAGCTTCCTTTTGGCTAGGAGGAACTACCTGTAATAGAAAACAAGACCACAAGAGGATAGTTAAATGGTATATGACAGTGGACTTCCTAGCATGTGCTAGATCCGGGAAGTGTGATACTCCCTAGATGGCTATCAATCCATTGTTTAAAACAAATTAATGTGAGAAATAAACAAATTCCTACTGTATTTGATATGATTTAGGTATCTCATTCAAGTACAATAAGAAAATCCAATCACAACAGGCTAGGCTATAGTTGGATCTGAGAGATGAGGTGTCTGTCAAGGTACTGGGACTGATCAAGGTCTGATTCTGGGTTATTTAGGTCAATGGTAAGATGATTGTTGGGTCTTTTCTTGGTCAAGGTGTAAAACACAGAGACCGATGTCGGTTGGGTATGACCAATGTCGGTTTAGGTAGAATTAATGGTGGTTGTGGATAACCAATGTCGGTATGGGTATGACTGATGCCGGTTTAGGTAGAACCGACAATGGTTGTGGATAACCAATGTTGCTATGGTCAAGGTAAAAGAAACTCAAATAGATTAAATGGCAGAGGCTGATCTGAGGTCAAATGAGGTTAGGAGAGTGGATGAGAAGGTCTGTGGAGATCTCAAGTACACTCAGAAATGGATATTAGGTTGGAATGGTGATTTGATGGTGTGGGTAAGGGAAATGGTGAGATTACAAGCTATTAAGCAATGGAAGAATGAACATGCAAAGTATAAACTAATGACAGAGAATGAAAAAAGTTAACTATGTTGAAATAGATAATGGGGGGTAGAGATGTACTTATTGTGATGCGATTTTGATGGTGAATGGTGGTGGTTGTTGATCAGAAGTGTAGTGTTGGATATCGTAGCAATGGTTCCCAGAATGATTCGGTGAGTGCAATGCTTCAATATCTATCCTGGTGATGGCTCTAGATGTCTAGATACATGAAAGGATGTAGGTTTTTGCTTGCATGCAGCTCTGATCTCCTCTTCTTGCTCTCAGAATGTGCCAACCCAAAAACAAGGTTGTTTGGGTGAATAAATGGTAACCAACGATGGTTCGGGTTGATCGGCATCGGTTTAGGGGTGACTGACGTCGGTTAAGGCGGGATTCCCTAGGTTTAATAAAATGGGTAGATCTTTCTAATTTATTGGGCCCAATTAGTTTACTCTCATGGATTAGAATGGAAACTTCCCTTCTAATGAGAAGGAATGTGGTTAAAGAGATTTTAGGGATTGATTTTAGGGTTAGAATGAATCTTAGATCATTAAGGCAAGTGAGACTTAGTTATTGTTGGCTATGGAAACATGCCAAGAATAGGTCTAGGGTGAGGTGGCTGGATGAGGTGTCTCGGTGAGTGTCTAGGTGAGGTGGAAATTAGCTTAATTAAAATAATTAAGTAATGAATATTGTGAGGATGGGTATTAATTTAATTAAGTTAATTAAATTAATATTAATGTGGGGTGGAAGGGGCCATGGTTAGATGAGTATGCTTGAGTGACTATTTGTGACAAGGACCAAGGGTGTGACCCAATTTTGGTGTCTACATTTTACCCCTTTTTGTTGCGTAGCTTGTATTGTAAGCGAAGGCGACAAAAATAAGATGTGGTTGCCCCATGTGTGGGTGAAGGTGATCCCCCTCAAACTAGGAATTGATGAGGTAGAAGACAGAATCGGTGAGTGGTTTGATAAAAGGTGAATGTGATGAAGAGGAAGGTGGACAATGGGGGGTAGTCTGGGGTAGAGGTCCAATCAGTAATCCGGTAATGGACCAAGGTCAAAGGTAGCACAGTCAAATGCACACACACGTATAAACTACAAACGACGGTACCAGGTTGAAGATCATGCAAACTCTACATCGTCTAAGGTCGATAGGTTTATCCAAACAAGGTTGAGGTGATTCCGGTATCCAAGGTATAGGATATGGGGCACAAGCACTTCACAGTCAAAGTGCGGAACGTTTGGGTATGTTTCGGTATACCAAAGGTTGGGTCAGGATAAATGGTCATGGCAAGAGGCAAGGTAAGGTCATTAGGTCAAACAACACGGGTAACAATGTCGTAAGGTATAGCGAGCACATGAGTTCACAAGTCACTAACAATGTTTTTAGGTCCAAGTAGCTAGGTCATGGCACGGGTAGGGCCAAGGTATGGGTAAAATAACAAGTCCCTAAATGCAAATAAAGACAGGTATAGGTAATGTAGGCTTGGAGGTAGGTTGCGATCATGGTGGGTAAGGCCAAATGGCTATTGGGTTGGTTAAGTTGGGTCAAAATGGGGAAAGGGTAGGGAAAGAGTATGACAGGTAACCAATGCCGGTCATACGTAACCGGTAACGGTCAAGGTAAGATGATCATGGTTTATTAGGGTAGATTACCAATGTCGGTTTGGGTATAACCGACCATGGTGCACTAGGGCATAGGACCGATGTCGGTTTAGGTATAACTGACATCGGTCGGGTCGATGTGGGTATATGAAAAGAAAAAAGTTGTATAATATGGATTCATTTATATGTTTTGGCTTTTGTGAAAACGACAAAGCACTGAATGAGTTGTGCTTTATTGGGAGGAAAAGACGAGGGATGATATCCTGCTGAGGTGGAGAGATTTGATTGGTTAGAGGAGCCAGGTAGACAGGTTCACGAGCATAGGGGGTCGATTGTGATTGGGTGGAGGTCAGGAGGATTAGACATGGTAGAGGTGGGAGAGGGATCGGGTGGACCACCAATGTAGCGGCCCGACGTGCCACCACAGAGACGGTAGCACAATGAAGTAAGAGCCAATCCCTTGCCTTGTTTTGTGAGGTAGATTGGGTATATAGGTTAGGTAAGGAAAATGGGTTTTTGGGGGAAGGGGATTTTGAATTTGGGAAGGAAAATTGGGTAAAATAGGAATGGGGAGAGGTGTGGTTAGGTGAATGAGGGGTGGGGAGGAGTTGAGGGTAGATTTAGGTAGGAATGGGTGGGTAGAAAGGTAGAAGAAGGGAGTTGTTAGGAAGAAAGGGGTTTGGGTGTCTCGATTTCGGCACGACCAGCGGTGGCGGTGTCGACCAATGGGTGGTCGACATTGGTGGTGTCAAGCCGGTATCGGTCACGGATAAGGTGACCGATGCCGGTTTGGGAGAGACTGTGGTTGGTTAGGAGTAACCGGTATCGGTCATCATGTGGAGAAAAAGGGTCCAAAAGAGCCCTAGGGTGGGTGGGTGAGATAGATAGTGGGCAAAGAAGATGTTGTTGATGAAAAACATAGCATGGGTAAGAGGTTGAAATAGGTATGGTTTGATCGATAGTGGGTGAGGGTTGGGGTGGGTAGATAGAATATGTGATAAGAAGGTAAGTTGCGAGGGGAAAAAGAGGGAGGGTAATAGGTGTAGGTGAGGTGTCAAGAATGATTGTGGGTATGATCAAGGTGTATTAATGTGATGTTTTGTTAGATGTAGGTGAGAGATCAGCTGCAGATGTGAGATAGGGTGTTGCCCCGCTCGTGACAGTTCGAGGAGGTGTGACAATTGAGGATTGGTGGCATGTTGTAGAGGTTGGCTTGATTGGGGTTAGGCACGCTGCGACATATAGTCGACAACCAAGTTTGATGGTCACCCTCATCGATAGATGGGATTCGGCAACCAACACATTCCATCTACCGACGGGTGAGATCACAATCACCCTAGAGGATGTGTACAGGATCTTGCGGTTACTGATATTGGGGACGTGGGTATATTCGATCTCCTCATAGGTGTCTGAGGAGTTGATGCTGACAATCTTTGGTGAGGGGTTGGTAGAGATGAGGTTTCACAAAGGTGCAGTATGAGCTATGGAGAGATTTACATGGCTCATCCAGGAGGAGACTAGGCTAGTAGTGTTGCTGATGGAGGTAGTATGTTGTTTTGTAGCCAGATGTAGAGGGTGGGAGATTCCCATGATCATCGATGGGGGTCCTTAATGATATGGTGGTGGACAAGACCCATTTTGCATGGGTGCCAAAGCATTCTTGGTGCGATTATACAGAGAGCTATGGACTTATGGTGGCTACGAAGGTTCAGCCTGTGTTGCACTTTCCTACTACATTATTGGGCATATGAGCACATTGTGTGTGTGCGTCCAGCAAGTATGTCCCGCTAATGCATTTGAGTCACGTTTTGTTCGAGTTGGCTACAGTTGATGGGTGCCTATTATTGGAGAGCATCAAGTGACCAAGGTGACTCATGATGTCACCTACTACAGGTGTTTATTGGAGGGGTTGTCTGGTGTGGACATCATTTAGAGGCCCTATGTGGGTTTTCCATCATATGGGTAGATGGCAACGAGCTACAGGAGCTATAATTGCTCAAATGGATAGAGGGGACCGTGTAGGAGAGCACGAGATGATACCCATGGACAGGGTTAGACGGTAGTTCGTGCTACTTCAGGATATACCACCACCTTTCCCACATTACAAGAGGGATGATGTGGAGAGGCCTCTGCCTCTACCACAACTGAAAATGCCGACATGGAAAGAGGAGCAGGTGAGAGACCTGTGAATTGTTGATGTCAGGGTTAAGATAGATACAGAGACATATCATTGTGGGCTACACACTACGAGTAGTACCACGGAGGCCGAGGCAGCTGGATTTAGCCACCATCATAGTGCAGATGGATGCCCTATAGGGGTAGGTGGTGACTTTGATTACACAGTTAGGTATAGTGCAGGGGTAGTTGACAGGATTAGAGGCATAGGTTGTTATTTTGTAGGCACAGGTGGCCACTCCACGAGCACGAGTAGCGCGAGGGACAGTGCCTGGAGATAGATGGAGATGGAGATGGAGATGGAGATGGAGATGGAGATGGAGATGGAGATGGAGAGAGATGGAGATAGAGGGATATGGGAGTACAGTGGCCACCCTACGGGCGTAGATTATAGGTTTGCAAGGCCATTTGGCCACCGCACATGTGTATATTGTGACTCTTTAGGCCCGATACGGGAAGGAGTGGGACATGGTCCCTTAAGACAGCATAGGCATTGGGACAGTGGTCCCTCTTTATAGGTACCAGCAGGACAGGGTCCCGAGAGATAGGTACAGGGCCAAGGTTGATGGCACCACCATAGACAATACTAATAGGCGATTGAGAGATGCCTTGGGTGAGGTCTGTATTATCGGGATATTTTGATGGCCGTAAGGATAGATTTTTGTCCTATGGGAGTATAGAGCACATCGAGCCTCGAGCGAGAGGACCCAAATCACGTACCCACGTGTCAAGAGCACGAGGGTCCATCGAGCCCTAAGACAGGGGTTAGAGTGAGGCCACCAATTCATGGAGGCCAGCCCCGATGATGGGTGGCGAGATACTAACTGGACGTCGATCTTGGGGCGAGAGGAGGAGGATACAGGTGAGACCGATATGGAGGATATCCAACATGGTGATGCCTGATAGCCATATGTACCTCCTATTTTGTGTAGTTGTTTATTTTTGCTATATATCAACCTATGTGTCGAAGATGGTGAGTATGTACATGAGGGTTTTTATATATTTTGATGATATACCTACTGCGTGTCAAAGATGGTGAGGATGTATCTGAGTGAGTTGAGATGATTGTGATTATTATTGGGATATATGTTCATATATATTTTTATATAGACTATCTGATTTATAGATGATGGTGTTTATAGTATGGATGGTTTACATGTTTTAATTTTCATTGTTATATATATGGGCGGAAATTAAGTGGATTAGGCATGTTAGAGTCAAGGTCGTGTAGGCATGGTGGAGTTAGGTCGGTTTAGGCATGATGGAGTCAGGTCATAGGCATGGATTGAGTCAGGTCATAGGCATGGATGGAGTCAAGTTGACTTAGGCATGATTGAGTTTAGGTCAGTGGGCAAGGATTAAGTCAGGTTGACTTAGGCATGGATGGAGTCAAAGTTAACTTAGGCATGATTGAGTTTAGGTTGTAGGGCATGGATTGAGTCGGGTTCACTTAGGCATGGATGGAGTCAGGTTGACTTAGGCATGATTGAGTTTAGGTTGTAGGTATGGATTGAGTCAAGTTAACTTAGGCATGGATGGAGTTAGGTTGACTTAGGCATGATTGAGTTTAGGTTATAGGCATTGTTGAGTTAGGTTGGTTTAGGCATGGTTGATTTTCTAATTCATTAATTTGTGTAATTAATGATGATGTGGGTTGTGTTAAGATGTTTTTTTGTTTGTTAAGATGTGGTAAAGAAATGGTAGACAAGATGAAATGAATGTATGAGTGGTGATGGTAAATATGTTAAGCAATTTTTGTTTGTGTGGTTTAATGTCCAATTATTGATATAAAAGGAAACTAACTAGGGTAGAATGTGAATAGAAAAGGGGCAGAGGGAATTGGTTAGGGTAGAGAGTGGCTGAGCTAACCTCCAAGGGCCCCATGCCCTCGGAGTGTTGCCTACATAGTCTCGGCGAAAAGGGACTTCAGGTCGATGTAGTTCTCCCATAAGCTAGGGAAGATTATGATGAACTAGAGGAATGGATTAATAGGTTTTAGACAAGGGTGAATGTAGGTCATAGGCATGATTGAGTTAAGGTTCTAGGCATGGTTGAGTGATTTTTAAATACATGTGTCGAGGACCCGGTCTTGTATAAGATAATCAATAAGTAAAGGCGAATAGTAAGAGATGGTAAAAGAGCTTCTTAATTGATAAGAACCCTAATGAGTTTTTCATACTCCATATGGGCTTATGAACATAAGACCCTACAGGCCTCATAATGGACTATTCTAAGGGTGAATAAAAGTCACATGACCACGAAATGTCACGTTTTGCGGCAAGTCCCTTGAGTAACAAGGAATTTAGGCAAAAAGGCAAGGAGGTGAGAATGGGAGGTTTAGTGTAACTTAGTGTACGACGACGTGTATTTCGGAACAAGAAACCCAGAATCCAAAAATAGGCAAGTCCATGGAAAAATTTCATCTTTTCCTTTTTTTTGTTTGATTTTAAATAGACTAATCGATGCGGGAAGTCTATATGGGATGGGTATATTATCTCCTTGAGGTCTTCATGAAGTTGATTGATGCGGGAAGCTTCTAAATAGTTATTATATTTTTGTAATGACTGTATATAGTTGTCCTTCAAGGAGCAAATCTATTGATAGTGGTAGAATATAAAGAAGAGATGTCCCTTTTGAGGGAGTCATATTTTGCTGGAATTTTGACTCAAGGAGTTGTATCCCTTTTTGTTTTTAAACGTTTAAGTCATGGACAAGACTATAGAGGACAATTAGGTTCTTGTTTAGAAGACAAGACCATAGTACATAAATATTAACTATGAAAGAGGTGGGTTCGAGTGATGAATGACCATGGGATTCCATTTTGAAGAAGATGAAAAGTATCCATGAGAATCATGCTATGAGAAAAGTCGTGGTACTCATATTGAAGACAAGGCTAAAGGATGACGGATAAATCACATGATTCTTGTTTAGTCGTAGATCCTCAAAATGGGTACTATGGAAGGTAAAAAGTGCTCAAGGGATGAGCGATCAATTGAAATAAAATGATATAGGACTTGATATCAACAATAAAATGGTCGAAGGTGTAAGGCATTAAGGGAATCAGTTCGAGTTTAGCTTAGAGTGAAGACAAATGATAAGCATCGATCCATAGGCATGGGCAACGATATAGGTCCAAGCCAATTAGTATCAATTTTTCCCGTTTATTTTTCTCTTCTTTGGTTACATGTTGATTTTCCTTTAGGACGAGGTCACCGACTTGAAAGGTTCATTCATGAACACGTTTTTCATAGGAATGTTTGATACGTTTTTGGTAGATTTGGATATGGTCAAGAGCATTGAGATGACGTTCATCTAATAATTCAAGTTGTGCCAAATTCTCCAAGTGAAATTCATCATTGAGCATGTCTTGTAATGAGATACGGAGAGATGAGATCTGGACTTCGAGAGGTAAGACAGGTCCTCGATCAGAGACCGTAGAAAAGGGGGTGGCAACGGTAGAAGTGTGAATACTAGTGCGATAAGCCCACAAGGCAAAAGGAATGTGTGTATGCCAATCCTTCCCAGTATCATTGACTACCTTCATAAGAATTTTGTTCAAGGTTTTATTGGTTGATTTGGCTTGACCATTGGTTTGCGGGTAATAAGGTGATGAGAAACTGATTTGGATGTCAAAAGCATCGCATAGTTTACATAGGGTTTTGTTTTTTAATTGTTTTCTCATTATCCGTGATAATGTGGTGAGGGACACCAAAGTGACAGATGATGTGATGGTTGATGAATTCACATATTTTCTTGGCTTTGGTGGAAATGAGGGGAATGGCTTCTACCCATTTAGTGTAATATTCAGTAGTGGTTATGATCCATTGGTGGCATTGTGAAGAATGGGGTTGATCTCACTAACAAGATCCAAACCCCATTGAGAAAAAGGCCGAGAGGTCTCGCACGACTTGTAAGGCATGACTAGGGGTGTGATGGAGATTAGCATGTTGCTGGCATTTCATGCAGTGTTTGACATAATCACAATAGTCACGGTTTAGGGTTGGCCAATAATATCCTAGGTGAAGAATGTGTTTTGCGACAACAAGACCACTAAAGTGACCTCCACAAATTCCATCATGGACTTCCTTAATGGTGTAGGGAATTTTAGAACTTGTAAGGCATCGTAAGAGAATGTTGTCAAAACTGCATTTGTATAGAAGACCACCCATGATGACATAATGGGAGACACTTTTAAGAAAGGCACGTTGTCCATTACGAGTGAGATCAACGGGTAAAATGGAAAGGGAAAGATAGTCTGCATATTACTTATACCAAAGGTCATGTGGGTCAGGGGCAGCGGCCTGATAGAGTAGACCTCACAAGGTAAATAAGATGGTGATTGTAGCCTTTGTATAGTGACAAATATTTTAGAGTCGGCGGGTGAAGCAGGTATCTGAGAAGCCAAGCAAGCCATGGTATCTACAAATTTATTGGTAGAACGTGGGGTGGTTTGAAGTGTGTAATGCAGTCAAAGGTGGTCAAAAGTATGTCCACGTGATGCTTATACTTTTGAAGTATCTCATTACGACACTAGTATATACCATTGACTTGGTTTATGACCAACTAAGAATCACCAAAGATGTTGATTGACTTAACATCTAAGGCATAAGTAGCCTAAAGACCCAATACAAGTGCTTCATATTCAGCAATATTATTTGTACAATCAAAATCAAGTTTGAAAGATAGAGGCATAGGTTCACCGTCAAGCGGAATGAGGATAATACTAGCCCCACCCCCACGCTGACACTTGGAGCCATTGAAGAAGAGTGTCATTTGGTAAGTGTGTTCGTCTCAGGGAAAGTGTAGCTATGGACTCGTCTCTGGAAACACAAAGTTAGAGGGGGTTGATTCCTGAAATAGGTGCATCACCAATTGGTATGCGATAGTTTGGCCCTTGAAGGAATTTTGATGGATGAATTCAAGGTTGAGGTCGGCCAGAAGCATAAGCCAGAAAGCAGACGGAGTTGATTTTGATAAGGTTTGGCATACATGTAGTGTAATGGGTCAATATTAGTAATGATGAAGGTTTTGTGGTTGAGTAGGTAATGGCGGAGTTTGGTGGTGACAAAAAACTAAGGCTAGGAAAAGTTTTTCGGCATGGGTATATCTAGTTTTGTAGTCAAGAAGGGTACGACTTATGTAATAAACCACTTGCTCTCGGTGTTGGTCATCGCGATGAGCGAGCATGGCACCTAGAGAATGGTCAGTGGCAGAAATATATAGGTAGAAGGGCTGGTCATCCTTAGGAGGAATGAGCACTGGTGGTTGAAGCGCATTGTTTCAAGGCTTCAAAGGCTTTATGGCATTCATCATCCCATTTGAATGAAACTCCTTTCTTGAGAAGATGATGAAATGGCTGACAACAAATGATTAGAAAACTACGAGATAAAATGATGAATGGATTGTAACTTTCCCTATGGGCATGAAGTTGACAGAGATTAGTGGGTGGCGGCATTTCAAATATAGCCTTGAGTTTAGCAGGATCGACTTCTATGCCACGCAAAGATATGATGAAACCTAGGAGTTTCCTAGAAAGTACCGCAAAGATGGACTTTTTTGGTTGAAGATGAACACAATACTTGATGAGGCGGTCAAAGATGATCTTAAGAATGGGCAGGTTTTCAGTTGATGCTTGGATTTGGCAAGAAGATCATCTGTGCAATCCTCCAATATGCGATGCATGATGTCATGGAAGATGTAAGTCATGGCTCGTTGATATGTAACACCGGCATTTTTGAGGCCAAAGGGCATGACTCGATAGCAGAAAGTCCCCCAAGGGGTGATGAAGGTAGTCTTGTGTTGATCCTCAGAGCTAGTAATATTTGATTGTAGCAAAAAACCATCCATGAGTGATAACATTTCATGGCCAATGGTGAGATCAACTAGTTGGTCAATTCCTAGGTAGTGGGAAATCGTCTTTGGGATAGGCAAGGTTGAGGTCACGGAAATCCATGCAAATGCGGAGTCCCCCTATCACTTTCATGACAGAACGATGTTAGAAATCCATTGGGGATAATCAATGGGTAGAATGAAGGAAATCGAGAGAAGAATAAGCAAGCTCTTCTTTGACCGAAAGAGCAATACGAGGATGCATTTTCCATAGCTTTTGTTTGATAGGTTTGGCATCAGGAATGGTTATGATATTGTGAACCATAATTTTTGGTCGATACTGGCATATCAAAGCATAGACCGAGCAAATGTGTTGCTATTATCCCGAAGGAAAGAGGTGAAGGCTTCATGTTCAATAGCGTTTAAGGATTGGCCAATCTTTAGAATGTGTGGGTCGTCCTGAGTATTAATGTTGATTTCAATGGTCGATTCATTCAACATGGTTTGTGTCTCAGAGGGTAATAACAGGTGAATATAAGATTCTTCTACACCAAGGTAGGTGAGGATGGACTCATTGTCTTGACATTGAACGACGTTAATTCAAGGTGTATCGTCATCAATCATGTTAGGATACAGGAATGGGAGAGAAGAGGGAGCCTCGCCATCGCATTGATAGGTCAGGTCCTAGGGAAATGGTGTTTACAAAAAAAAAATTAGAAGGAATAGATTCAAGATCTACGGACTCCATGGGTGAAGATGGTAATGTGGGTGAATGAGAGGGGGAAGATTTCTCATCCTGGATAAGGTCGATGCGAATATTCTTAGAGGATGGAGCACCAAAAACAATGCCACTACTATCATTGTGTTTACGAGAGGTATAGGAGATGACAGTGTGGTGTCCTTGTTCATAAAAACCAAATCCAAATCCTTTCCATGTGCACTGGTGGAGGAAAGTGTGAGCGAAGCGGTGGTTAGTGAGGGAGTGTAGGTTGGATGAAAATGGTTTTTTTTGGGATGGAGGTTTGGGTTTATAGGTGGCCATATCAAGTCCTCCATACATTAGGTTGGTGTGAAGTTGGGGAGGGTAATAAGGGAAAATGCTACTAATGTGAATGTCATAACTGGGTGTTAACGCAGATGCCTATATTCTTGTGGGGTGAGGAAGGTATCGATATTGTATAGGTGGTATTCCCAGAGTAAGGCGTTGAAAAACACCTTCTAAGGGATCGATGAGTTGGTATGTGGGTAGCGGGTATAGATGGCTCTCTAGATGAGGGGAAATAGGAGCGCTGCATGGTAGAGGCTACAACTTCAATAGTGATAGCAAGGTTAGATGCAAATGTAGTAGTGGCAATTTTGGTAGATGGGCTTATGGGTGAAGGTGAAGTGGTTATGGTGGAGAATACCTTGACCGGTACAAGCACATCATTGGGTTGATATAGCATGTTACAGGTCTTGAAAGGTGAGGGGTCAGCAGGGATGGTGTAATTATGTCCTTGTGTTCAAATTTGAGGCATCGATGTAACGTTGAAGGGACACAACCCATAGCATGGATCCAAGGTCGGCCAAGTAGCAAGTTATACTGGAATTCCCCTTCTAGGACATAGAAAAGTTCTAGGACAATGTGGGGACCTACACGGACATGGAGAACAACATTACCTAGGGTAGAGGTCATGGTGTCATTGAAGGAATGCAACATAACAGGTTACCATGCATGCAATTGGAAAGTATTTTCATTTGGTCGTACGCATGGGAGGAGATGATGTTAATACTAGCACCACCATCGATCATAACATGTCGTATGTGTATATTATCGATAAAGATAGAGATGAAAAGAGTGGGGTCGGGATCGTTGGACTAGAAGAGAGTGACCTCTTCATCTAAAAAGCTGAGGGTGGCCACCTGGCAAGTGGGTGGAGGTGTAGAGGAAGACGAAGACCTAGTGAGAGAGGCTACGTGGTGAGGGGTAATGATGGAGGCTATGGGTGTGGGGTCATTTGGTAAGAATTTGATAGATTGAAGGACCTCCATGAGGGCTTGACGATGTGACTTCGAGGTTTAGACGAGGTCGTATAAAGACATTTTGAGGGGGATTGGTGTAGTTATTTTAGCATTGTGCGATGTGTGACACCATCGAAAATAGGATATGCATGACCTCGAATGGTGACTTTGAGTATGGGTGCGGCTAGAATGTTTGCATCTTGGGTTGGTTGATGGGCTAGTTGCTTTTTCCTTACCCTTGTCTTTCTGAGCACGGGTGGCAATGTTGATCATGTTAATCTGAGGGGAGGTGGATGAAGAGGGTGTGTCATGGAAGGTATAGCAGCAAGAGGGACAAAACCCTAGTGGTGGATATGAGCCTTGTGAGATGAGTAGGGCGCATTGGCATTTGGGTGGTGGTTTGGCCAACTCTCTTATGTGAACCATGTTAATTTTGAATCTTGGGGATGGATCAAAGAGTTATGGGGTGGAGATTTTGGTCGTTGAGTAGGTAATGAGGGAATATCTAGTGGAAATTGGTGAAGGCGAAATGGGGTCCTCATCAAGAAGATCATCATTGTCAAGTTTTCTTCAGGAGGACACAACTAGACAAGAGCGGTTTTTAAAGCCTTATAGTTCTCTACATCGTGTCCTAGACACGATGGTAGGTGAAAATTTTGGTTTTGTCAAACCCTTTTGGTTTGGGTTTGAGTGGGTCATAAGGTCTAAGAGGTGGTAATGTGATGACAAAAGTTTCAAGGAGATTGGTTAGGATTTTGGCGTAGGACCCTGCTAATGGATCACAATGGGAGGTGAATGTGGGTTTGGGTACAGTGTGTGTTGGTTATGGAGGAATATTCTTTACAAGAGAGGGAGTAGGTTTGGTGACTTGTTTAGTGTGTGGTGTGGTCTTAGGTGTTGGTCATATCTTCTTGGGTAGGGGCATGGTAGATGAACTGACAATGGAAGGTTTGGTTGGTTTAACTACCTTATTGGAGGGTAGCAGATTTTTAGCTTTAGGTTGCATCTTTTTGGGTAAAGGTGATATGGGCATATGAGATGTGGAGGGAAAATCGATGGTGGAAGAGGGCGGGTTACCCACGGGGGTAACCGAGGTGTTGTGGAGGTAGGTGGTGTGGGTTGGGCAGGAGGCGTGAGTGAAAGAGAAGGAAGTGTCATGGGTAGTGAAGAAGTTATTGACAGAATTAGAGTTATGGGTGGTAAGAAGGTTACGGGTGAGGGTGAAGATTGTGTGGATCGCTTGGGTATATTAGAGGTCTGTGATGGGGAAATGGGTTGCTGCATTCTTGGTTTACCGGTGGATGGGGGTTTCTTGGCCAAGGTCAAGGGGTGAGGTCCTAGGATGGATGGAAGGGGTGAAGATGATAAGGGCATGGTAGGCAAGGTTGGGGTATGAGATCTAGGAGATTGGATCTTCCTTTTAGGGGCCGGGTTAAGTTTGGTGTTAGTTTTGGAAGATGTAGCTAAATCTAATTTGATGGGTGGGTGAGTAAGGCTAGCTGTTGGTATGACCCCTAAGGTAGTGATAGGTTTAGGTAAGGGAGATGATATAGGCGTGGGCTTGGGTGTAGATGTATATTGGGCTATGGGTAGAGGTGTGAGTTGGGCAATGAGTGGTGCCATGGAAGGTATTGTAATAGTTGTGGTTATGTTTGGTTTGGTTGTTCAAAACACCTTTGGATAGATAGTGGAGGTGTCGGCTAGTGATAGCTACATTTGTGTTAAAACAGAAAGTAGAAAGAATCCCCAAAGTAAGGCTCTATTGACATAATCCGAATGATCACCAAGCGTGAAAAAGGTTTTTTGTAAGTGGGTCCGACATGGATCAAGTGGCAATCCTGTAAAGTGTGTTTGAGATACAGGAAATGGCTAGCTTCAGACTCTATGGGTAAGAGAGATGAAAGCAGTCAACAGGATCTTGAAGGTCCGATGGAGAATGGTCATCTATATGCCGTGGTACTTATATAGTATCTTCCATGGGTAAAGGAGAGGACAGGCCAGGCTGAAGTGGACTCTCCTTGTGTTGGTGTAGGTGGTTAACCCGCATCTTCTATGAGTAGGAGAGGTGTTATTAACAATTGTTTAGAATTTTGAGGGGTCAAAGGTGGTGTGCTTGATTATAGGCTCTTCCACTGGGAAGAAGAAGAAATGACGGTGGCTCCTCTGTGGGTGAAGGAGTAGATGAAATAGGCTCTTGTGCATGTATGGGAGTTTGGGCTAAGATTTCATCTATGGAAGGAACATGAGGCAATTGGGAAGAAATCGGTATGTCATCAAAAATAGCGTGAACCTCGCGGACATTGCTATCATTGTTTGAAGTATCACCAACTTGGTTAGAAGATGAGGCCCGATTAGGGAATGGCTTTTTGAACATGTGTAGGTTTTGGTTAGCAGGTGCATTCGGGCTATCCAAGACTAGATCTCTATTGTCTATCATTTCTTGGACAATATTCTTGAAGGTGATGTAATTATTGTCGTTGTGACCTTTAACATGACGATAGTTGTAAAACTCCTATTCCTTATACCACGCGGCATGGATCACTCAGATCAAAACCAATATGTAGTTTTATAGGTGGAAGGTTAATGGCACCAGCCTTAACAAGTTTTTTTCCAAAATGGAAGAATAAGATTCTCCTATGGAAGTGTACTTTCGTTGTTCTCGTCTAAACTGGAAAGCTTGGACAAGAGAGAGATTAGAAGGGGGTTTGGCTAGGTTTGATTGATGAGGGGACCGGCTTTGAGAACTACGGAATTAGCAGACCCTTTGGGCTTTGAATAGTTTTTTTGGGGTTTTGAAGATGAAGAAGCATCATTTGATTTGAACGTGATGTTCTTGTTACGAAGTTGAATCTTCTTTTCTTCGATAGCATGAATTTCCAATTTCCGTGCCATGGTGAATGCCTCGTCGAAAGTGTGAAAATTTTACACCTACAGGGTTGGTGAGATGTGTCTAGCACATGCCCAAGTAAATAGTTCTATAAGCTCAGTTTGAGGTAATTGGAATGTGAGTTGGTTAATGAGGTTGCGCCAACGAGTGACGAAGTCAGCGATAGACTCATCGTCATACTGTCGTGTGGAATAAAGATTAGTCATGGTAACCTTCTTAACAATGTTGACGAGAAGTGATCCAGAAGCCTTAGGCTATTTGATTAAACGAGTAAATGGGGTGTCTTAGTAGTCCACCGTACCATACCAATGTAGGTCCTATCGTGGACATTGGGAAAGTCCTCAAAAGTAAAGTGTCATCGTGGGCAATCAGGTAACATCCATGTTTAAAGCACCACAAATGTTGTTATGGGTCTTCTTTTCTATTGAAGCGGTTGAATTTTGGCATTTCCTAATGTATGGGGTATGGTCGAATAGGAATGGATGGGTGAATAGGCTCATTACAAATTTCATCCTAGGTGAGGAAATTACATGAGCCGGAAACCGATGCTTCTAATGTATGTATCTTTTCCATCATCAACTTGATGAGGTCATTAGTAGGTCAGGTGGTGGAAGGACACATCCCGTGGCATAAGGGGGCGGATATTGAACCCGATAGGGAGGTTAAGAATAAGGAACCGACATAGAAGGCACATATCCAGAATGGGTGACAGATGAGATAGGTGGTTTTTGATAGTATGTGTATATAGGTGGGATGGTCATCGTGACTCAGTAGCGGTTGGGGCGGTGTTTGCGGGATGGAGAGGATGAGATTCGGAATGGAGTAGGGGTAACCGACACCATGGCTGGTTGTGTTGTAATGGGTATTTGTGAGATAATGGGTGTGGATTGTGCCATGGTCTGGGTGGTGGACGAGGGGACAATAGATATGACATGCGTGAGTGAAACTGGCAGACGCAGGTCATGGTGGGTATGGGACCTAGCAAAACTATCGGGGTGAAGCATGTGAGGGTAACACCACATTTTTGGGGCTGATGCGCAGAGAAGAAATAAGGGTAGGAGGGATGGATATAGGCATGTTGTATATCAACTGACCTAAGGAGTCTCGGGTGGAAGAGTGGGAAAGGTAGAACTGTAAGGCCATGGGATTCTAATAAAGGAGTCATGTAAATTCTTTGTCACTTGCAGCAATGGCGGTAGGTAGGGTTGGATCCATGGGTGACAGGATGGAAGGTAGTGAGGGACTAGGTGGGAGTGGTTGACAACTAGCATGGAATATGAGGGTGTTATTCTGGCTGTGAGTCAGCACCATGTGAACAAGTGTTGACCTAGTAAGACTGTATTCTGTAGATGACACATAAAATAGTAGAAACAAAGAATAATGGGGTTTGGGAGGTGAATCTGGTCAATGTCTAGATTTTGAAAATCAAACACAGAGACAAACCGCCAATAGTCGGAGTTGATTGGTGATGGTTGAGGGCAAATCGATGATGACAATGATGATGATGATGGTTGAGGGAACACCGATGACGGTTTTTGAAACCAATACCGGTCACTATGGAAGAAACCAGTCTCAAAGAATGAAACAGGAATGTTGGATGTGTACTAAGAAAACTGGGTATGACAGTGAGGTATCAACAAGGGAGAAATATGATGATGCCACAGAGGCCGTAAATGCAATAGAAACAAGATGAAAGCTATTCCGTAAAGTAACTAGAAAGCCGTGTCACGGTAACGTTAGGGTTTAGCGCGATGATGGTCGATGTGAACTCGGAGACGGTCACTGTAATCCGACATCGGTGAATGTGAAATTAAAAAGAAATGAAGAAAATTGGTTTTGTGAGTTAAATTAAGTGAGGAATCAAACTCAAAACCCTGAGAATGAGGATATGGGGCCCTAGCACACTCAAACAAAGGCAGAATACTCTAACTACAATGGTGGAGTGTGCAAGGAAGAAGAAAAATGGAGAGTCATAGTCTCACACCTCAAAACACAAACCAAGAAGAACACTAAGAAAAAGCACGATCCTAACAATGATTTTCTTATGTTTGTTTAGCTTATGCTATTTAGGACTGATTGTGTGTATTTAGAAAAAAAAATTGGTTGGGAAGGTGTCCTACGAAGAAGGATATCTAAAAGGAGAGGTTTCAGGTATGTTATGGCGAGGCAGGCCATCCTCTGAGATGATGACTCAACAGAGGCAACGAGCTGGGGAGTACCTACCAACCGGATCATGTGATCACTGATAGATGTTCTCAAGTGTTGTTTAGGAAAGATGTGTATATTTTGATTTTTTGTGCGATCTGGTAGAGAGAAAGAGGGAGAAAGTGCTTTCTACGATTCTTTGTGTCAACCATCAGCTGGGCATGACTTCCAGCATATAGGTTGCCCTTAGTTTTAATGTGAGCTAATAATGCAACAAATCAAAATGCAATGCAAGTGTTTTAAGCCCAAATCGAAGTGTGATATTCGATGTAGCAAGAGATGAACATGAAGAGGGATGCTCTTTCACTAATGCAATGCAAAAGAAAGGAAGATGTGTTCTTTTTAAAGCACCAAAAATACGATTGTTTTTAGACAATAGAAAAAGAAGGAATGGATTCCAAAGAATAAAATTAATGTGGAATATTTTTGAAGGAAAACAAAAACACAACTTTCACCTAGGAATGAATAAATGCAAAAGAACCCCTGATGGGTCCCACCGAGCATGCCAAAATGTTTCACCGTTTTCTTTACCTTTTCAAAATGACAAACAGATAAGGGTAAGGGCCAAGGAGGAATACTTGTTAAATGTTGGTTGGTTGATGGTTGTTGTGCGTGTTTTGACTTCATGTTCCATAGCTGAATGTGAGAGCTTCCTTTTAACTAGGAGGAACTACCGGTAATACAAAACAAGACCACAAGAGGATACTTAAATGATATATGACAGTGGACTGCCTAGCATGTGCTAGATTTGGGAAGTGTGATACTCCCTAGATGGTTGTCAATCCAATATTTAAAACAAATTAATGTGAGAAATAAACAAAGTCCTACTATATTTGATATGATTTAGGTATCTCATTCAAGTACAATAAGCAAATCCGATCACAACATGCTAGGCTATAGTTGGATCTCGAGATGAGGTGTCTCAAGGTACTAGGGCTGGCCGTGGTCGATTCTCGGGTTATTTAGGTCAATTGGTAGGATGATTGTTGGCTCTGTTCTTGGTTAAGGTGTAAAACACAGAGGCTGACGTCGGTTGGGTATGATCAATGCCAATTTAGGTAGAACCGATGGCGGTTGTGGATAACCGACATTGGTATGGGTATGACCAATGTCGGTTTAGGTAGAACCAACGACGGTTGTGGATAACTGATGTCAGTATGGTTGAGGTAAAAGAAACCCAAATAGATTAAATGGCGAGAAGATGACACGAGGTCAAATGAAGTTGGGAGAGTGGATGAGAAGGTCTGTGTAGATCTCAAGTACACTCGACCGGATATTAGGTCGAAATGGTGAATTGGTGGTGTGGGTAACGGAAATGATGAGATTACAAGCTTTTAAGAAATGGAAGAATGAACATGCAAAGTATAAACTAATGACAGGAATGAAAAAAGTTAACTATGCTGAAATAGACAATGTTGGTAGAGATGTACTTACTGTGATGTAGATTTTGATGGCTAAATGGCGGTGGTTGTTGATCAGAAGTGTAGTGTTGGATATCGTAGCAATGGTTCCCATAATGATTCGGTGAGTGCAATGCTTCAATATTTGTCTTGGTGATGGCTCTAGATGTCTAGATATGTGAAAGGATGTTGGTTTTTGCTTGCATGTAACTCTGATCTCCTCTTCTTGCTCTCGAAATATGACAATGCAAAAACAAGGTTTTTTGGCTGAATAAATGGTAACTGACGATGGTTCCAGGTTGACCAGCATCAGTTTAGGGGTGATCGGTGTCGGTTAAGGTGGGATTCCTAGGTTTACTAAAATGGGTAGATCTTTCTAATTTCTTAGGCCCAGTTAGTTTATTCTCATGGATTAGAATGGAAACTTCCCTTCTAATGAGCGGGAATGTGGTTAGAGATATTTTAGGGATTGATTTTAGGGTTAGACCAAATCTTAGCTCATTAAGGCAAGTGAGACTTAGTTATTGTTGGTTATGGAAACATGCCAAGAATAGGTCTAGGGTGAGGTGGCTAGATGAGGTGTCTAGGTGAGGTGGAAATTAGCTTAATTAAAATAATTAAGTAATGAATATTGTGAGGATGGGTATTAATTTAATTAAGTTAATTAAATTAATATTAATGTGGGGTGGAAGGGGCCATGGTTAGATGAGTATGCTTGAGTGGTTATTTGACAAGGGACCAAGGGGAGTGTGACCCAATTTTGGTGTCTACACACATCCATAGTCCGTTGATACACTTCCTCCCGATAAGTAGTGTCTGGATACTTCCCATGCACTACTTCTTCCCTAACAACTAGTTTCTGTCTTGGCATCTCCCTTACGCGCGCAACCTCTACTCACGTTTTTACTAGTAAATCCTGACTCACGCATCACTCTTGGCATCCACTGAGGGTTGGCCTTATTTATACTCACCATCCCAGTGCCTTTGTCTTTCGGTGTTGTTGGCTCATGTGCTCAAACAACTCAGGGCACTCCTCATACTTATGTTTTTTCCACACCATGAGCACTGCAATAGGTCAGGACACTCATGCTTATAATTCTCTGTAGACCCACAGTTATAATAGGTTCCTCACACTGAACTCACCTCTTCCTTCGCCGTAGTTCTTGTGACCATGAAATCCTCCTCGAAAACCTCTTCCATGCACTCCTCCATCCGTGCGCCCTTTATAACAACAATCATCATCCTTGAAACTACTTCCAAAACTAGTCTAGCACACACCAAGATCAATAGCATCATAAATCTGGTTAATCAGCCTACAATCCTTGGTATCATGGGTCGTAGAGGTAAAATATTGCAATAAAAAGACTTATTCTTACAGATTGCGCGATGTATTAGAGGACACCTATTTGCATCATGATCCCCATGGAAAATCTCATAGTCTACTTTGCCATGGTGTGTACCATCTTCTGAGGGAAACTATCCTTTGCATGCCCTTCTACTTCACATCAGTACATCAAAGACCACTACGAACCTCATGCACCGAATTTATAGACAGTTTCTCCAACTTGGCCATTGTAGTAATTTGAGCCTCCAAGAAAGGGCTAACACCAAGATCAATGCTCCCAACAAACCTTAGCATGCGAGTCACTTCCAAGGCCTTGTGCGGGTCTCAGAAATTCTTGTGTGACACTTCCCTTCTAAACGGTATTATCAATCCTCCAAAAAACCATTAAGCATGTTGAGAAGGGTGAATGTCATTGGATATTTTTGACAAGAGATTCTTGAACGTGTGTCATACTCCCACACAATCTTTGTCATTCCTTGTTGGATCTCCTTTAGAGCGTTGATGCTCTTCTACTCAAATTCAGGGATATGTAATTCTAGTAGGAAGGCCTTCTTCAAAGTAGTGTAGTCTACTACCGTTTGATAGGGTTCATACTTTTGATACCAACTATGTGCACACCCTTGCAACGCGTCTTTTCAAACCGACTTGCCTTCTACTCGAGGTAGTGATCCCTTTCGCATGTCATAGTAATTCACACTTGTGGACATGCTCTTCAACATCCTCAATACCCACCGTAATCCGGTAAGTGCAAATACATCTTAAAATTACTTGTGGAGGTGGTTGCGACCCTTGTTTTGATCCAGAGCCTTGGTTCCCTTTGGTGTTTCCTCCTCCACCAGATCCACTGGATCCACCTAGTCTTATGCCTCCTAACCCACCAGATCCTCCAAATTCGCTAGGTCCACTAGGTCCTCAAGCTCCTATACCACCGATCCACCTCCCGTAGCCAAAAATGGCCTTAATTTGTCGCTCCTAGTGTTCCAAATGTCCCATTTGATCGTGTACCGATGGTTTGTGATATTTTCTCACTTGCAGATCATGTATTTCATGCCACTTCCAGATGTGATACCCAAACCTTGTGTATTTTCACCTTGTCCAAAAATTCCTCCAAATATGGGAATGGTTTGCACAGCATGGATGTCCCAAATGAGAAATTATATCTCCTAGGCATATATCGGTTACTTCCACCGATACCAACCGAATTAACAATACCTCTTTCTTGACCTAAAAAACCAAGTGTCAAGGGTTGGTCACCATGTGGGTTCAGATGTGCATCGATGGCTCTCCTTTCTCCACGTGATGAACTCTCATCAGAAGCTAAAGGGGATTCTCTCCCGCACTTGCCAAGATGGGGTAGCATAGACTTCTCAGTTCCACATCCTCTGCGTGAACCTCAACTCCTTCTCGCAATGTCTGCCTCCATAGATCCATCACACCTACAACCTCGCATTGTCTAGCCATCTCCCTTTCATGAGCTTCACTATATTTGAGTCGTCTCTCTTCTCTTTCTTTTTCATCCGTAATCTCGCCATCTTCCACCACCCTAGCTTCCTTTCCCAGTGCTCAGAGAAGCTTAGCCGCCATAGGGAATGCCTCTAAACTTAGGGTAATGATCAATATCTTCATAGCCAAAGGGATAACATGTAAAAATGATCCTCTGGGATCCCTCAAAAACTTGAACTCAACAACCTCTGGGCAAGAATATGTAGAAATGGCGTATTCCAAAGTATAACTAGTTAGGACTCCTTTCCACTAGTGATCAACAAAGACACGTCCAAGTCAAATTTGCATCCTGCAACCTCTGGTAATCATCTTAGGTCCATATGCATGATCTATAGTACCAACTTGATCTGGATGCATATGTTGAAAGCCATTCATATAGTTCTATTGGAAGACAACAGAAGAACATATCGTACAACTCATGGTACATATTCTCTTATACCCATCTACGTGCATTGAACTCAAGTCTAGTGTCGAATCTTTGAGAAAACTCATCCTCCATGCTCTTGAACCATGCTTCAACACTTTCCAAGGTCAGATGTTTTGTCATCACACATCACAGAACCAAGATGTATGTCATTTCTCACAACAACTTCAAAAAGAGGTCTCAAAAATGGAACCAAGATGTAGTCATTTTTATACACTTAGAACAACAGTCTAATCCCATGCGTGTCGGCCTTTCACCCAACGGCACTTTGCGGCGCTCACTTGAGGCACGTATGGGCATTGATCCCCTCCTTTATGTGAGTCTTATGAGAATACAAAGCCCCTACTCGATAGAAGCTTAGATGTAAGAAGGAAAGAACCATGCATTCATTCTAAGAGCTTATGATGAGTTATCATTTATATGCATCCATTCAGATAACAAAAGAGAAGTATCAAATAGAATGCATAACTAATTCATAACACAAAGGAAATACACTAGGGTTTATGCTCATGAAAAACATATATTATTTAGAATAGAACCTTATATTCATGTTAACCTTCAATAACCACATTATATTCATTAAGGCCATAACAGACCAATATAACAATGCATATCGTAGTCATGTATCCGGAACCTAAGCTATGCTTTCCACATTACAAAACCCATTACTGAGACCCATCCCCTAAATATGTCATTTCACTTACAATATTCCTAACAAGGACCTTAACCCATAGAACCCATTGTTATCTCTCAGAGCTTCACTGTCCAAATGCTATATGATGCCCCTTTGATCCTCCTTTCTTCTACTTGAGCATCTCTATATATAGCTTTAGCCTCCACCACCATGCCTTTCTAAGGTAACAGATCGGTTTCCAGTTTCCAAGTGGTCCTCCAATGGAGCATGCTCCCTTTGGTCTGAACTCTCCATTCTTTCGTGAATGAAGTCTTTATGGATCCTTCCATCGCATGCATAGAATATTCCTTTCTTGACCATACAAACCGTCAAGCTAGCACCTTATCCACTCTGTATGCTATACGGGTCACGCTTTTCTCGTGTGCTTCCAAGAAGGCTGAATATGGCTATGTCCCAAAATCTGTCTTGCCTTGCGCATGCGCCGTGTGTGTTCTACTAAACCCTGCTAAAACCCTATCTTGCGCACTTTCACCCCACACACCCTTCTTCAAATAGGTCCTACGCACCCACACGCCTTTTTGTACTTAGCCAATATTCTGGGGCCCAACAACATTAATATTAGTAGCTACACCACCCACATAATTTAAATAGCCTAAAGGATCCGACTCTCCATAGCTCCTCTGCATCCGGCCCCCTATCTATATCTGGGTCAGCCCTATCTAATCTGAACTAGGGGATGTCGACTAGACTCTAGAGAGTCTCCCTCGCCATATAGAGATATAGGGAACCTATGGCTATATCAATAGGGCAGGGGTAGTCGAGGACCCTCAAAACCCTAACTAATTTGTAACCAACTTTTGGGTTATAAAAGGAAGTCAAGGGCTCATTTGTAAAGGGCGAATTTGAGAGAGGAGAAGAAAATACTTTTGTATGCAAGCTTTATTTCAAAGAAAGAAACTTTGTGTTCTTTTGAGAAGACATTTTGGAGTTAATGAAATATGAACTTTGTGTCCCATTCATTATCTCTTTTAGCATTTGATGTTCTTATGTTCATTAGATGTTAGTGTTTTGAATCTTACATGTGAATATTGTCTTGGATCGTATTATCAACACTATTAATATGTTGTTCTAGTTCACAATGATGAAGCTCTGATTATCTACTTGCTCACGTGTGTTTCCTTTTACTCATTCTCATTTAGCGATGCAAACTCCATTTTATTTATGTTATTTTTTTTTGTTCTTATCCATGCAATATTAGGCTCGATTTTACCTAACTCTTACATGTTCTTTCAATTCATTCCATTCCATCTCCCTCATTCACTTTTCTTTCCATTGATGTTCCAACCCCCACATACAATTTTGAATGTACAGATGTAAATACGATTTTGGTTTTCAATAATAAAGGTAACCTCACCTTCATTGAGGAGGGACTTCGTTCCCACACTTGCATGTCATATGCATGCGTGCAAATCCATATGCTAACATTTTATTTTGACCATCTACATGAAAGGTGCGCACCTATGCTCAAAGGGGTGCACTCACGCTCTAAAGGTCATGCATGTGCTTTATTGGATGTGCCTACGCTCTATTGGACATGCCTACGCCTTACTAGATGTTCTTATGCATCATTATATTTGTTATCCTTTGTGTTTCATCTACGTTATTGCTTTAAAGTATGTGTTGACGCCTCATGGCGCGCCATGCAATTCCATTGTAAGATTTTGTGAGAGGCATGTTTTTGCATAACTATGTGCATTATCGTCACCTTCAAAGGATGTGCTCATGCTCTATGGGGCACGCTACTACATTAGGAGGCATGTTGACACTATAAGGTAAAGTTGGCTCAAAGTTTAAAATTTCAACTTTTGGTTTTTAGTGTTTCTGTCATTTTCCAGGGGTTTTTATCTATTGTTGTTGTCAATTTTCTGATTTAGAGCAGGTTTTCTAACAAATTATCTTAGGGTTTGATGAGTTATTTTGTTTTCATGCTTTATATGAGTTTGGAATAGGGTTTTGTATGCTCTTCTCTTGCACTTTGTGTGATCTTGAGAATCAAAAGCACCTCTAAACCTTATTTTTGCTAATTTTAGAGTAAGTAGGAAAAACTTATCATTCATTTCTATGCTTAAGGGAATAAAATTTCATTTTGGCATGTATATGATCTTTTAGTTTAAGAGATTTTCATTGATAAATAAATAAGGCTAAGGCTTGTGTATGCTCTTCTCTTGCACCTAGTGTGATCTTGAGAACCAAAAACAACCTTAGTTTTCACTAAAAAAGCACTTGGATTAATTGGGAATAAACCTTGATTTACAAATTTTTATGGTGGTTATTTGATTTACAAGATTTTTATTACTATCTAGTTGGGTTACTTGTTGTGTATGCTCTTCTCTTGCATCCTTGGACGATCTTGAGAACCAAAACAACATTTAATCCTCTTTCTATGATATTGTAGATCTTTTTGAACTACTAACCATTTGTGTGAAGGACCTAATGCTAGCCAAAGAAAGGAGAACTCTCTTCAAACCAAATTCTAACATTCATGTGTGTTTTAGGTTACCAATAGTGGTCTAAACCAAATTGCTTAATCCAAAAGATAAGAAAATACACCACTTTGCAAAAATGGTATGTGCAGGTTTGGTTAAGAGCTAAATCTCATCCACTTAACTAGGAGAAACTTCCTTTGGCATAAACCTTAAGATAACAAGAGGAATTCTCCTAGGAACCCCAAAGTAGTTCACGCAAGAGGGAACCTTGTGAACAAAATGGGAAAGTGCTCCACACTACCCAATTGATTAGTACACCTTGAAAGATTAGAGTCAAAGTTACCTCCATTGTGACCCCAGTGAAAATACAACTGAATACAATTCATTGCTCATTGTATTAAAGGGGGTAAAGTAAATCCAAGATACTCCAAGATTAGTCAGTGTGACTTTCTTGGTAAATCGAGCTCACAAAGGTAGTTTGTGACAACCTAGGTGAGAGAACTAATAGGAAGCTTGTCAACTTGGAGCCAATTTTGTCTTAGCTATTATACTTGAGAGCTCTCACAAAGTGACAACTTTGTTGGATTCAAACTCTTGTTTTTAAACAAGGGAAAGAATCTCTTAAAGTTGAAACCACATGACATTTCATCATGAAATATATTTAGTGTTACTTTGTCCTAGTTTTTCACTTGTCCTAAGACAAGGTAAAACTTTGCCAAAGTTACACTAAGTATTTTCATCACCACTTGGTCTACTCCTTTGTTTTCTTGTTTCTCATTTTGAGACAAAGGAGAATAAATATACACAGATACCACTAGAAATAATCGTGTCCACCACTTTTTTAGTCTACTTGCATGACTAGGTTGCAATGCCGAGAATACAAGTGTTGAAAGTGTGAATGGTACGTCATCAAGTTCTAGTAGGCCCTTTATCTCAAACCCATATTGAGACTTATTATCATTCTAGTTAGGTTGTCTTATCACTACTTCTTTTGAGTTGTTACATTGCTCACATTATAGCCATACAATTGTGATATTTACGTCTTGTTTCCATTGTGAAACTTGACCTAAATCTCTAGATTGTATTGTTATGTTGCTCGCACGCATAGTAATTCCTTGATATACTTAGGCATATTTTTACATCCTAGCCTTGTCTTGATTTTTGGAGTGTTGATGTTACCTTGTTAGCATCGCTATAACGCCATTTTGATACTAAAATCTTGTTTTCTTGCAAATTTTTATTAACGTGTCCAAATAGTGTTGTTACGTTGCTCACATTTGTATCTTCCATTTTACAAGACTTAGAATTTGTTAGTGTCTAGAAACTGGTTTTTAGTATACCTTGTTAGAGATCACATCAACACTCTCTTAACATTTAGATATTGTGTTGTCACTATTTGTTTTAAACCTATCTTGAAAAATCATAGGGAGTAAACTTTTTGTTGTGACTGGATTTGAGTTTTATACGTTATTGTATTGTCCTAGAAATATCGTGTCATATATTACCTTTCTAGGGTAGATCATTCTTTATTCTTTATCCTAGGGCTCATAAAGACCTATTGGATTCATGGCTATTTTATAGTCACCATTTTTTTGTGACGACTTAGCATCGTTACGTTACAAAAATTTTCCTAGGGTCCATTTTTAGTAAACCTTAGTGGAAACCTTTCGCATTGTACCCCTATTTCAAGTATGCCTACTACAAGAATGGGGTCCCAAAAGTTAGAAGCTGATCTCTTTGGAGGTGAAAACCCTCTTTTAGAGGATAATGTCATGATTGATCATAGTGGTGGAGAGGAGGATTCTCCTCGTGCGGATATGGAGCTTCATCCCGCCCATATTGATGATTACTTGTTTCACAACAAACATGAGGTTCTTATGCATGTTGTAGAACTAGGAGCTAAGTTACCTTCCACAATTGACCCTTCTCTTATCATCGGCATGGTTTAGGGAGAGGAAGAAGTGGAATGTCCTCATCGCAATATTAATGAGATTTTAAACCTAGGACATGCCTCTACTTCTGGATGACAAAATAATGAGGAGGTACCTTTTGAAAATGATGGAGACTATCATATACCTACGGTTAGAGTTCACTATGAAGATCATGAAGACCATGTTCATCATGAACAACCTCCTCATGAAAATTATAACGAAGTACCCACTTGGGAGGTAACCTTAGAAGAAAAAGTACAAGCTCTCACTCGCCAATTGGAAATTTTAGCCTCACATGTAAACAAAGAACAACGAAACCGTTAAAACAAGCCATACCAAAAGCCAAACCTAAGGCTTCACATCATGATTTCCAGACAAATACTCCTCGTCGAGAGACACAAAAACCCTATGAGGAATTTTTCATAGAGAATAGGGGTGGGAATACACCTAGATTTAACCCTTCATACAAACCTATACCACCCACACAAGATCCAATCTTCAATCAAGAGTGGTCCACTATGAAGAACGCCCTTCTAGCATTGTAAGAAGGAAAAACTGGTAATAACAACAAGAAATACCAGTTCGATGAATTGTTCCTTATCCGTTTGATAGATCCATGTTACAAGTACCTTTCCCATGACATTTTGATTGTCTAAAGTTTGATAAATACAAGGGAAAAGGTGATCCCCAAGATCATATCAAAGATTTTTATATGGCATGTCAAGAGGTCACATATAGCGACAACTATCTTATTCGCCTCTTCCCATGGAGTTTAGGAGGACAGGCGCTAGAGTGGTTTTTACACATCCCCAAGGGATCCATATCTACATGGCCGAAACTAGCGAGAACATTTTGTATGTCACTTCTCTTTTAATATAGAGAGTGATGTCACCATGCTAGATCTATGCAATGTGAAACAACGAAACTTCACTACTTTCCTACAATGATGGAGAGGGTTAGCTAGCCACTTCCCTTGCTCCATACCTGAAAAATAGTTGATAATTATATTTATTCCCAACCTGTCATCTTGAAATTACATTCCACTTACAAATGCATTGTGGTAACACATTCGAAGAGGTAATCGAAAAGGGAGTCAAATCGAAAAAGCGTTGTTAGCTAGAGGGACCCTAAAACCCTTTTCATGTGATCATAATGATTCCAAAACTAATGACAAGACAAATTTTGTCCCTAATAGGAATAAAAATGTTTTCGGTGATGGAATAATAGACTCTAAGTGAGTACAAGTCATTCAAAACCACGCTCCTTTAAAGCTTACAAAGGGAGCTCGCCATGGAGTATAAATGTCATGCTTTCACTCCTTTATCTGACTCAATATCATCAATACTAAAATAGTTAGAGGTCGTCAATATGGTTTGATACCTTGAATCACAACCCTATGGGGATGATGCACCTAAGCCGTCATGGTTTAGGGAAAATGAATTCTACATATTTCACCGCATTAAAGGTCATAAACTGACAAGTGCTTGAAACTAAAACATTACATTCAAGACTTGATCGATAGTGGTGATGTAGAAATAGATTCTTCTGCCCCTACCAAATCTCCAAACACAAATATGGGGATTTTCAAAGAACCTTTCCCCAAGCACGAAGGAAATAAAAAGCAGGATAAGGGACAGTCGTCTTAAAATAAGAGTGTCAACTATGTATCAAGAATGAACCATTTTGATGCCTTAATAGGTTGTGTTGATTCACCTATTGAATATATCAACACGATCAAAATTAGAGAAAGAGAGTGCACCATGGCAATGCAACGAGCTCGCCTTGTTATCTCAGAACCTCCTCACCCTCCTCCTCAAGAGCGTCACTATGATGTGTTATATCAATTAGAGAAGACCGCGACTAAGATTTCAATCTTAGACCTTATAAATATTTCTAATGTCCATAAGGATATCCTTTGCAAAACCTTACAGGGATCAAGAGTGTCCATTGATATAGACCCAACACACTTACAAGCCATGGTAGTGCAAATCACTCCTTTAGAACACATAACCTTTAGTCCGATGAAAAGTCTTAGTAGAAAATCCCTCCCATAACTTTCCCTTACACATTGAAGTAATAATCAAGCGTAAGAAGGTCAAGAGAGTGCTTGTGGATGGTGGATTGGGTCTAAATATTTGTACTCTTAAGCTAGTTCGACAACTAGGGTACATAGACTGACTTGGAGACAAAGGTCATCACCATAAAGGCGTATGACAATGAAGAGTGACAATCAACTAGAATGATCACTTTCTCACTTTGGAAGTGGGTCTTATAAACCATGATATAAAGTTCCATGTCTTATACTTAGAGCTCCCTTATAACATATTACTCGGTCACCCATGGATTCATGCCATGCAAGTCGTGCCTTCAACATATCATCAATGTTTAAATTTGTAACATGAAGGACAAACACTTACTATACAAGGGGATCCCCAACCATTTTCTCATTGTAGAGCATTGTCGAGCTATTTTCCTACCATCTACGAGTGTCCCTCTATGGAGATCATTATTCCTGTTCAGTTGAAATCCCTCGCTTCACAAGTGGATCTAGATACCTTGTCTACCAATGAAAATGGTGCTTCCACCTCAAAAACTCCTTTCACTGCATGGGAGATGAAGGTTAGACCAAGTGGTTACGAGAGAATATGATCTACAACAAGCCCTTATGGTTCAAAACATTCCCCTATCTGCCAAAGCACACGGTAGGCCGTGTTACAAGTTCCAAAGATCAAGGGAGAACTACCCCTTTGACAATTTCACTCCAGGTGGCTTACTAGAAGATGAAAGGATACTCAACGATATTATTTTTCATCCTCAAGATGATGAAATGGCTTTATGTTACCAATCACCCAAGTATGTTATTCCTAACCAAATAATGCTTACTATGGGATATAAAGGACGTGGTTGCGGCCGTCAAGAACAAGGTCCATTGGAATCTCTTCCAATACCTCATCGTATAATGGGTAATTCTGGTATTGGAATCCATCTGTATGAGTCTCACCCCTCAAATGACGAGGATGCCTCTTTTGAACACGAAGATAGTCCATCTGAAAATGAAAGCGAAACAAATTCTCGGTGTAGTCTTTACGAAGACCTTGCCTCCATGAACCTGTTTTCTAACATGGTTATCCTAACCATAACACCCATTGTATCCCCTATAACTCAGACACTAAAACTCATCTACCCATCACTTGTGAATTGGGACCAACAACAACACGTACCCATCGACGTATTTTAGAATGACGAGGCTATTGGTGAGTTCCTTGGTATCCATGACAATGTTCCCAAAAATGACCACAAGAAAGGATTCTCCATTCATCTCAATGCATGTGTGTACTTTGGAGAGGAGGTAGAGTTGTGTGGTCACTTAAGTAAAAAAGTAAGCAAGGGAAAAAGTCCTATAGAAAATCCTTGCGGAAATAAAAATTCCAAGTCCTATAGCGAAAACCTCTTTGAGGTGCTTGTGGACAAACAAATAGAGAAACCTATGGACAAGATAGTGTACCCACCTAAAGATGAAGATATCCCTGAACCACCTTTGGTAGAAGAGGATATCAATCTCCCTCCCGATCCTACACACATGGAAGATGAATCTAAGTTACTGGTGGAGGAGACAATAGATGTTAACATCGACACAAAGGAGCTGCCTAGAATGGTTAAGTTAGGAGCTTCACTCTCAGCTCAAGAACATAAAAATTTTACAAGACTTTTGAGAGAATTTGCAGATATCTTTGTTTGGTCTTACACAGACATGTCAAGACTTGATCTGCATTACTTGGTGCACAATATTTTTGTATACCCAGACACCAAGCCCATAAAACAAAAGCTCCAAAAGATGCATCCTCACGTCACCTTGCTAGTTAAAGAAAAGCTAGAAATGTTATTAGAAGTAGGCTTCATCAGGCCTATTGACTACTCAGAGTGGATTTCTAATGTGGTCCCAGTTCAGAAAAATCATGTCGGTATTAGAGTGTGTACCGATTTCTGAGATATTAATAAAGCTTGTCCTAAGGACGACTTTCCTCTTCCCAACATCGACATGATTGTCGATTCAACAATTAGTTATGAGATGCTATCACTCATGGATGGCTTCTCGGTTATAACCAAATAAAGATTGCTGAGGAAGACCAACACAAGACAACTTTTACTACCCCATGGGGGACATTTTGTTATCAAGTCATGCCCTTCGGCCTCAAGAATGCAAGCGCTACCTATCAATAGGAAATGACAGTTATTTTTCATGATATGATTAGTGACATCATGGAAGATTACGTAGATGACATATTGGCAAATTCCAGGACTCAAGAAGAGCACCCAGAGATTTTGTGACATATTTTTCAGTGTTTAAGGGACTATAAGGTCTAACTAAACCCGAAGAAGTGTGTCTTCGGTGTGTTATCTGGAAAATTACTAGGATTCATTGTTTCAAGGAGAGGAATAGAAGTAGATCTGGCAAAGGTTTCTACTATAACAAAAATGCCTCCTCCTACCAATATTAGACAACTGTGAAGCTTACAAGGAAAGATTCAGGCCATCGAAGGTTCATCTCTCAACTTGCAGACAAGTGTCATACATTCACGCATCTTCTCAAGAAAGATGTTAGTTTTCACTTGGGGACCAGAGCAGTAGCAAGCATTTTCTTTTCTCAAAAGCTATTTGGCTAAACCCCTATTCTAATGCCACCCATGGTAGGTGAACCCTTGTTACTCTACATCTCTGCCATACACTTTGCAATTGGGGCACTTTGTTGCCCAATATGATAAAGAGCAGAGAGAAAAATTTGTGTACTACTTAAGCAAAACGTTGATAGCTTACGAGCTCAACTATCCACAGATCGAAAAGGCTTGCTTGGCCATAGTTTTTCCTTTTAAAACTACATCACTACTGATCAACAATAAGGTCAAGCTTATTTCAAAAGTAGATCCCTTAAAATACTTGTTGTCAAATCCCGCACTCATAGGAAAGATGGCTAATTGGATCATCTTACTCAACGAGTTTGACATTGAGTATGTACATCAAAAGTTAGTGAAAGGAAAAGTTCTAGCAGATCAACTAGCAGAAGCTCTACTACCAAGTACCAAACCTTTGAGTCTTGAACTCCCAGATGCATCCATAATGTACCTCGATGAATAAATTTTATGGAAACTATACTTTGATGGCTCCTTTACCTTTCATGGTTCAGGTTCCAAAGTTGTGTTGATCACTCCTACGAGAGACTTGATCCCTAGGCATTTTGAATTGGATTAGCATGTCTGAAATAATATAGCAGAGTATGAGGCCCTTATTGTAGGGATGAAGCTAGCTATTAAGTGGGATATCATACAAGTAAATATAATTGGTGATTCCATGTTGATTATAAAATAGGTGACAGATGAATATAAAGTAAAAGATGAGAAACTTCTTCCATACGAGAGAATGTTCGATTCTTTGAAGGAGTTCTTTGAGCGGTAACATTTGAGAAAATACCAAGAGCCCATAATAGAGCAGCAGATGATATGGCTATAGTAGGGTCCATGTTGAGTATTCCACCTACAAACAACGACATGTCATTTTTGTGGAGCACTTACAACTGCAACATATGACATGTCATAGTCCTGTTTAGTGTGTGAAGTTTTGGTCCCTTTTCCCCGTGGTATTGTGACATATTTAATTACCTCAATGATGGAACCTTTCCTAAAAACATTTCTGAACCGATAAACGAAACCTCATCCAACGTATAGTCATTATACCCTACTTGGGGGCACCCTCTTCCGTCGAGGCTATGATGGGAATCATTACGTTGTCTAAATTCAAACGAGTCCATCCTAGAAATCAAAGAGGTACACGAAGGCATCTGCGGGGCTCATACTAATGGGATCGTATTGGCAAATAAAATACTCATAGTAGGCTACTATTGGCCTACCATGGAAAATGACTATTGCAAACATGTGAAGAAATGCTTAGATTGTCAAAAGTACAACAATCGATACATGTGTCGCGAATCCTTACTGACCTATCATGACACCTTGGTCGTTCTCAAAGTGGGGTCTCGATCTTATAGGTAATCTTAAACATGTCTCCTTAGATGGCCATAAGTTCATTATCACTACTACTAAATACTTTACAAAATGGGTAGAGGTTGTTCCTCTTACCTATGTTGAAGGCCCCAGATATCTAAATTTATAATGAACCATATCATCTTTCAATACGATATCCCTTCTGTCATTATCACTTGACAATGGTAAGTCATTTAAATTTTAAAATGTTGAGAGTGTTATGAAAATGTTTTCAAATATCTCTCAAGTTCTCAACCCCCTATTACCCTCAAGGTAACAAGCAAGACAAATCTTCCAATAAAACCCTCGTCTGTATTATGGAAAAGATGGTGAATACAATAGGCCATGACTGGTATTTACACATTCATCCTACCCTCTTGGTATTCATAACGTCTATCCACACTCCTACATGTGTCACTCCATACTCCTTAGTATTCAGAGAAATTTGTCTTTGCTACCCCTAGAGATCGAGATCCCCTTTTTGCGTATCGAGCTTAGAGACTACTTGAATGAAGAAGAGGAATATTAGTAACTCATTGGCCTGCAGAGTTAAAGATATTAGATGAGGAACAACTTTACGCCATTAATCACCTTAAATTGTATCAGGATCAAGTGCGGAAAAGCTACAATAAAGAGTAATACCTCATCAATTTGAGGTAGGAGACTTGGTGTTAAAATAAAATCAATTCAACACCACAAAGGACCGAGAAAAGAAGGGAAAATTTGAGCCTAATTGGCTAGGGTCATATGTTGTGGTTGCCAAGTTTGGTTCAGGTGCCTATAAGCTTTCCTATTCAGATGGCCAAGAGCTTTGGGAACCCATGAACACAATGCATCTTAAGTGTTTCTATGCTTAGGTGTGGGGTCCCTAAAATATCGAAATTGACAAAAAGTATAAAAATAGAAAAAGAAAAGAGAAATAAACAAGTGCATCCAATAGTGAAAACCACACAATATTAGCACTTTCGATAAGTGTTTTGGTCAAAACCGATTTTCGACGCCATTGGTCACAAACATTTGAGTCTAGGGGTATGATAGATTTGTCTTAAGTTGATCCTTACCTTTATCTGAGTCCCTTGTGAGCATGTCCCTCTTTGCCCTGATCCAAATGATCCTACTTTTGAATGTGAAGATTTTGACTTTGAATATTCCCATCTCACATTGGGGAAAACTTCACATTGTCACCTTCTTGCACATAACACGTGGCATTCCACCCTTGTACATCCCATCTAACATTAGGGGCATCCAATTTTCTTCGTTTCCTTGCACATTTGCTTGAAAAACTTCTTAGAAAACATCAAAAACATTCATATAACTTTTTAAAAATCCCAAAATATGTAGATATGTTCCTTGAAAAACTCAAAACATCCAAATATGTTTCGTAGAAAATACCCAAAACAGTGAAAAACGTGCAAAATTGTCCCACAAAAAAAAGTAGTAGTTTGCTTACTTTTAGTTGTTGGTTTGTATGGTTTTAGTTGCATTGCTTTTTGTATTGTGTGCTTTAAGTTGGATTCATTTGCTTACTTAGATTGAGTGTTACTTTAATCTGGTGCATTGCATTGAGTTCATTTTATCTTGCATACTTGTAGATAGTTGTGTTGTTTTGATTATATTGTTTAACTTGTGTTTGTTATTTTACTTGTACATTTTGTTATCATTTCATCATCATATCAAATAAACCATCACATCTATACATCATATATCAATAAAAGCTAAGTCTACATCACACATGTATGTTAAAGATAATCATCAATATCGTATCATCAAAGGGGCAAGAGGGGTTGCGCATGATAAAAATCTATCCCCCAAATCAATATCAAAAATAAAAACATTTTTACTCAAAGTATCTCATCAACATTGATACAAACATAAACATACATATTAAGCATGATATCTCATAAATAAAGTTTGATACATCAGTAATCCATCAATCATCATATATCCATAAATATCAAATGTCCGTGTACAAAATCAATGTGTCTCGATACATATCAGATACAAAATCCATCATGGGCATGGACCAAAAATACAAAAATTTAAAACAAGTATAATTTTTTTAAAATCCAAAAAATTGGTAAAATCGCTAAAAATTCAAAAAAATGGTAAAATCATTAAAAATCCAAAAATTGTAAAAATTCAAAAAAATCAAAAATTGGTAAACGACATGCACGCAGCTGAAGCCTATATCAAATACATTGTCCTCAAACATCAAATTTTTCCTACAAAAACATATTTCTTAGGTTCTTGCTTGTTCTTGTCTCAAACGACTTGTGGATCATCATGATCTACCTCCATTAACAAAGTTGGCTTGCTTACTATGTCGGTACTCCCATGTAACAGTGAGTTATCAAAGACTATGTCATAGTGCACGAATACTTTTCATGGGACTAATTATGTCCTTCATTATTCCCCTCGCATATATCCTTGCTTGGGGCACCATTTTTAACCCTTGTCGTTACAACACGAACATTCGGGAACTAAAGCTTGATAACAAAAACATTGGTGCAACTATCTTGAATGTTGTTTGTTTGAGTATGTGTGATTGTATTTGTTTCTCTATTAGGTTGGCTGGTTTACTTTCTCGTATTGCATTATATTATGTATGTTGCATGGAGTTACGTATTTTTAACAATGAACAAATGTTAGTAATATAGCTTTTCATGTTATTTTACACTTTTGTTTATTTTAATAAAGGCCGATGATGTAGATCATAGAAAGCAATGACATGATGAAATAAAATTTTCTTATTGAATATTGGATGCAAAGATCTATTCCTATTCTCCACTTTCATGTCTTATCACTATTAATTTTTCTTCCAAAACACCTGGGGCAATAAACAATCATGTTTATCCCTCTCTATCTTATTTCTTCTAGCCATTTCGATCATATTTTTGATCGTTGATTGACTTCTTCTATCACCCCATCAACACTTGAGGGGAATCCTTCATTCTACTAATTTTTCTTCAAAAATTTACTTGTTTATGTTTGTCTACTATATTTGAAGTGAAGTTACTTACTTCACCTCAAACAGGGGCAAATGTAGACACCTAAATTCTACTTTTGCAATCTTATTGCCAAAAGCACACAAATCACTCTCATTCTTACCATTTCTGTTATAATTAGTGATTTCCGCTAATTAACTAATGTTTCTTACCATTTTGGTCAATTAACAATGCATTGTTGATTGCCTAACCTCTTTTGCATTCAGGATGCCAATTTATGACAAATTGTAAGTCAAAATCCTCTTCTAAATAGACAATTAGCGATTATTAGCTAATTAAGCCTATTTTACCCTTGTTTTGGTCAATATACCCTATTATTGGCTCAAACCCCTCTTCCAACCACTCAAAATCACCCCACTTCCCTCCACAACATCTCAAAAGGCTTCAAAAGCTTATCCTAGCCTCCTAATTGACCCTAAGTGGTTGATTAAGGCTCCTCACATCCTAATCACTTGTTAATTCACTAATCATGATTAGCAAGCCTTAATTAGGATTAGCAATTCTTAATCTACTTTGTGCTTTTAGTCCCACATGCACCAAGATGCTAGTTTTCCTCAAAGGAAAAACTATAAAAAGGACTAACCACATACCTTTAAACTTTACACCATGTTTTGATTTGCATATCATATAAGAAATATGATTAATAGCCAAGCTCAATCCTTGCCTCAAGTCTTCAATGGGGTTAGTAGATGGGTATCCAATATGATCTTGTAGTCATTGTTGGAGAGACCATCTCACCTTCCTTGAGTAGCAACAAACCCCAATTTGATTGCTCCTAGATCTATTTAGGTCTAAGTTAGTTAGCAATTGAATGTTAAGTAGGCATGCTTTAGCTAAGATAGATTGATATATCATGTTAGTTCTTTCAAGCATTCCATTAAGATTTAATCATTGATGTAACTATTGTTAGATTCAATAAGCATTTGTTAATTAGACTATGTGGTGTTAGTTTAGCTTTGCTTAGAACTTTTAGTAGTCTTCGAGGAGAAATTAGAAGAAACCCAAATGTAGGAAATTGAAACACATATATTCAATGCAAATGTGAAGACACATTTATGTTGAAAGTTACTGATTGTGGAAAAATAAAAGGCACAAAGAAAAATTCTGCAGAGACGTTCCCAGGAGACAAAGAAACACAAAAAAAAAAGGGGTCACTATGGCCTCCAAAATTTATAAAAAGACATCCATAATTCAAACAACAATTACATAAGATGGAGGTCTTCCAAAAGTACAAGAAGAGGAGGATGAGAGTACTAAGGATGAAGGGATGGAAGGAGATGGTTGGTCGCGAAAGGACGAGGAAGAGAGGAAGAAGAATATTCCTACTACTATATAGGTACTCTCCATGAAACATGCATGCATAGGGGTTGATTGGTCATAGTAGAAAATAACTATGAGGATGCCCCATATTTGATAAAGATGGAAATAATTAAAGCAATAATGGATTATATTAAATAATCCCCATACTCAATATATGACATAATGGAGTTCTACCACCCTTGGTAGATAAAATGATTAATGATATTATGATGGAAGCTCTTAAGGTTGAAAAGTATAACATAATGCAGAATTAGCCAAACTCTTGGCTACACCTAACTTGATGTTAGAAGAGGCAAAGAAGATAAAATAACTATAAGACAAAGATTTGTAGATGAAACAACACATGAAACCTGTAAGAAATATCTGGAACAATAAGAGGTCACGGATGAATTTAATAATGCCAAAGAAGAAACTCAAAAATAGAGGGATATCCTTGAAAAACCCCACAAGGAACAAGATCAAAAACATGGGACCACCTTCACACTATCAAGAACATCTTCACGTAGCACAAGAAAATTTCAAAACCCCTTCGTTCTAAAGGTGTGGTAGAAAAAACAAATAAAGGGTTTATAATGTACTTGGGAGAAATATCACCCATATAGAATACACACATGCAAATTATTTTATAGTATTGAGCACAAAGAGACTAGATGAAACAATGCACGGCCTTGGAAGATACAATGGAGAAAATCGTTTAAGATATATCGCAAGTAAAGCCATAATATAACATGTCATATTTAGATAAATTGACTAATCTATTGCGCTATATGACTCTCGTGAAGCACATGAAGGGTGATAGAAAATTACAATACATCGAAGATAATGCCACTCACCAAGGAGAATACGAAAAAGAGGAAAAAGGTTTGCATTGTATACTATGTGGGTTGGCCCACCACAACCCAAAAAGAAAAACAAGAACTTGATGTCATTAAGAATCAACTCACTAAATCATCTACCACATACGACATTAAAATAAAAATACCACTAGAGATGAGAATAATACATTATTGGAGGGAGATAAATATCGGTAGAAGAAGGTTGTTATATCTCAAAAAATAACTAACATGGATGAATATGATGTTTTGGTACATGAGCATATGGGAAAATTGGAGAAAAAATCCATATAGATTGACAAAGAAATTGTGCATATTTTAAATAATCGAACACCTTTTAACATACCAAGACTTGTCATCTAGAATGCAACAATGCAAAAACTTGAATAGAGATCCACCAAAGCGGCATGGAAAGAGTTTGAATAGACACTAACCTCCTAGTTTTCCAAGCATCTTCAAAAAGGAGTGAGTTAGAAATTATATTAATAACAACATAAGTAGATTTTCTTTTTGTGGAGTCTCATTATCGTCTCGTAGACCTAGTTAAGAAAGTTAAGAAAATACGATAATCTATTTCCTTATGTCAAATTCTTAAGTTCTAAGCGGTTGATGACATGACATTCCCTAAACCCGTTGAATAATATTGTAATGAATACTAAGTGTAACTACACAAGAATTCAAGACTTTGGTGGGTCCTTCATCCAAGTTGTCTCAAGGACAAAACAAAGTTTAAGTTGGTGGATAATGTTGGCGGGGTTCTTCATTAGGTTCAATATGAAGATATTGACTACATAATCTTTATAATATATTGCGGGTTAGGGAAATTTGAGTAACACTAAATTAACTGCAGAACATTGGATAATTCTTCAAGGCTTAAAATAAATAATTTTAATATATGATAGACGTGAATAAAAACATGTCTCCTTGTAACAAATATAGTATGTATAAATATGATGGAAGATATAGTAGGTAGGTATATGTGTGAGTGTATGAGTGAGTCATCGTGTAAGTGATAAGGGTGTGTATATATGTAAGTATGAGTAAAGAGTGTAGAGTAGGATATGTGTATGTTAGAATAAAAGTAGAGTTTTAAGGTGGAATTGGAGAGAATATGTATTCAACAAGATTTATAATTTGAAAAATATATTTGATTATTGAGATATATGAATAAAACAGGACATAGAGTAGGAAATCACATGCCTTTGTGTTATTCTTATTAATCACCTTTTATGATATATGTTAAGTTCATAGACCTAATTCATAGTTCATTGTGCATCTATGTTAATTATTCATGTTTAATATAACACATCCACCTATGTATATGTCGAAACTCTAACTAAAATAAAAGAACATAATAAACTAACAATCACGTATAGTTTATGTCAACAATCTCATAGGTAAGCACAAAGATGTTAGGTGTGAGGCCCTTTAAATTAGTAGGTTTATTTGCTTATACATGTAAATGTTATGACAATATTTCTCACTCAAATGAAACATAACTGACTACGGTAACTTGTGGATTTGAAAATGTAATTGTTAAATTTATTTAGGATGAAATTGTTGGCTTTTGACAAATTTGGTCATGTGACTTTTCTTTACATGATTGACTTCATCTAGGAAAATTGCATAATGCAATATGTTTGTTGGAGATAGTGGCAATATGACCAAACATATGTTTTTAATAATGAGAATTTGGTTTTGATTGGTCAATGAAGGATAATAAGTGTGGTAGTGGTTGGTAGTGTTTATTGAGCAAGACATGTGTAGGAATTATTCAATTTATCGCACAACGAGTTATGGGTTGAGATTATTGCCAAGGAAAGGTCCAAATTTAGGTATCTACAAGTTGTAATGTGTTTCTATAGTTGGAATAAAATTAATTGAATAACAATAAAATAGATATATTTGAACTTGGAAAAATTAACTACATAGCTAATACAATTTAGATCTTTCTAGTTGGACAATAAATCATATTTGTAACCTTAGAGATGAGGCTACATGAAAGCACACAATATATAATCTATTTTATAAGAGTCAGTCTCATGTAAAATAAGTTAATTGATTAAAATAATAACAAAAATATTTAAACCATGGCTTAGTAGTAGTATTAAATTGTTGACATCATAACTATTATATTAGTTGAAGTTTCATTTGTTTTTTTAATATAGGTTGATATGTATGTTGTATTAAAGTATTCGGTAGTTGATGGTGTATGTCGGATGGTAAACATTAATATAGGTTGAGGTGTCTTGTGGTGGTATTAAATAGCTTAGTAATTAAATGTTTTACATGACATCATAACTATTTATATAGGTTGAGGTGTCATTTGATATTTTTTCTAGTTTTTTTAAAATATAGGTTGATATGTTATGTTGTACTAAATTGGTTAGTATTTCAATTTGTTATTCAAATCATAATTACTAATATAGGTTGAGGTGTCATTTGGTGTGTTTTAAAATATAGATTGATATGTCATTTTGTATAACTAGTAATTCAATGTGTATGTCACATCATAATTATTAATAAATTTTGAAGTGATATTTTATGAATTTTTTTATTTTTTTAAAATATGGATCGATATGTCATGTTGTCATAAATTGTTTATAATTTCTATATTATGTCTTACAATAATTACACCAATAGGTGTTCTAAAATGGCATTCAGGGATGGTGGTGGGTTGTAATTTCATGAATGTGTTCACTGTGTTCACTTTTAATTCCAACCTTAAATTTAATGTCCATTTGATTGTCGGTTAGAAGTCTTCATTTTTTACAATGTCATTCGAAAATTCATAATATCTTGAACATACGATGGATTTTGGATCCTTTTTTTAAAAATATTTTTCAAACCTTATGCACTAGTGTATTTAAATTGACACCATTTGTTACTTGTCAAGGAAAATATGCCAAGAAGGAAATGAAATTATTAGTCCCTAACCAAAAATATACTAATGTAATCACTTGTTCCCATTTATCTTATGATTAATCTTCCCACAATGCTACCAATCAAAAGCTCGTATTATTTTAAAATTTTCTAGCGTGTAATGTTGACAAATCTAAAAATGTCATTTAATTAAAATATAAAATATAGAAAATTATTTAACTTATCATTGATTGGTCTAAAAATTTTAAGACCTTATTCTTACCTTCACTTTATTAGAGGTAATTGAGAAACATGTGTGTGTGTGTGCGCGCGTGCGCGTGTGTGTGTGTGTGATTTATACCTCCTTTATGTCCTTTAAAACCATGTATACCTCCTTTCATTTATTTTTGAAATAGTGGCTATATTACTAAAAATAAACTAGTACAAATATTCAAAACAATGGCATATGGTAGCATGCCACTAGTTCTAAACCAACTCGTAGGCATGTGAAACAAAATGAAACAAATCCATAAGAAACACACAAATTACATAATCACATCATAAAACAAGAACATAAGAAATTAGGCAACATTCACGAAGAGATAGGAAGGTGGGGATCTCTATCATCGGGCTTGCCCCACTAACCATCCGAAAGGTCATGCCTATCAAGAATGGGCTCCCGAGCCCGGTGACAATGGTTTTAGTGGCTTCATTATTTTCTTCAAAATTTGTATCTTTGCCCTAGGCATCGAGATCGCTAAGGCCAACCAAGGGTACTTTCCATTTGTAGGAGACATAAGAAAGATGTGATGACAAGCTAGAAATGAGCCCCACCCCCACGTTGAGGTTGTGGTGGAGAGTGACAAAGAGGAGGTGAGCCTTACTTAGAGTGGAAGAAATAATGACTATGTCGTCGGTCCCTACCCCTTTATAAGTGACTTCGATTTGTAGTGGTGATGAATCCCAAGTAACAATGTAATTTCCCCACTAGTCTAATAGGTTTTGGAGGTAAGCCACCTCTAGCGGAACCTTCTACATTTGTACTTATATCTCGTAGAAAAATATTAGACATGTTCGTTAATTTATTAAAATCCAAAAGATTGTAATCAACAATTGAATGAGAAAACATATCTGAATTCCTCTCTTTCCAAATGAAGAAAATGATTTCCACTCTGAAAGCATGCTAGACACAAGTGAAGGCCATGGGAATGCCTAATCGGTCCCCTAGTAGGATATGCTACTAGTGGAAAGGTTCGACTAAAAAGGTTGGAATTCATGAATCCAAACCCAAATTATTTGAGTATTTTGACTAAACCAAAAAAGGTGCATGAGGGTTTCAATTCACCCACAAAATGGGCAATGAGGATCTGGAACACCTAATTAAATGAGCCTACAGCTAAGGGGTAAAACCTGATAAATAATACGCCAAGTAAAATAAACAAGCTTGGGCTCTAAAATAGTCGACTAGATAGTAGAAAATTTTTGTTGCCAACAAAAAAATATAAGAAAATAGGGACTAACAAGAGATATTTTTTCCACTATGAGAAGCTTGGGAGACAACAATTCATAACCCTTACTAGGTGAGTAACTTTGAACAGATGTATATTGAAACCATTTATAGTCCTTCCACTAAGGCCTATAAGAAATAACCCTAATATTGTGTGACATGTCATTCAAAATAGCTTCAACAATTACCTAAAAATATTATTGGTAAATCATTGGCTAAAGAAAATTTGAGTTTAACTTCTTCCCGAGAATGGATTCTTTTGAGCTACCAACTACAAATGTCTTACACAATGTGAATCCCTTATCTTAAAAGTTTGAGGGAGTGCACCCATAGAATCTATACTAATGGAAAATTATGTAATTTTATAACCAAAGAACCACCACACTAAATGAGATTTGAAGGAGAGGCCATTTTTGAACTCATTTATATCCCATAAAATCCAAGGTTTGATTTTTTCCTAAGCCTTCCAAATGATTTTGATAACAAAGGAGCCCACCATTTTCACCTAGGTTGTAGTCTTAAAGTTATCAACACATAGCTATGCATACTAGCACTTCATCCAGACAAGCCCGGAAGCTCAACAAAAGCACGCTGACCACCAGTCCCCTTTGGTTTGTTCATATGATGTTAAACATGCATATTCATAATCATAATAACAACCATTCATGTAAGAAGTTACATCACAACATATCAAATTGGTAACACATATAATAATGAAGCTTAATCATCATATAAAATAACCAATAACACTTGAATTGCCAAGATACCATACTCAAATGTAGTCACCTTAATAACCCATACACAATTATCCATAGCATAACACAATTGATTACATAATAAGTTTGTTGATTACATCATATCTTACTTACAATCAACATTGGACCATGCGTGTGTACAAAACTTGGCTACATACTTCAAAAGATCACTTAATACTACTAATACTCACTCTGGAACTCATTACTCCTAATACTCGTGAAAACAAGGATGCACAACCCATATTCTATGGTGGGGACTTTCCCTTTACCGTCTACATACACCTTCCTAATAATAGGCGTGCTTATAATAAATCATGCTTTTATATAACTTATGCCAACAATATATTAGGCTATATTTAGATCGACATTTACATGCTTTTATCCCGCTTTAATCTTATTAGTAACTTGCTTCATGTATTGTTGTTATCCTTTTTACATGTGCTTTTCCCGATTATAGCTCCTTTGTGTGCATGCCAGGATATCCCACTTTTGTCAATTTTGGATCTTGCTTGAGCATCACTCCATCTCTATTTTTCTATTTTTATCCATGTTCTAGAAAATTGGCTAAGTCTCGAACCATGTGTGTCCATGCGCGGACCTTCATGCGTCACCCTTTTGCATGTTATGCGCCCCTTCACACACCTCTTACGCGTGGCCTTTGACCTTCGTACATGGCTAGTACTTATCCATTTTCCCCACTCAACATAGGCTTTGATGATGAATAGATTCTAAAAACCTAAACCCTTCCAGTCTTACACCTTGCAAAGTGCCTTTCAAAATGTAATCGCACATGAGGATTTTCAAGGCCTCCCGACCCTCAATGGATCAAACAATCCATTTGGCACAAAGGGCATTTCCTTGTCACCAAATTTATAATAATCTTAGGGTACTAGACTCCTTAGGCAGCAACAAAGTTCCTAAAAACTTTATGTAGTCCTTTGTTGAGTTCCGAGATAGCCCATAAAATCTTTGAGAAATTTCTCAAGGTTTTTGTAAGAAGCTTGGGAAGAGGCCCAACAATAAGAATAATAGACATGTCTCACAACAATAGCTTTGGAGCAATTTTGAAGCTTACTCGTTAATGAGAGGGGTTTCATGATCTAATACAATAACTTTTTCTCAACTCTATCCATCACATATTACCAAAGGCGGGAGAGGTTGCTTATAAAGTAAAAAAGAAGCCTAGAAATTGGAAGATTTCTCCATGTTGAATCCACTTCTATTGAAAATCATTTATCCATGGAGGTGGAATGAAACAAAATGTCTATAATATAAAGTATTTTTCCATTGGAGTTTTGAGCCATATGCGAGGCAATACATATCCACACAATACATATCCTAGTAAACATTATTATCATCTTCCAACAAGGTGAGAAACAAGTTGTTATCAAAGTGTCCATTAACCAGATTACATGGGAGGCAAGCCCAAAAGAGAGATACCTTTTGACAATCCTTGTTGAGTGGTATTAGCTAAGAGATAGGAAAAACCTTTGAATACTAAAACATGTATAAGAGGTAAAACTTTCCAAATAGATTGAAAAAGCCCAAGCTACTTAGATTTGACGTCATTCATAGAAAGATAAGATGAAGCATCAATGAAGGGTATGGACACAACAAATAAAAGTGGGTCCAAAATTAAGTGCTTGAGTATGGCCAAAATGAATTTCCATTCAATCCTATCATAGGATTTCTTCAAGTTATTTTTTACAAATAAGGCTTTCTTTTAGGACCAGTGAACCCATTCCATACCTTCCCAAACCACAACAATATTATATAAGATGTATCTACTTTAAATGAACCCTATTTTTCTAGACTAACAATTATAAGAAATAGGTGGTGATTGTGTATATCAAAATATTTGGCATTGGTTTTATGAGAGATGTTGAGTAAGGTAATTGGTCTCTAATTACAAATAATTTTATGGAACCATGGTTAGTAAAATTGTCAAGCGAATTAGAGTGAAAAGTTTCTATATGCACTTACAAGAGGTCTTTTCCAACCACATCCCAAAGAGTTTTATACAATTTTCAGGACAAACCATCTTGACTATGGTATTTATCATTATTCGTTTGAGAAACGAATTCATAGATATCCCGATGGATAACATTTTATCACAAGACACCCTTTGAGCTTGAAAATTCTCGCAAGGGACAACAACACATTGTTTAAGTGTTATTTTTACTCAAGAGAAGGCTCATGTGCTTTAAAATTTTATTGATAATGGCGACAAAATCCTGAACCATATCCAAGACTTTAGACATCCATTGAGAACCTTCCCATGGATTTTATTTTGTTTGGATTTTAGGAAATGGAAGAATTTTTTAGGAACTCTATCTCCCACCTTGATACTATGCAACCTAGCTTTGATTTGCACACCCCCTGACATTATATGCCTCTACAATTTTGATGTGTTTCATGATATTTGCCGCTTATCTTTACAAAGGTTCATGTAATGGTGTTTGTTCCACAACGATTAATGAGATACTCAACTCTAAAGTGGTGGTAGAGTATAATTTATGTTGAATTTGGGCCATTTGTCACCCAAAGGTGTGAAGGGTGCACATCAACTATCGATTACATCTTTCCAACATTCTATCCAACCTATCATGCCACTAAACACCATACTTGTTTAAAATTGTGTAAGGTGGGCCCATGTTTTATAAGGGTGGTATTGAGATAAAACTACATGGTATGAATTTTTGGCCACCGAAAACCCCATCCTCCCCGAAAGCAGATTAGAAAATGGTTAGAGAAAACCATATTCGATAGGATGTCCACTAGTAATTAAAACCCACTAACAAATGAAAAAAGGATACACTAAATCATGGCATGATTTAGTCATTTAAGGACTCTATCGATCCTTAACAATATAAGACCAAGTGTTCCATACAACCGAGTCTAAATGATGAGTATAATTGGGGTCATAGAGCCCAAATTTATTGGGCGTGTACATTTAGGTTGTCATTTTTCTAATTATCCAATGCATGGGTGGGAGGAAAATCCTTTCGATTTCCGATCAACCTTGTTGAAGTCACACACAACACCGCATGAGCATCTAGGAGGCCGTCTACAATCCACTTTGCCAACGTCATCCTTTCGGTCACACCATTAGATGCGAAACATTAATCAATCCAAAGGAGCGATTACCAATGTCGGATACCACCTAGAGGACACAATTTTTTGGGTTACATCAATTAATAACATAATGGGACCACTATTTAAGAGTGATAAAATTCACACTTCCTTCACGATTAGGCTCATGATTGCTAGTTAGAGCTAAACTATGTCACCGGATAACTTTAGCGATCATGGATATCATAAAACATGCCACCTTAACTTCTTACGGGTAAGAGAGTCCATCTCTATAAATCACTTCCAAAATTATTGACCGTGTATTTCAAGTGGATTTTGTAAGACCCCTAACATTTCATGAAAAGCAATTCATTGAAAACTAGCATCAAGAGACATGTCCTCTCGAATTCAATCCCGACATGGCATAATAGTTATTATGTAAAAATCATTTCTAGTTAGAAAGTAAAAGTTCACTAGATTGAGATTTTTCCTGATTTTAGATGCATACTCTCCTTCCTTGAGGTGATGAGGAGGGCTCTAAGAGCGCCATATTCATATTTTATAGGGATATCTTGGAAGAAAAAACATAGAAGTGAAATCACCATTATCTTGTAAGGCTAAATGAAAACTAGATATCCATAAGATGTTGAGGAAGGGTTCATGTGTTGAGATTTAGTTTCTTGGGGTCTTTCCTTTGAATTTAAGGTTAAAACTAGAGAAGGATTTTAAGGGGTTTCCTTAGTGGGATTAGTAATACTTTATACAATTGGAAACGAGCTAACTTACGACTTAACAACTTTGGAAACACCTGAAGAAGGGCTTACTGCAGGGGTTTTCTTATGATTATTTTTGAAACCCAAAGTGGTCTAAATGTCTTCACCAAAATCTTGAGGGGGTTCAATAGTTGTCTTTGAATATACTTTGTTTCACACAACCACCAAAGGGAAATCTTGGTTTTTATGATCTACAAATTGATATGTGAAACAATTGTTGGGAAGGATAATATAGACCACCTTTTGAGTGTAACAAGATTATCCCACTTGGATTTATAGTCTCTTTGAGGTTGCATAATAGGTTGACTTCTATACAAACACACCTTTGTAGTCCGATAGAGTAAAACTTGTGGCATTCTTTCGTTATGACCCAACCTATTAAGGAAGTAATAATGTATGAGATATGATAGCATGACATGGGTAGGGCGGGAACATGACCCAAACTAGGACCTTAATAGCCATATGCTCCGAACTAAAAACTCCTTAGTCCATGGGGACACACACGAGTAATGAAATTCAAACATACTAAGTTGAGGATGTGTGCATCGTGGTGATGTTGACACGGTCAAAAATGGAATAGAAATAAACCTGGGTCATATTCTAGACCGAGTCTATTTTTATGCCATATTGGGTCCAGAAATTTGAACACGTGATTTTAGCATGCTTTCAAAGGGAATCCTTCCAACAAAATAACCTATCATACATAGTTATTCAAGCCATTGAAAAGCACTATTAAATTCCTCGGCCAATAACAAAATATCAAGGGAAATATCATTACCTTGTGGAATACTTTTGGCACAATTTTTCTTAGTTGCTTCCTTAGAGGCGGCATCACAATCTATCACAATTTTAATAACCGGACTATGTGAGTGGGAGGACATGTATTATAAATGGATCACCCAAGGGTGAGGTTGCTTAAAAACCATAATACACGTGAAATGAATCCCATGAGGGAGGTATGGCAAGAGTTGAACACATATCGATGACATTCGTACAAAATCATTAAAAACCCTAAAGAATATGTAAAATCTTAATTTATTAAATTATTGACTATCTTGTTATATTTAAATATTTGATTTTCAAAATTCTTAATAACATATAATAAACTATCTACCATAATTGATTTTTCATTACCAATTTTTTAGGTGATAGTGACTTCTCAACATTGTTATTCAAAGTGTGTATGAGAGTACTAGTTTATTACAATACCAATAAAAATAATAAAGTAATTATTTATTTAAAGATTTTTAATATATAATTGTACATATCAATATTATTTATCTATATCAATATAAAAGCAAGCATTTTGTCTTAAATCTATATACTTAAGGAGACTATATGATGTAGAAAATCGTGCAAGTAAAAAGAAAAACATGTAATCATTCATCAAATTTAAATAACATTACAATATCAAATTTTCACTTATGTCTATTAGAACAATCAATCCACCCAATGTTATATATAATATTTGTTCTTCCATCCCTTCAATTTAAAAGTTCAATTTTATTCTCAACTCATCAACAAAGATTGGATGCCACTTAACCCTTATTAATAATTATGGCATGCCAAAAATTCAAAATAAAGGTTTTGAAAATGATATCTCTTAATTTTTTAATAGTCTTAACATGTGCATAACACATATTTTAAAATAACATTAAAAGTAGTGAATGATTATTATTTATAATTGAAGGAATATTTCACAATAAAACTCTAAAAATACTAATTTTAATTGAAGGAAATATTTTCCAAACTTGTTAACCAATAGAAAAAGAGGATAAATGTATTTCGAACTATTTTTATGCCAAAGGCATTTTCCCTACTAGAATGAACCAAAAAAATTGGCGGGCTAAAAAGGCAATCCAGTCTATTTGGTCGTAGATGTACATTATCAATCATAACCATTGATTAATTTAGTCAATTATGTCACATCTAGTGTATAAATGCAATCCATGTCACCACCCATACAATCTGCATGTACATCTTATAAATATATCTCGCCCTCCATAAACACCTAGACAAGGGTCCTCAAAAGTATCAAGATCCACTAATGGCGGGGATTTTTTTGAAGTGGAAAGCTTGGTGATGAAATATATTGTTTTGAACCATTGAGAAATGAATCTATTTGGCACAAATTTAAAAAAATGAATGGAATAAATATTTGAAGTGGGACTCGCCCAAATGTTTTCCATGCAAATGCTCACAACAAAACCATTGTGAAATTATCCAATGCAAAATAAAAACTAACGATGATGAATTTTTTATGTTGATTCTCGTCTTTGCATAAGAATTGTGGTAAACATTTGTAATAGCTGAAAATCCATGGGTGATGAGTTTACTATGTGTAGAATGAATAAAAACCTTTCAAGTACAAAGGCACTCATCCAAGTGCATGTTTAAGTTCATGTTCTATACTTTGATATCCATTATTTACATAAATATATCCAAGGGAGCACCTATGTACACTATTTAATTCCCCTTTCAATCAATCTAAGAAGCATATCTGGTGAAACAAGACTTACTTAAGATCATGACACCCACAAGTGACCGCAGGACGTTAGAAGCTCCTTTGAAACCATTTAACATACAACACTACATTTATCATGTATTGTAATTCTATCAGAACTATGATATTGCAATGTATTCAATATCTTGTCACATGTAGGCCTCACATGTTGGGTCCCCTTCTTAAATAATAATAATTCTTTATGTTTATTGATATATTTGTGAGCTTGGAATAATTGTTTTAACAAAAGTGACCTCCTCCTTTTCAAGGTATGAGTCATTTATAATAGTAGGGAGGTTTATGACGAGGGTAATTGTTCCAAGAAATATCACCACGTGGCCTCTTTCAAATTGTAGTTTCATTTGCATGTTGGGAGAATGGGTAAATTAAAATCATTCATAAAGCTCCTCATTTCGAAAAATCAAACATGTTGTCTCAAAATTTAAGTTGCTCCACATTCGATGGACGTTTAAAATTTATGGATCGATTGCCGATTTGAAAAATACATTAAAAAATCCCATTTTAACATTTTTTCCACATATGGGAAACATTTAGAAATTTAATAAATTAGAAAAATTAGATCTTAGATGAAAATTTTGATTACTTGGGTCTTATCGAGAATTAAGTGATTGGATTGATTTACGTTGGATTGCGGTTGGGTTTTGAACATAAAACCTATTGATTTTTCCCATTTTATATTTCAGCCCATTTAAGTGTAAATTGTAGTCATGTGAATAATGCGAGCAAGATCAAGATGATATAGTGGAGCACAAATAACATATATTATTTGGATAGTAAAACTTTGAGTTGTAGAACAAGTCTGGGACATGCAGGGATTTATTTCCCACATTTTCCTTTCCAAATTTCCATTCATGTCTTCCTGTAGAAAGTCAAACTTGGTAATTATACTCTTTGACACTACTAGTATTGACATTGATCTCTTGCTCAAACAAGTGCGCTTTACCCATTATCATTCGGTACATCTCTAAGTCTCTTGTCTAGCTTGTTTCATCATACACACTCATTTGTCGATAATTTATGAGAATTGAATTCATGAAATCCATTAAGAAACTCTTATGGTCAAATTCCAAACTTAATGCTTCATATTATCTCTTTAGGGTAAAAAATGTACAATAGGGCAGGAACGTCCATACGTTCTTGACCCTAGTGTACGGTTTTTCCCTTTCTCACTTTGATCTCAAACTTTCAGTTGCACATTATTCTTTGGGTCATTTACTCCTTCTCACCAACCTTGGTAGCTTGAATCACCTTCAAAAGCATATATAAGAAAGTGAAACTTGCCTCATTTAGTACATAACACTCTTATGGACTCCTATTGCAAAATCTAGCACAAAAGGCACCCAAAGCTCCCTACACTTTGCAAATACCTTTACACATTCATTAGGGTAGCACCATCTACAAGTCTGAAGTTTCCCACTAGGTCTAGGGGACTACTTCCCACATTTACAAGCACTCAAAATCACTCACTCAAGTAGATTTGCAAGAGATAAAATCAAGTCAAGCTTTGTCAAAGGAAGGATGTCAAATCTGATTGCACTACAACTAGATATCACATGTTAGGTGGAGAATGGCGTGCGATTTAAGGCCTCTTGAAGTAGTGCCAACATCGGTTGTGCACAGGGGTGCCCACAATCCAACTAATGTTTATTTTGTAGTACTATTTATCCATGGTTAGGGTTTGAAAGGTTGAACATGACATTTAGAGACCCCAACTGACCGATAGTGATTGATAGAGACCATAAAGTTACATATCACAATTCTAAGTAGGGTCAAGATTTTTCAAATAGGTCAAGACCATATGTGTAGTGTCCACTCCTCTTCGAAACTTATTATATTTTGATTTCAATTATTATTGACTATAGACATAGATATTATTATATCATTTTGGTTTAGCATGATGTTAGATGATAGAGATATTCTAACTATTGATGGATTGTGATTCATGGTATGATTTGTGTGGATTCTTAGAGACGTAGAGAGACATTTTATATTTATGATGATGATGTGTTGTTAGCATATATATTTATTGACATTTAGAATTCTCATCATGTTGACTATGATTTAGCATTTGAACTAATCTCATGATCTTATTGATATTGATGAAATGGTAGAATTGAGATGTTGTTGAAATTTTAGACAAATGATAACATTGTTTAGTTGAGATGATGATTTAGTTATATGAGGATGTTTATTGATTGATGTGCGTATATTTTATCCTTGATGTATTTGATGCGGCCATGAGGCCGAAGGAGGTATTGTGTGATTTTGCAGGTAATTATATCACAACAATCAAAAGGGGGTTAGGAGACCAACCACAACGAAATACTAGATGGATACAATGATGGTCATGAAAACTTTTGTAATGTGTTATGTTTGTTTTAATTTGTTAGGGGATCCCCATGGGGGATGACCTCCAATTGTGACCATGGGCTTTGTGTGCAATTCTTTCCCTTTTCTTTTATTTAATTGTGGAGTATGTGATTTAATTTGTGATGTAATTCATTTTTATCATTGTTGATTAATGTGCCTTAATTAAGTGAATTAATCATGTTTATTAAGATATTTGGGGATGTGACAAAAGGGGCCATTTATTAGAGTAGTTGATCTTTTAGATTTTGATATTTTGTTGAGTGTAATTGACTTTGAGTGTTGTACACTCTTCCTTACTTGGGAAATTCAGATTTGGGCTTAAGGGCCATTTTTTGAGGCTTGTGGGAAAAGTTAAGCTTGTCCCACACCTCTTAATTTCATATACCAACCCTACCTATGGATTGGGGGTCAAAAATAGACCCCATTATGTGTTTTGTAAGGCAAAAGGTGAAATTTATTGCACTTTTCTTACATGGGTTTTAAATTATGTCCTTAGGGGGTGTGGGTTTGGATTGTGTGTGTAAGAGGCTTGTCATTTCTCTCAACCACCAATTTATTGTGCATTGGGGTTAAAGTTTGACTTGTGATGTGGAGTTGAGGATAAGTGATGTGGCATCCTACATGGAGCCACCTCACCCTCCTCTTCCATTTTTCTATATATGCAAGTTTATTTGTTTGTTTGGGGTTACTTCATTTCATTTGTGCTCTTGTATTTTTGGAGTTGAAGAGTTTTTGGAGTGCTTGTTGAAGTTTTTGAGCTTGTTGGAGTTGGATTGATCTCTAAGGAAATTATTTGATCAATTTCTACCATGTAAAGGTAGGAACTACACCCTTGCTTTAATTGTTTTCTTTTGTGTATATTTGTATGTAAGTGAATGGTTTGTATGCTTATTGGGATCATGGGTAGAATGCCTAAGTATGGTGTAGGAGAAGGCTATGGGGATTTTATATGTAGGGAGGCATAAGAGTTTATTTCATGTTTTGGGAGGGAGTTGGGTTGGGTGCCCCACCTTTGATAAGAAAATGCTTGCATTTCTTACTTGGTTCTTTTGAGGGAGATATAAGAGATTGTAGGGAGGCATAAGAGAATGTGGGAGGCATAAGAGGATCTTGAGTGAGGCATAAGAGTTGTGTAGGGTTTTTGAGTCATGTTTTGGAGGGATTTAAGGTGGCTACCTAATCCCATTGAGAGGCATAAGTGATCTCCCCATAAATCCTTGCTCCATTGGCTTTGAATTTTCAAGTCTTGTGTATTTTGATAGTTTTCTTCTTGTGATTGTATCTTGTGTTTGAATGTGTTTTAAATGGTTGTGAAATTTTTATTGTGATGTGGAAACATTTTGATAGTTTCCATGAGTTTTATCCATTCCTTATTTTATTTAGGTTGGGGCTCAGGGGCCAATGAGGAGGATAACTTCTTCTCCTCGTTGGATTATTGGTTGGGTGAAGAGTTTTCCTCTCCCCCATTTTTGTTGTTGTGATTGAAGTGAAGAAATGGTGGAGATTTTGTTGAAGGTTTGGGACTTAGATCATTTGTATAATTCAAAGAGAGTCTTCATTGTAGAGACTTTCTTGTAATTCCCACTTAAGGTGGAAGACTAGTAGACTTGCATTTAAAAGAAAATTTGTATTGTATATTTTGTTTATTAAGTTGTAATGTATTGTTGGAAAGAAAGCTCTTTGCATTGTAAGAAATGAGCTATGCTCAAAGAAAAATAAAGTTCATTGTTATTTGTAGAAGTTGCATTATTGTAAGAATGAAAGGAAAACTTGAAGTTGTAAATCATTGAGAATGTATTCTTAGTAAATCTTAAATGTATAATAGTTGTTTGTGCTTTCCTTGAGTAAATGGTTGTAGTTGAAATGGAAGGATGCACTAAATTATAATGAGTTACTTTGTTGAAAAATTACATTCTTGTTGTGGAAAGGAAAACAATGATACTTAGAAATAGATTAAGTTTCATTTCTTCATTTGAGTTTGAAAACAATTTTGTTGGAAAAATATTCTTGTAGTTGTTTTCTTATTACTATTGAAATAGAAAATCTTGAATTTAGTAATTTAAGGCATGGAATGAATAAATGGTTTAACCTTTCAATTAGAGATTTTAGGCATATAAATTTAATCTAAGGATAAACTTTAAAACACCCTAGTAAAATTTGATTTTTGAAAAATTATGGAATGATGGTTCTGTTTTTGAAGAACATGACCGCTTGCACTCAGGCAGAGCGGTGGTCTTTGAATCGCTAACCTGATTAGAGTGGCGGTCTCTGAACCACCACCTGGCGCGAGACGACAGTTTGTGAATCGTCACTTAGGTAGGGCGGCGGTCCCAGGACCACCGTCCCCGCTTTGGCGGCGATTTCATCATCTTGTCGGCGGAAAAATTAAAATCCAATCATTTGTCAAATTTAAACTTGATTAAACTAAAACTGAGCCTATAAAATGGTAAAAGGAAACTACCAAAGCATACCATAGTGGAATAAACTCTTTGTTTAAGTATGTAAATATTTGAATGAGCATTTAAATGTATCCAATCTCATAGATTAAATGGAAATAGGGTTTTTCCCAAATAGAGAACTCAAGAATGGAAATAATCGAATAATAACTCCGATTTAGAGTGGAAACCTCTACAATCCATAACTCCAGATTTAGAGTGGAAATAATGAATCTTCAAATGAAAGACATTACATAATAAATCCATAATCTAAACTAAACTAAGCTTGATCCTAATGAATCCCTTCATGGCTTCTTCCCTCCTTGCTTTCATGGCTTCCACTCCTCCAACCTGTAAATTAAAGAAAAGAAAAAAGACCAAATGAGGAGGCTAGGGCAAGAAAAAGGATTTAATAAAATTCCATAAGGATGGTTAGGGTTAGCTTGGAACTCTAAGATCTAGTGGCCACAATTGATTTGATCCAAGGGTTAAGAATCACCCTACAATTGTTAGGTAAGAATGAATATTATGGACTATTAAATAATTTAAATGTATGTGAAAATGGGTGAATGGGGCCACTTAATACCCTTGTATGTTAAGTTAATTATGTAACTCTTCTAGTATGTTTTTAGTAAATGATTCAATGGAAACATTAAAGCTAGTAATTTAAGGGAACTAAGGTAACTAAGGTTAAGGGTTTAATTATTGTGGGTTTGAATATTAATTTGAGAAGGGGAAACTATTTAACCAAGTAAAAGAAATTAATGGACACTTTTCTAACAAATTGTAAATGTATCGACCTTAGAAACGGATCAAGAATATTTAATTATTAATCTAGACCGGTCCCTTTTAATGTAATATAGCAAATTGTTGGGAGAAATTAACTAGTCGTATTATAGGGTTGGCATCCTTGTAATCTTTTTTTAAAAAAAACGCAACCTTCTAGATAATTATTAAGGTTTAAAGTGGTTTTGGAACGTCAAAATTTGTGGGCATTACAATACGAATGTTCCTTCCCCTCTTTCAGTATGGTCCTTTTCGGAGCATCTTCGTCATAGTTTCAGATATCAAGGTACTCTCGTGTCCAAATATCCTTGTTCTATCATTTAGATCACTTAGATTAGTCTAAAATCATATGTAATCAACTAAGTGCACTCAATCCCTTGTTTTTAAACTTATATTGTATCATGTACTTTTATTACAAGTATTAATGCATTTTTTGACATTAAATGATTGATGTTGGAAAGTTAATTAATTAGAATAACATCCTGTAGCTTATATTTCATTCCTTTTTTAGTTAGGTGTAAATATTAATCAAATCTAAAAAGGGTGAAAACATTTGGTGACCCCACTTTTGATCGAATCCTTAACCTAATCTAGGATCTATTCCTCATGTATTAGGTCTTCCGATCTCAAACCCTAGCTACCATAAGGTTCTATATTTGCATCGCATCTTCATCCTTAAATTTGATTCACACAAATTTTCCTAGGGTTTCATGGTTGGTTCTACTCTTTAGGTCACTTTCTAGGGCTCTTAATTGCAAAATCACCTTTTGTTTCATATATTGAGCATAACAAATCTATTTTAAAATTCCTTTGAGGTAATTTTTAATTTTTACATATTTAACGAAAACCTCTTTTTTCTTCCTTAATTTTTAGCACACTTTTCGAAATTCAAATTTTTTTAGTAATTAGGGCATAATTAGAAAATTACACACTTTTGGAAAAATCCCTTGGAGGTTTTTATTTCACATAATCAGATTCAAAAATACCTCTTTTTGTTTTGTAAAATTTAAATTCTATTTTGATATATGGTCATTTTATTCATTTGACGACCATCACTTTTTGGGTCTTATCCCCATGGTCTCTTGATTGTCTGCCATCATCTATGTGTTGATTCTCATTATTTTCTACCTAATTGGAGTTTCTTCTATCATTTTTATGCCATCATGACCTATGTTATTTCAGCTCCTATTCATAATGATGTTAGCTTTTATAACACCCTCCTAGAGTCCATTCAATCATTACAACATGCTTTTCAAACCCAATTGCAAGCCATGCATGCTGAAATCCAATCTCTCAAGGATGTTATATCACATCTAAATAATCCTTCTAACAAGTCATGCCATAAAATTCCTTACATGATACATGTGCTCATACAGATAACAATGTGTGTATTCCACAAGATCAATCTCGACCACTAAGGCAACCACAACCGAAGGAACCTCTCTGGTTTGATAAGAATGCTAGACAACATGATATCCTATATGAGTTACTCGATAAACACGTAATTAATTTTTTACCTACTCATTAATATCCACACTATCGGCTTGAAATAATCAAAGGTCAACCATTTTGCAATTATCATGGAATTAATGGACATCACGAAAATGATTGTTATGCTTTATAATGAAGAATCCAACAACTTGCACGTAAGGGATTTATTTCATTTGCTACATGACATTTTACTACACCTTCATCTCCAATTTTTAAATCTCAATGGATTCCTAAAGTTGATCCATTTATGTCTAGTGAACATAATGCAATATCAAATGATGTAACTTTGCAATAATACAAGAGCCACATATTCAAAAAGAGGATAAAAATGAAATACCTCCTTTACATAAGCACCAATATTAGTTGAAGACTTATATCCTACTATTATGTAAACAACTATGGAATTATTACCAATCAAGCATGAATAATTACACATGGCCTCATAAAACATAAAGAATATAAAGAAAAATATCAAGGATCATACCTCATTACCCACATGGCTCTATTTTGAAAAGGTTAATTGTTGATGTTTGGGATTATGATAGAAATGATGTTGACCAAATTGATACAACAAGTGAGATTTGTATGGATATATCTCCTTATCCACCACATGTTATGATATATTCTAGTCCAACTATCAATATTGATTGCAATAACAATACAAAGGATTCTACACCAATTACTAGCATGGTAGCACCTATTATGTATACATGGAATTATACCACTACAAGTGTAATGTTATAACCCATATTTCCACCTAATACATTCACCTTATGCCATCCTATAGTCCTAGGCACTTATATGCTAAATCCTACATTTGGTTATAGTCACCTTTCCTTTTATACGGATATCTCTACTTTCCCACAACAAGCTAGGCTAGATCCCAAAGCTACATCTCTATCTATCATTCATGTTGACAATTCTTTCCTTATCCCTATCTGATGGTTATAGGACTTTTTAATGATCAATCTAAACTTCCTTCTCATGTTAAACAACATTTTCCTATGATAAATAGACTCATAACCTAAAGTGGACTTTCCTTAATAGATATACAAGAATAATGCTATCACCCAAGTTTCTACTAGTACATTCACCTTATATCATCCACATGCACCACTATATGACGCCTTATTTAATACTGGAGCCTATGTAGATATCCCTTCCTTCTTTTCTAAGAATAGGTTTCCTTGCATGCCCCTGCATACTTTAGTAAGGGTCACATTTCTAATATGTTTGATATTTATATTATGGCATACCACTTCTATCACAATGGCTTTTATGTGTCAACTAAAATCAATATCAATTGATTGCAATCTCTTTAACAACATCCTAATCACAAATCTTAATTCAAAGTATTTTACTTCACACACTATATTTATAGCTACTTAACCTAATTCTTCTCTCAAGTCTTCTTTGGCACACATCACCACTATGGTACCCCTTGCATTCAAATCACAACTAAGGCCTAAGCCTTTATTTTCCTTAAGAATACTCAACCTCTTAAGGAGGTTCTCATTGGATAATTTTCATGCACCTTATACTTTTTGTACATAGCTAAACATTTATATAATCACAAAAAGAAAAAAAAATGTTTTCAATAATGCAAAAATAAGGACTTGTTTATCTAGCATACATTGTTAGCACTTTGCATTATACATGTTGTTTATCCTTCGGTTTGATAAATAACACTTTTTTTTTACACACATGTGTTCATGGGGTATATTGAGCATGATGTAGGATATACATATCGATACATGATTATGGAGCTATTGTGGTTCCTTACATACTTCTTATGGGGGTATCCCTCCACACAAAACAGGTGCTATTATTTCATTATAATGCCTTTTCACTTCTTCATTACGCTTGATTGCATATATAGTGTATTTGTTATCTTTTGAACTAACAAGACTAACACACGTGTCTTATGCGGTGTTGATTAATTATTTCATATACTCCTATATATCACTTACTATGTCATTTCATCATATTATGATACTCTTATTTTCTATACATGTCTTGTTAGTTGTGTGTGTAGTTACTTGTTTACTACTCTAATTGTGGCCTAAGGGCCTTGTTTGTCTTGTGACACCGTGGGTGTCCCATGTTTGTGACATCATGAATTTTTGTATGACATTTCTTGATTGGAGGCTCAACGGCCTTGATTGTCTTGTCACACACCGTGGTTGTTCCATATTTGTAGGTGTTAAGCCTTTTTGTGTGAAATTGTTTACATTGTTATCTTTGCACTTAAATCTACATACATATGCACTACTATATCGTTTGCTGCTTACTAGTTATCTTGTTGACATTATTTTTGCTATTATTTCATTGTTATAGTTTATCTTGTTGTGCACCATGGTCTCCACCATGCACATCCCCTTTGTAGGTACAAGTTATTCTTGGTGGCCACCACATCAACCTTCTTGTTTTTAACATAGATTATTAGATTTATCATACATGGTTACACATTTATTATTTTGAGTCGCACACTTAAACTCTTTATCACATGTGCCTCAAAAGAGGGGGCATTCATCTAAGTATATTCTAAACCTATAACATACATAGGTAGAATTATAGGCTTAACACATGCATAGCACATGATATAAATACTTAAAAATAACATCGACATTCAAAATACGGAAAAACAAACGCAAGGTAAAAATGTATAGTATGGTCAGGACCATATGGATGTTCCTAACCCATTTCTATGATTTACCTCGGGGAAGTTATAACAACTTTCTCAATAGTTTCAAATTTTCACCTATAAGACAAGTTTTTGCACAATTTGAGACTCGAGATAACTCAGCTTAAGATAATTTTTAGTGGGCATGAAATGTTTCATTCCTTCTTCTCCACAACATTCGGTTTCAAAGATATTAGGGGCATGTGTCTCCTTTCTCTCACTACATTTTAGCACATTTCAACTTTATTTAGCTTTTACTCAATCATACAACACATGGGGAGAGTATGAGGGAAATTATCTCTCTTTTATAATGTGTGTCCTAATTTACAAAATTGGGCCTATATCCATCTGCAACATTGTGGTCCGTAGGGTATGTATCAAAATGGATAAGTGCTTTGTAGGTAGTCCTTCCTCTCCTCTTACACTTAAAGGGGAAGATATCAAAGTTTTTGAATGACTTTTATACATGGTCTTATTCCTTCATGGGGTGCTTCGACTCCTCATTCTTCTTCTCTCTTTGACATTCATGTGTTGGGTTCCATACACCCAATACTCGACATCTCCTTGGCATAATTGGGGACTAATCACCCCCAATCCTTTGACAAAGTTCAACAATCTAAAACTTCAAGTAAAAGCAAAGAACGAGAAACTCTTCCTCTCACAAAAAAATAGTGTATTCCTTCCATGTTTTGCATCTCTTTATTTCACTCTTTCTAGTTTCATATTTCATTTACATTACATCTTTACATTTGAGTTAAAGTTCAATTATTTATCATGGACATTGACTACACTCTATGTTGTAGGTTTCATCATGGAGTGTGCCAACACCAATAAAACGAGATCTTTCAAAACAAACATCGAGATGAAGATAAAATGTGTCTACACACTTGTATCTTTTCCTTTAAGCATGTAATTTCATTTCATACTTAAAGGGGGAAATGTAGACACTCAAATTTAGTAATTCTACTCTTTGACATTGTTAGTCTTGACATTTCTCTCTTGCTCAAATAAGTGCACTTTACCCATTCTCATCTGATACATATTTAGGTCTCTTGTCTAGTTTTTGCTTGATCATACACACTCATTTGTCGACAATTTATGAGAATTGAATGCATGAAATCTATTAAGAATTTCTTAATTTGTCACTTTCCAAACTTCACACTATTTCTCTAGGATCAAAAACATATAATAGGGGTAGGAAAGTCCATATGTTCCTAAACCCATTGTATAGTTTTTCCTTGCTCACTTTGATCTCAAACTTTCAATTACACATTATTCTTTGGGTCATTTACTCTTTTTAGTCAACTTTGGTAACTTAAATCACCTTTGGAAGCATATATAAGCAAGTAAAACTTGCCTCATTTAGTACATAGCACTCTTATGGACTCCTATTGTAAAAGCTAGCAAAAAAGGCACCCAAAGCTCCCTACACTCCACAAATACCTTTGCACATTCATTAGTGCAACACCATATACAAGTTTGAAGCTTCCCACTAGGTTTAGGAAGGCTGGTTCCCCCACTTCGCAAGCACTCAAAGTCACTCACTCAAGTAGATTTGCAAGAGAGAAACTAAATTCAAGCTTTCTTCAAAGGAAGGATGTCAAATATGATTGCACTACAACTAGATATCACATGTTAGATGGAGAACGATGTGCGGTTTGAAGCCTCTTCGGGTAGTGCCAATGTTGGTGGTACACGAGGGTGCCCAAAATCCAACTAATTTTTGTTTTGTAGGACTCTATATCTGTGGTTGGGGTTTAAAAGGTTGAGGAGAGCATTGAAGCTACCTCCATAGTGTGGCCGACATCGACCGATAAAGAACGATGAAGATATTCAAACAAGCGACAAACCTAGAAAGTTGTAAATCACAATTTTGACCAAGGTCAAGACCGCATTTAAATGTTCCCGCATCTACTATATGGTCTTAACCAATAACATCTTCATTCACAGTTTCAGTATTGAGGCACTCTCGTGTCCAATTTAGACAAGTAGACTCAATCCCTTGTGTTTTGAACTTATATTGTATTGTGTACCTTTGTTACAGTATTAATGTGTTGTTACTAATATTAAATGATTAATGTTGGAAGCTAATTAATCTGAATAACCTCTTGTAGCTTCTATTTCATTCTATTAATCAAATCTAAAAGGGTGAAAACACTCCCTCTTATCTAACAAATCAAATTCCATCTAATCAAAAATCTTGACAGAATAAAATATAAAATAATTATATACCAGCCCATATTTTCTCAAAAAATTATGTTTCTTTCAATTGTGTAAGGATTAGTTGTTGACTCCTATAAGCGATGGACAAACAATCAACGCCGACTAAACGACACTTGCGAAATAGTTAAAAATATGTGGCACAACGCTTTTCTTAAGCTCGATACAATTTTTGATTAAGTTGACTTATGTTTCTCAATACGTAATTCATTATATATCCACGCACCACCCCCAAAAGATTCTCTCCTTGTTTTCTCCTCAATATGGAAAATATTTCAAAATATCTTCTCAAATTTGTCACCTTTGAAAATAAAAATAAACCAACCCATCAAAGTTAAAATATTAAAAAGTGTCACGATTCTGCGTATCTGAAATAAGTAACCATTTGAGAGCAACTATGCACAAAACGCAAATTGTAAAGTAAATACTAACACTTATATATACACAAAACAAGATAGGCCAACATCGAACTATCCACAAACAATATTGCGTGATACCATTGTTTAAAATGATATCTAACAAGTATTTACCTTGACAACCATTTTTTCAAATTATACCAATGCGAGCAAATTATGACAACTTGTCAACTGAATTATAATCTTCAAACTAAAACATTCCCTATTTGTAAGCTTGGATGAGCTAAAGGAGAAAAGGATGTCCTATGTGTGTGCACAAAATTTATTCCTCTTTTGCCCATGGCTCAAACATTACTTGTATTGATAGACATTTCCAAATGGGAGCCTCGGTGTGTGTGTCTAAGACACATCGGAGAGAATGAAAGGATGAGTTTTTGTGTCGGTTGTTATTGAAGGATGATGTTATCAAGGCCCGATCTTTGAGGGGAAAACTTGATTGCTACCTTAAACACTAAAGAGAAATTCTAATCATATATGTGCATGGAATCGATAACATAAGGAAACTTAAATAAAAAGTTTCCATATCTAATATATATAGAGTTTGAGATTCAAAAATAAGGTCACAATTTTACGCCTATGGTCATTGTGGTACAAATGTCATCGTCATGACTTTTCTTTGAGGAAACCACGATCACTACAAAGAAACCCTAATATAAAATGTTCATGAAATTGACGACATAAATAACCTTAGGCGTAGGGTTTCCGTATCTAAATATGTAGAGTTTGGGATTCAAACATATGCAAGTTTCCCTTGGAAGCATTAATCATCCAAAGTACGTTAGCTCAACTACTTGCACACCGCACCCCCTTTCTCTTTCAAATGTTTGACAAATGCGGCACGTGGTTCATATCTCCATAGTTTAAAGGAAAAAAGTTTCACACTGATGGTTACCCACACAATTTTCTCTAGTGATTTACTTCACCTTCCTATAATCCTTTCTTCATCACCCCTCTTCCTTAGTGCGATGTTTCACTCCGTTAGTTTAAATTCTTTAATGCATGAAAGAAAAAGCGATAACCGGATCGTACCAAGCCAAGAACACATATGTTAATCAAACACCACGATCAATAAGATGATAGCGAATTCGCCATAATAGCTTTACATAAAACCTTTGCAAATAAATGAGCAAAGCAATATTATATATTATTATAGAACTCAATGCAATACATTGAGAATGGGCCTTGCTTATATAGGTAAGGAATAACAATCTAAGAACCGGTCGAAGGTCGTAGATCAAGCCATAAATCATGAAAGAACTAGTCATCAAAGAATTAATCAAGTCCATAGATTTATGAGAGAACTAGACATCAAAGATTTAGTCAATACCATAGATCAAGGAAAGAACTATACCTAACAACTAGATAATATCTCCTAATATATAAATAAGATAAAAGAAATATCCACACACATGAGTGGGTGAGGATAAATACAATAAAGGTAAATAAAGTACCTAGTGAACATGAGTTAAGGTAAATACCTACTCGACACCCCCTCAAGTGAAGGGGGCCAAAATAGAAGTGGCATGTCCACGGTGATGAGTCCCGATAACTAGGGGATGATGAGGTACTCATGTACATAATTGGGGAAAAAAGGGACACCGCATGAAGTACCCAAAACCAATAACAACAAAGTAAAGAGAGTAAAGACCCACTCCAAGGCATCCCAAGAAGCTCGGCTCAAAAAAATCGTACAATCTTTGAAGAAGTTTGGTGTGCACTGTGGTCCGAATCCACTACTCGATCAAAAACTCAAAAACAATCGACAATGGGTTTTACCAGAATAGCTCCATACAAGGAGATCATCAATGAGTGATGTCGAAAGTGTAAAAAACACCAAACATAATTCGATCAATCACTGCTGCTGAATAGGTGTGCCACGATCCAAGAACAATAACCAAAGCAACAAGGCAGGACACAAACTCCGAGTGTCATGATCTAAGAAAAGCCAAGGTAATAAGACAAGGACACGAAACCCGAAGAAGCGGGATCAACACCACACCCTCCCATATTCTTTGAATGAGTGGAGTGCCGCTACAAATTTGTATGAGTTGCCCAAAATCAACTACTTGAACAACGACAAAATAGCACTGAATTCACCAGAATAGATCCCTCACAAGAGATACTATTAATATACCAAAAGCGTTGAAAATATAGATACAAAATCTCTCAACAAACAAGAGAGATATACTACACTGCTAAAGAAAAATACTCAAAACAAGAAGCATCACAATGCATAAGGTATAAAAAGTGGAGCAAAGAGGCCTAATGGTGGAGGAGCCACGTCTGTAGAGTCCTCTCAACGAATGCCTATGTCGCCACCACGAGTGATCAGATATCCACCCAAAATCAACACGGATGGATGAAGAAGATGCCTGTATATGACTTGGTGCAAAATGCACAATGGGTGCATGCGAAAAGAACATCGAGAATGTGTGTCGGGTTGATCATGTCCGATAAATTGAAATATCGGTTTCTCAATCCCGAGTGAAGGTGCAAAACTCATGTGTTGCTCATGATCCTCAGAAAGAGTCGAGCGAACAAAAAAATGAGCTCACAATGTGTGATTCCATGAAGTATCTGCTTTCGAAAACTAATGTCATGACGAAAATTCCACTTAACATGTGGAATAGAGGAAACAATACCACGTGAATGTCTCACAATGACTTCGCTAGTGAGACCCATAGAGCGAGCATGCGAGATCTCGAATGTAGTGGTATGCTTCTCAAAAAGGCCATGCTTTAACTAAGCAAAAGTATGATACACAATGTGTGGTACTGTAATAGACACATATGTGGAAGAGCATGTAATGTAACAAGTTTCATAGGTGTATGAGCATCAAAAGTAGGAACAAACTCAAAGATTGAAAGATCAATGTCGGTGGGTTCGGGAGCAATAATCGTAAGTGGACTAGGAGCATGGATATGTCTCCATGTCTACAATACGATGGTGATGTTGTAGGCTAGCAAGTTTGTTCTGCAGGATTGTATCCTTATCGTGAATGAGTGATTGTATAAAAGAATTTCGCTTCTTGAGCGATCTATTTTCTTCCACAAATTTTACAATATCCTCTTGAAGTCCACATAATTCAAAGAAAAACATATCATTCTTAAAATCTATGATAGTACAAACCGCAACTCCCAAAAGTTTAGGACGTCCTGCTCAACCAAAATTGCGTCCACAATTGATTCTACACACTCCTCAATATTTGACACTTTATAATTATAGTGCAAGTCTCAAAATAAATAACTCCAATGGAAAGAACATAAAAAAACAAGCACTTTTTGCAAAAAACGGCACTCAAAACGAGTTACCGATCAAAAGTTACTATTTTAATGGGTGTTTGTATAACTTACTATTTTGGGGTGTGTCGCGTGTTTTCAAGAAAGTCACATCCAACCCTCTTCTAATAAAAATTACTAATTCTGATTTGTGTGTAGACATATGACCTTTATTTTTTTGAAAATAGTAACTTCATGCGGATTTGCAAATAGCAAAAAACTTGCACAACATCCGTGGACCCCCAAAAAAAAAGAAAGATCAGAAAACGTTACTGCGCACAATTGAAATAGATATGCCGCAATAGAAAATTACCTTGTGCAGATCTCGAGAAATCCAACAGACCCAATAAATAATTCCGCCTTTTTTTGTGGCACAAATCTTGAGGCAAACCGGTGTGCTTCCCTGCATTAATACAAAAACCCATAAAATCGATTGCTTAGAAATGGTCGAGTTTACTGATCGATTTTAGGGGTTTCCCACCTTCCGATCCAATGGAAGCCCCCTGTTTTGCATAAAAACGCACGCGCGAAACAAAATACGACCAAATCCCAAATATATGAATATACAATGAATTTATTTACAAAATAAAACTTACAGATAGATGTTAACAACAATCTCCAACTTTGATACCATGAAATGAACGATAACCGGATCGTATCAAGCCAAGAACACAAATGCTAATCAAACACCACGATCAATAAGATGAAAACAATTCGCCATAATAACTTTACAATAAACTTTTGTAAACAAATGAGCAAAGAATATTATATATTATTATGGAACTCAATGCAATACATTGAGAATGAGCCTTGCTTATATAGGCAAGGAACAACAATCTAAGAACTAATCAAGGTCGTAGATCAAACCATAAATTATGGAAAGAACTAGTCATCAAAGAACTAGTCAAGTCCATAGATTTATGAGAGAACTAGACATTAATGATCTAGTCAATACCATAGATCTATGAAAGAACTAATCAATACCATAGATCAATGAAAGAACTATATCTAACAACTAGATAATATCTCATAATATCTAAATAAGATAAAAGAAATATCTACACACATGAGTGGGTGAGGATAAATAGAATAAAGGTAAATAAAGTACTTAGGTGAACATGAGCTAAGGTAAATACGTACTCTAACAATGCATCCCTTTGGCATTTCCATCGTACATTTTAGATGTAATGGCCACTTGTTTATCCAAATCCAAACTTCAAATATAAAAAAACCACATACACCACATTAAAAAAAGAAAAAAAGAAAAGAAAAAAGATACTAGTTTGTGATTAGTTGAAGGAAAGAAGTAATAATAATACTTAAATCACAAAACTCATTGCTATGAATTAAAAAAAAAAGAAAAACAAAAAATGATTGCCAAAATAATCTATAACAATGGATGCCAAAATCAGGAGCGGATGCGCAAATAAATCATAATAATGCAGTCGCCCATTCATGTCCTTCATACTCCAGAGGTCACCCAGTGCTTACTATCTCTGCAAAAATGGAGCGGTCGGTCGCATGTAAACCATACGACCGGGGTTTCCTTCTTCGAAACAACTGATACGAGCTTTCAGGCATCCTGCATTGCCACGGCAGTTGCGGTTGAAGAGAATACCCGGGGTCCGAAGCCAGGCGGGAAACGTTCCTCAGCGCAAAAATCAGGTAACACTTTAAAGGATTCTGTTATGTGGCTGGTTAGGGTTTCGTTATTAGCACTGTTATTGAAAAGAATTGCGGTTGGCTTCAGAAAACCATTATTTATTTGGTATACCGCTCACACAGGCCACTACTGTCAAAACTTGTCATCTCTTGGTTTTTTATTCTTTAAAGTCTCTTTGCGGGATGACCTTCTGCTTAGTATGGTGAAATTTTAAGAAAAAGGTTTGATGCTATGAAAAATACATAACAATTTTTAAATTTGGCAAATACCTGCGGTACAGAACACAATTAGACTGTTAAACATAAAGAAACATTCCAAAGAGCCGAACTTCAAATAACATTAACATCTATGATATCGAACAATGGACAATGAACAATCAACATAAGTGGCTCCGGGATACGAGAAGCAAATGCAGAAAAAATGCTGACGCGGGGCGTCCCTTCTGTATTCTCACATCCCTAAAATTTCCGGAGTGGCTCCGGAGTTCAGGGAACGCATCCCATGGAACACTGCTGAAAACAAAGCTAAAAGTGGAATATGGCGAAAACAAAGCTAAAAGTGGAATGATGATATGTTGTTATGATGCTAATTTTAGTCAGCCTCTATGTCCGTGATTGAATTTGAAGGGCTTCTCTTCCTTTTTCTGAAGATGAATTTGAAAACAGAAACTATCCATTATTTAATATTTACATCCCTAACACTACAGAGCTTTCCTCTATTGAAAATGAATGAGCTCATTAGAAATTTCTCTCTCTCATACGAAGATTGCATGGTAAAAGGAAAGCAACACACACTATCTCCAATCTAGAACAAGGGACTAATGAATCTGGAGTTATTTGATTCGTCTTTTATATAATATTTTAAAATCCTATTTTGGGCATATGTAAGATTAGTATATGGTGAGCTAATTCTCATTTTGCCATTTATATGAAAGTTTGACGACCCCTTCCCACTTTAGGGTTGATGGGTAAAATGTTTGACATCAATCGATTATGAAGGGTAATATTTGTCTTACCCTTCTATGAGGGAGGGTATAGCTTTTGAAGGTCTGAAAGTTGTAAATCTGATACCTGCTCTAAGTTGGTCTATATGTGTATCAAATGTGTTGGCGAATCTGTTGGTGAATCTGTTGGAAAGTGCAGATCAGCTAGGATTCTAAAGTTTGAAACTAAGACCTCTTAGGTGCACATCTAAGCACTCTACGACTAGGCCACTAGCCACTTACAAGTTTGGTTTTTGTGGGAGTGTGAATTGAATCTCCAACATTGATTAGATGTTGAAAAATTCAGATGGCCAGAAAAATTAATATGAGAAGAAAACTTAAAATTACAGAAATATAAATATTATGCATATAGCAAGAGATAAGAACATGGCAGATGAACTGAGACGTTTCATCGGTTAAGAAAAATCTTCACTGATAGAGGAACTGAAAAGTTTCATTGGTCGAGAAGTCTTCCCAGGCAGAGGAACTGAGATGTTTCATTGATTAAGAAAATTCTTCCTTGGTATAGGAACTAAGATGTTTCCTTGGTTTAGAAAAATCTTCCTTGGTATAGGAACCGAGACATTTCATTGGTTAAGATCTGAGAAAATTCTTCCCTGATATAACGAACAACGGCCCTCAAGGAGCACCAATGTTTCTAGACTCCCTCAGTTTCCACTCTCTGCATCTCTTTCATATAACTTGTAGGTCTTCATACATTTGCTTACAAGAAACTCTTAAAGTACTTGTCTATTACAAAAAAGTGAAAATGTATAGATATTTAGATAATGCTAGAAAAATTATTTCTAATGTTTGCAATATTACAATGTTGCTTATTTAAAACACCGAAGCATAGTTGCATCGTAAGACAATAGAGTTTTTCTTTGGCAGAAATTTGAAGATTAGAAAATGTTTTCATCAAATATGCAATGTGGCGCCAAATATTCATACAAAATACATGTCATATGATCAAAGATATAATGGAAAGTCCAAATGGATTTCCATGTTACGTTGTCACCTTACCAAATTGGTGAAATGGGAATAGTCTACCCTAGTTATGGATATAGACAGTACTTCAACCAATATGTTTTTGAAGGTTACATGATTTGTACTCAATAAGGACTCTTTGCTGAAGAGTTAAGAGTATCACTCACACTTGACACAAACTTGGAAAATAAAATATATTTCTCATTGTGTGACAAATCCACGCGATAAGCATTAAAGTGAACCCAAAACATGCATTAAATGGAAAACTGGCTTTGTAAAGATACACACATCGATCACATCATCAATATAAAGCTATTTGCTAATTTAATACATCTTATCATGTTTATTTTGATGTCTACAAATTACAAACTATAGTCATGCAACTCAGACTATAGAAAAACTCAGCAATCCGAAGAGTAACTGTAGACTTTGTACTTGGAAAAAAACTCTGTTATAGTTTGGCAAAGAGTTGACTGTTCTCATTTTCGCTGAGAGGAGAGTTAAACCTGCGAGTACTTGACCACTTGGGAAGAGCATTATGACTATGATGTATGCCCTGGAATCCTGGGCCATAAACCTTAAATAAAAAAATAACAAGTCAAAAGGCAAGCTGCCAAGAAAACTGAGTGTGCCCTATGACATTTTTAATAACAAATTAAAATGGTTTAAACTCTAAAACATCAAGGTACTTTCATCTAATTAAGAACAAATTGAGAGCATTATTACCTAAGAGTGAAACTGTCCACACTAACTAGCATAGGTTAATTTGGCATTCGTAAAGCAAGCTGAAAATGCTTCATGGTGTTTTTTCAGCTGAATTCATGTGATGCCAGTTTTAATGTCATCATTTAGGTTGTTTATATTCTAGTTCTTTATTGTGTTTTACCTACCTAATACAACATTGTCAGACATGATGTCACAGTTGGAACTTGAAAAACCAGGTGCTTTTCCGACTAGGCGGAGATCTGTTAATGGAGTGTTTTGGATTCTGCTTCTGAATATTGGTATATATGTGGCAGATCATTGGCTTCAGGTAAGAAAATATAGTTCCGGAATGGATTAAGTTTTCTCACTTATGTGCCTTTGGAGCATAGTTACCAAATCCCGCTGGATTTGCACAAAATCCGTCTGGATCCGGATTTTTCAGCTGACCGGAATTAATTCTGTCCGGGTCGGCCCTAATTTAGGAATTAATTTTTTTTTTTCTGTAGTTTTATGGAAAAAACATTCAACTACCTTTTATATTAAAAATATAACCTTTTACATGACATTATTAAAAAAGTTCATTGTATTTGTCAAATTTTCATATTTATAAAATTCAACTCGTATATTTCGGACCGAACTTTTTCAAGAATTCCGGATTTCGGATTTTTTTGCCCTCCCGAACGGATCCGGATTTTCAGACCTGATAACTATGCTTTGGAGGGCTCAGGTAAGATTAAATATAGTTCTGAAATGGGAGTATGTTTTCTCACTTGCGTGCCTTTGGAATTTAATATGACTTCTACAAATACTGTAATTCTTTTTATCACATGATCTTGAATGTCAAGTGGCACTTTTGGAACAGTTCGAGCCAATCAAATTGCTTTATCTTTATCATGATGGGCCACGCTGGTTCCAGTTCATTACATCAACATTTTGTCACATTAATTGGTAAGGCATTGGATGTGCCGAGTTGCCTTATGTTTCATATTCTTCTAGTTACTGTTTTTGTTTTGAAATTCAAATGCAGTCAATAGTCTGGAAATCTTTTCAGTTGTTTACCAGGAAGAAACAATACTTTTATTTTTAGGACTGTTTTATGCATGTTTGGAAGGTTTTACTTTCAATAATATATGCTTGCACATGTTTCAAACATTTTTGCAGGAACCACCTTTCAAGCAACTTATTTTTCTTGTACATTTTTGGTAAACCTTTCCTTTTCTCACCTTAACTTGCAATAAAATGGATAGATTGGATTATTCTCAGAGACTGTGGCTTCTCAAAATTTTCTCTTAAGTCAGCCATGATAATATACTATCACACCTTTTAGCCGTTAAATTTAAGATCCTGTTGCAGGAAAATTGGTTGAGGAGGAGGAAGGAGGTTTTGCACTTTGGCTTTCTTATTTGGTTACAGGAGCTGGAGCAAATATTGTTTCATGGTTAATTCTTCCCAGCACAGTAGTCTCTGTTGGAGCATCCGGTGCTGTCTTTGGGTTATTCGCTATTAGTGTGCTTGTTAAGGTATGCTGTGTTGTCAGATGCATGGTATAATCAAACTTTTCAGGTGCGCTGACATTGTGAAGTTGACTTTCTATGTGAAAATGATCAAGTTTTCAGTCACGGACCTTGATAAATCTTCATTTGACTGCAGATTAGTTGGGATTGGCGAAAGATTCTAGAAGTATTTATTCTTGGCCAGTTTGTTATTGAAAAGGTAATGGCCATTGCATTGATTTTTTTGACAGTTTAGATGGCTTTTAGTATATTGGTTTAACAACACCTCAGTTACAGGTAATGTTCCATTTCTGTAGTTGATCCAGATCCTAGGAGCATGGTACTAGGTTCGGAAATCTGGATCTGTTTGGAAGGGCAAAAATATTCGGAAATCCAGAGTTCTCGAAAAGTTTGGAAAAATCGGATTCGGTATATATACATATATTAGTATATATAATATATATATAGTGTCTAGACGCATACACACATAGCATAAATAATGTAGAACATAGAAAAATAATATATCCACCTGTTAAAAAATGAGCATAAAATTAAAGCTTGTAAAATTGAGAAATGCATAAGAGTTTGAAATTTGAATAACATTAAAAGAGAGCCAAATATCCATGGTTTAGAGCCTAAGCTCAATATTGAAATGAAACTTAAAAGTTTCAAACATTTGCAACATCAAAACCTGCTTCAACATCAAAACCTTCTTCAAAATCAAAACTAGCACTAGCACCATCATCTAATCCTCTATCATACTCATTATCATTACGCCGAAAGGCGTTCCCCCTATGGTAAAGAGTCTGCTGTTGTTCACTCCACTGACCTAAATTTGACGGGCGTTTTGACGTTTTTACTTTTTTAGCTGTTTTTAGCAGTTTTGCTGTTATTAGCTGTTCCCTTTTTAGCAGTTGCATGCTGAATGCGGGTATATATCTTATCGTGATTATGGATGCTCCTGTAACATCTCCGTGGTTACCATCTGTATATTCATCCAAATACCTCCTGTAATTATTACTAGGGGTCAGTTGGTTCGTTCTGATACTAGGAACTTGCTTAGGAGCAGGCACTGGCAACATCGACTTTAGAACTCTGGCAACTTCATGTATGGTGGGTCGATCATAGGACCACTCTACTTAGTAGGGTCTTCTACTGTCCACCTAGCAGTACCGTGAAATCTCAATCCTCTGGTTTATCAACATTTTTTTGCTTGTCAAATAAAATGAATGTATGTTGTTTAAATCGAAAATTAAATTCCTGCTTAAAGCCTTAAATCTGGTAGCTGTTTTGAAGTAAGAAGATTGCTGTGGAACAATTCTCTTTTGATTTTGTGTTTTTGGGAGGCAATGTTTTTATATGACCAGTTGGTCCAAAAACTGGGCGCTTATGATTCGCCAAATTGTGGCTGGTTAAAACCCTAGACCTGATTGGTGGGCTATGTTGTATTTTTATTGTATATTCTTGTCATTTGCATACATCCCTCCTTGTTCCATGCCTCTTCTGGAAGCTTTCCTTTCTCTCAAAGCTTCATTTTTCTATTTCTTATCTGAGAAGCTTCCATTTGTCTAGAACCTTCTTTGTATATCATTGCAGTCTATAAAAACCTAATAAACTCAAGTGTACGTCACATGTATCAATTGCAGCTATTTGTTGTCTCTCTCATTGCCGGAATTTTGCTCATATCAGTCGTAACTATGCTCATATCACTGAATGCAGGGTAGATTTATTCTCCCCATCCTAACATGATCATCACTATATTCATCCCTGATTGCTAAGGAGGCTTTACACTCCTAATTATAACCAATAACATATGTGTATGGTTATCACAAGGTGCTTGGGTTTGCGAATGGTTTTCTGAGTATAGGGTACATTTCATAGTCATACTCAAAAATTCAAAAAACTTAAAAAATTGAAATGAGTTATTATAATATCAGGACTTTAATGAATATGAGGCTGTTTCTCTGAGCGATCCTCTTTTTGATACTCTTGCTTGCAAATCTACGCTCCTATTCTTTGTTTTCAATGTGACTTTCCTTTTTCAAAATCTTGCTGATGCATTCTGCAAGTTCTCCAAATTTCGTGTTTATTGTTTTTGGTTTTGATGAGTATGAAGGGGCTCAGGTGGGATCTATTGATCTTCTCAGGCACAGGGTATACCATATACAACTGTTTACTTTAAAGTTCATTGAAGCATGGGATGTCTATTGAGGTGTTGTGAGATATCAGAGGATGTGTTCTGCCTGCTCAAGATGTTTCTAAAGATCTCTGTTTCTGAGATGTAGACTTGTCTTAGGAATGTGTACCCTTCCTCTGGACACACATTTTTGTGTTTCAGTGCATGCTTGTCATCCTCAAAAGCTAGAATGAAATCTGTATCAGAGCAGAGCTTGCTAAAGCATTTGCCATAGCTTTATCTACTTACAACTTCCCAAATTGTATTAAAAAATAAAAGATATAAAATCAGGAATGAAAAAATCAAAATTGAGCTGCCACCATCATGATTGCAGAGGTCTTTAAACTGATTGTTAATGCTCTCTGTTGGTTCTTCACAAGTGAGTTCTAGCCTAAATTTTAAAAACAATGCAAAGATCCCTGCAGGTTGCTGCAACTTCTGTATCAACAGTTTCAGCCTTTGTTTATGAGTGTAGATCTTCTGCGTCATATCTGATTTGTGAGTGTGGAAATCTTGTACACTTTGTATTTGTGAATGCCTTTTTAGTAAGATAGCAAAGCTGAAATACCACAACAATTTGTTTGTTTAATTGCATGACTAGAGAATTTGCCCACGAATTCATCTCGTAAGTAGAGTTCTTCAGCCATTTGATTGATTTGCTTTAATTGATTTATAAACCTACAAATTACAAAAGTGTTGCTTGTGCTCCCTGTAACATCTTTGTGCTTACCATCTGCATATTCATCCAAATACCTCCTGTAATTATTACTAGGGGTTGCTTCGTTCAGATACTAGGAACTTGCTTAGGAGCAGGCACTGGCAACTTGCTTTAGGGCTTTTCAAAGAATGTCTCAGACCAGATGCCCTTGCATGTAACGCCATGGTAGCAGGGCATATACCCAAAATGGGTTTGTTGAAAAGGCCTTAAATCGATCTGCTCTCTATCTACGCAACATGCAATTGACAGGTTTAAAGCCAAACTACGCAACATTTTCCAACATCCTCCCAACCTGTTCCAGCTCAGTTTCAAATTCACGCAAGCTTTGTGGGTAGTGACTGTACAGTCTCTTTATAGCAATTGGCTTACAATTCTTTAGAACACATTTATAAACAGTGCTTGTAGCACCATAGCCAATTATATATTTCTCGTTTAGATTTTCTGTGGTTCTCATTATGTCATCGTACATGCACATTTTAATTGTAGATATAATTACAGATAAATGACAAGTATAATATGCTTATTGGGTTTGTGTTCTCTTTAAATGCTTTGCTTGCATGATCCCAGGTCATGTTAATTTTATTGATTATTGCTTGCATGATCCCAGGTCATGTCCGCGCATTTTATTGATTATTCGTGGCGGATTATTCCGCCACGTATCTAATCTGCGCGGATCCGGCCGTATCCGCCTGTTTTTTTTAAGTTCTATTTCATTTTTTTAAATGTTTGACATTAATGAATGAGCAGCGCAAGTGGCACACATGAACTTGATTTTGGCATCTGATGATATATTCTAGTTTGTTTGTAATATCATATGTATGGCAGCTGAACAATGAAATCATAAATGTAAAATCTTAAGTATTTGTTTGTTTTGAAAATTTGAACATGGATCTAGTTACTAGTATATTTTTAAAATTTCAAGTTTTGTTCTATTCAACACTATTCTATATCATATCTGATCAATAAAAATGCAAAGTCTTAAGTATATTGAATGTTTTGAACATTGATTCAAGTTTTGTATTACTATTTCAGTTTTTTAATATTTATGGACTAAAATATGAGTAAAATGAGTAGATGTACATAAAAATAATAAATTATATATATATATATATTTTAATATATATGTACTGACGTATCTTCTATCTTTTTAAAATTACGTATTTGTATCCGTATCGATAGGATACTCGTATCCGTATCCCGGCAACGTAGGATTATTGTATTAATTTTGTGAAGTCAAGAATGGTAGTAGTTGGGCATCGAAGTTTAATTTGTAACCAATTTTTTAAATTTGTTCTCTAGGCCTATAACACTCCTCTATCCTCTTAATCCCCTTACATATAAGTCAATCTTTGCTCTCTAGACACCTCTGATTCACTTTTCTCAATTTTTTTAGACCTCCAACCATATTAGATGATATCCTAATTGAAAGTTTGGTCAGACCATTATGAAAAAGGTGATCAATCATCTAGCTTTGGTTAACGTAGGATGAGAGCAACCCTTTTTGAGCTATGCATAATATTGCTGTAGTAAAATTAGAATATTGCTGTTTTTAGAAGTAACCTCTGTGCTTACCATCTGCATATTCATCCAAATACCTCCTGTAATTATTACTAGGGTCGGTTGGTTCGTTGGTTCGTTCGGATACTAGGAACTTGCTTAGGAGCAGGCATTGGCAACATCGACTTTAGAACTCTGGCAACTTCATGCATGGTGGGTCGATCAGAGGGCCGTTTCTTGGTGCAAAGCAAGGCCAACTGGAAGATTTTTCTTACAATCCCAAGATCCCTGCAGGTTGCTGCAACTTCTGTATCAACAGTTTCCATGACTGTGTTGTTGTCTGCTTTTGATAGAATCTGTGTTCACATGCCAATGTCAAAGACAACTCCATCCACATTTGATTGCTCCATGCTCTAGACAACAAACCTTAAAAATACTTAAATAGTGTACAATGTAAGCTCCAAAAGAAAATTAACAAACAAAAATCTTACCAACTGAAGCAAATTTGAGTTATTGTCCACAACTTCCTTCCCATCAGCAACTCCAGAAGAACAATTCCGTAACTATATACATCAGATTTCTCATTAAGCCTTGATGTTCTTGCATATTCGGGTCAATGTAACCAATGATACCCATAACATAGGTAGAGGTGTGGGTTTTGGCTGAGGAAATGCACTTGCAATGCCAAAGTTTGACAAATGTGCTTCAAAATTATCATCCAAAAGAATGTTAGAAGTCTTCACATCCCTATGAACAATGCATGGGTTACAATCATGATGAAGATATGGTAATCCTTCGCAACACCATGAGCAATCTTTAGCCGAGTGTCCTAGTCTAGCTTAATCTTCTTTGATGATCCTATATGAAAATAAAAATTAAAAACACACTTGTTAGATTCTCCAACAATCCATTTTAATCAGAAGGTTAGAGATTGATTGGATTCTTCTATTTCAAAATATGAATCTACAATGTACAGATCCATTTTTTTCATAACATAATCATTTTACTCACCGTGTAGGATGTCCCACAAACTTCCGTTTACCATGTAATCATAAAACAACAAGTTTCCATGTGGAGAAAGCGAATATCCATGCAGACTCACAAGATTCCGATGCTTGATGCTTCCAACTGTTTCCAGCTCAGTTTCAAATTCATGCAAGCTTTGTGGGTAGTGATTGTACAGTCTTTCTATAACAATTGGTTTACAATTCTTTAGAACACATTTATAAACAGTGCTTGTAGCACCATAGCCAATTACAATATCATCTATTATTAGGGCAAGGGAATTAAATTTGCAAATCCTATCTTTCAAAACTTCACAAAGAAACAGGTGGAAAAAGGAATCCTCACAATGTAGTAAGGCTGAAACAGTTGGCTAACTACAATGGCACTTCCCTTGATAAATTGTATAAATTCAGCTAGACTATCTATTTCTCTATAAATTCTAATCCACAAAAATGCAAATTGTTCTCAAGGAACAATGCAAACCCTTACAATCAGTGGGTCATACATCGGCACTTCACCGACAAATTGTATAAGTTTAGGACTATCTATGCACCAACAATGTAGCTATCATCAATTGAAAAGGAAGTCTTGAGAATATTATCAATGCTTTTGGCGAAAAAAGTAGCAGAGCCAATGATCCCAAAACATATGGTTTGGAACAATGCTTCAAACAACAAATTTAGGCTTTAGCGCAAATTGAATCCGGATTGCTTTCCTCTGTTAAAAAATTCTGATCCTTGATGATGATTATGATGCCTTGGCAGTTCTCAAGATGGGTCTGACCTTTACCAAGCTTTTTCAACGACTGTTTTCCAAGAAGGAGATGCACATTTTTTGGTGGGGCTTGACAAAGCTGGTAAAACTACCATTTTATACATGCTCAAGCTGGGGAAGCTCATCACCACCATCCCAACTATTGGTCATACTTCTTTACTCCAATGAATAGTGATTCAAGGGTACTATGTTTTTTGTAGCATGATTTAGGAAAGTTGCTCGTGTCGGTGAGAATTATTTCTTCTAAAATTCCTAACTATACTAATATGACACTCACAAAAGTTGGCTCTTTATCTGTGGAGGTTAGGTTCTTTTTTGTTGTCTTGTTTCATCTTTACAATCACAAAAGAGAGCCTCCTCTCTGCCCCCTCTCTCTCTCTCTCACACACACACACCTTGCAAATAGAATAAACTGTACTAATAAGCAGCTGAAGGTATTCAATTATGCAACTTCTGTATCAACAATTTCAGCCTTTGTTTGTGAGTGCAGATCTTCTGCGTCATATCTGATTTGTGAGTGTGGAAAGCGGTATCAAATGTATTCATGTTTAGTGCCAAAAAAATTGACCACAAAAGGCTACCACTCATGATATAAAAACTGCAAATGTACGGAAGTCTTCATGTATTCATGTTTAGTTCAAATAAAATAGTCCGCAAAACACTACCACTCATGATATAAGATTTGCAAATGTATATGTACAAATTTGTAACAAATTTGAAATGTAGAGATAAAACCTTTAAATGTAATGCTTCATCTATATTCCTACACTTACAAAATCAATCACACCCCTTATCAACATCAACTACAAAAGTAATAACTATCCCTCTAAATCAAATAACATATACCATTCGATGTTCACATTGCATTGCACATGCGATTGCTAGTTATCAATATTTTCCGAACTTCTTTGAAGGATGGTTCTCCAAGGTGAGAATCACCATCTTCTTTTGAAAAGTGATTATCAAGAAAATGTTAATTGCCGAGGAAAAACTCAAGATTTGAGAGTTTTTAACTCCCAGTTGATTCCTCTTGTTGGTGTGGATCAAATCATGTGTACTCCAATTTCTTTCGCTTGCAGAAAAGGTGACTCACTATTTGTGGACACACACGACATGCATTGACAACTCTAAAGTAGAAGACCCATAAGTCTGCCACCATAAATGGGGATCCATGCAGTGGATGTCTTCTTGTGCCTCCTTACGAGAAAACATGCCCTCTTGGTTCTTGAATGTAGTGAGTTGCCTTCTCACCTTAGCCTTCTCATCATCATCATGAACCAACCTATTTATTGTTTCCAATATATCATTCTTTACCTCCTCATTTGCATCATGATCCACCTCTATAAGCTTAGGATTTAAATAACACTTTGTTGCATGTAGGGCCCCATTAGATGTCCACAATGTCTTGTATATACTTGAACTTCTTGAGCATCATCTGTTAGATTTTTTTATTTGTTCCTTTGCTTGCTCCATACCCTTGTATACAAAGTTAATGCAAGGTTTCATGTCATTAGTCAATCCCAACAATTGCACAAGTGGCTCATATACCTTTAGGGCCTTTACACTGCCCTCTCAAAATGAACTTTCGAAAATGATTCGTTCAACATTTGCAAGGTTATTTCTCAATATTTGCAAGGCTTTCCTTAGAAAGCTTAGATTGTGTCCATTCTTCACTTACCACAACTTTTCTCGAGCTGTCCTCTCCTCCACCTCCCTTTGCAAAGTGATAAAATTATATAAATAAGCGATACAAACTCAAGGTCAAGTGGTGATTAAGTATGAATTTGGAAATTTGTTTCCCTTCTCTAACAACACTATTTACCCACTCCAACTTTGCTAGATCTTCAAGCAAAAGATCTAAAACATGAGTTGCACATGGGGTCCAAAACAGATGAGGAAACTTGTCCATAAGAAGTTCACTTGTTGCTTTACAATTTGCTGCATTATCTGTAATAACTTGGACTACATATTCTTCTCCAATTTCTAGAATGGCAGATTCAATGCATTTGAAAATGAAATCTGCAGTCTTTACCTCCTTGCTTGTATCAATTGATTTGATAAACATAGCACCTTTTGGACATTGTGTCAGAATGTTTAGGAGGGGCCTTCGTTTTGTATCAAACCACCCATCACTTACTACAATGCAACCTGATTTTCTCCAATTCTTTTTCATTTTATCTAGTTCGCTAGATATTGATGACACCTCCTCTTCTAGTAGAGTAGTTCTTAGGATTTCAAAAGATGGCATTGTATAACCTTTCCCAAAATTTGCAATCCCCTCTACCATGGCTTTTGTATGGGGATTTCGAACAACATTGAAAGGGATGACATTTGCATAAAAAACTAACTCACCAATTTGTCAACATCATGCTTTTCTTGTGGCTTCCACAACGATTTCAATGAACCCTGAGACATCCCTTGTGCACTTTTACTTCCTTGGGCAAATGTTGATGGAGGAGCCAAGCTACTAAAAGAGCCAATTTGTGGCATATTGCATTGGCTCTAGCCTTTTTGAAGTTGTCATTGCGAGCATTTTCAATTCATATTTGCTTCGAATTCAATTAATGAATTCTACATACTTCTCTTGCTCTTTTGTTATTGGGCAAATCTTCACATTTGGACCCCCAATATAATGGTACCAAACCCTTGTTAGAGTCCCCATGATATTTGAATTACATAGAGTGCATTTCAAATGTCTAGGATTGTCATCTCGTTGACAATGTATTTCATCTCCAATGCATGACTTGCCATGACATTGTTGATAAGCTACATCCTTGCAGAAAAAATATAAATGTTTTAAATATATATATATATATATATATATATATAAACATTTATTCTTAATATATAATAAAATTAAATATTTTGCAAACTTTGTAACCTAACAAATATAAATCCCGACTATAAAAAACAAAATAATAAATTTTCTTTAATTTTAAATTTATTATTTACATTAAAAATATATATTTGTAAATTTGTAATATATAATAAAATTTAATTAATAACTATATGATAAATAATAATTAAATTTATTAGATAATAATATTTAGTTATCAACAATATAAATTGATAACTAAATATATTATCTAGTTATTAATCATTTTTTAGATAGTTAAACGCTTTTGACCGAGCTATGAACCAAAGGTTTCTAGGGTCCCCGTCCATACAAAGAAGGATAATCAATCAAAACTACCAAGAACTAAACCCAACACATTAAACCAAAACCGAATAGGAGGAAAAGAGAAGGCGCCTAGAAGTTACCGCTCTTCATGTGAAGAATAATAATCGTGAAGGTTCGCAAATCGCCCCTTTTTGCCTTTTTGCTTTCTGACCTCGTGCCATTGATTTTGATTTGTAGCTACCACCAACATGAGGTCATTGGAAGGATTAGGATTGAGTTCCTGATCAAAATATGATTTTTTTGACTTATTGGATTCGTGTCCCCTCTTAACCCTCCACCGCTAACTTGTTTTCTTACGCCTTATTCGGGAGGCTTTGTGCACCGGTCTCTGAACTTCCCCGGAAACCCCGAAGGATTTTGTTTGCAAGCCGGGTTCAAGGAAGGGTTGTTCTAGCCCCCTTTGTTCGACGTACTCTTCTTTCGTTGATTCTTCTTTCCTTGTGGGCAATTTGCCTACAAATGACCTGGAGCTTTGCATATTGGACACCTGAATGTTGTATTCTCATAATCTAGGGTTTGAATGTGTTGATAGTTCCCTAGTTTCAACAGTATCTTGTCAGGGAAACCCTTAAATCAATTTCTGAACATAATTTGGCATAAGTCCGAAGATCCGCCGCTTCCACAGTCGATCCGCTTTCAAGAACTTACCTAAAGCATTATCGATATCCTCAAGGGCATACCAGAAATGCAGTGGAAGATTCGGAAGGCGAACACACATGCATTTTAGTAACGACAAAGGAGTTCGGATCGAACTCTGGGAACCAAGGCACAAGGAAAAGACCTGCATTGTCCCAGAACCATGGACCATTAGATAGGCATTTTTGATATTCCATTGCTTCCTTAAACTACAACACAAAAAAACGTTTGGAGCAGAAGGATACTTCACAGTTCTTAGACCAATTCTCGGAGATCCAGAGATAGGGCGGAAGAGGACGACCAAATGCCATTAAATCTTCCGATCACAACATGTCGGGAAAGGGATTGCAGTTGAGCCAACACCTCGGGGTTTTCTACACTCAGCATGGGCATTTCCTCCGCCAAGTTAACAATGTAATCCATGGACGAGGTTGGGCAGGGCCCATTCTTCCGTTGAACGACTTCCTTGAAGGAAGCCCTGCTAGGCACAACAACGTTTTGATGGACCGCCTTGCCGTTAGTCTTGCCTGTACATTACTGTGCCCCCCTTTGAAGAATCTCCATTATGACTTTTGCTCCTTGCCGATTGAGGTGCCGTGCTATCTCTGGCTTGTGGGCCGCCATTGGAAGGATTCCGGGATGCCCCTAATAGGGTCTCGGCGTGGATCCTTAATAAGCAGTCCCTTCGCTCCTTTTCATTGGATTCGAGAAATTTTTTGATGGCCACTTGGTCCTTGCTGGTGACCGACGTATTTCCTTTCTCCTTCGTAGGTTTTTCATTACCTTGGCTACCTCCTCTCACTACGCAAACCTACCTCTCCATTGCGAGACATAAGATTAGGGTTTCTCCCATCTCTCTTCTCCATCGCTCTTTCCTCCCTATGTCCTCGGATGTTTGCATTCATCTAGTTATTAATCATTAATATCATAAAAAAATTAACATTATAAATAAATATAAAAAATATTTTTTACATTAATTAATTAATAAATAAATTATTGATAACTAAATATTATTATCTAGTTATTAATCATTAATATCATAAAAATTAACATTATAAATAAATATATTTTTACATTAATTAATTAATTATTTTTTTACTTTATTTATAAATTTTAATTTTGTTATTTACATTAAAAAGTATTTATTTGTTATATATATAGAAAATTAGTTATTAACTATTATTAACTAAATTAATCTATTATTAACTATATTATTATTAATTTAGTTATATTAGTCTAGACCACCTCCATTATCGACCACCTTGGACCATCTCTCCCGCCAAGCATTGCTGCCAAGCCTAAGCTGATGATTGTGAACTGCCTGCACTCTTTGCCTGATGTTTTGCTTCGAGCTCCTTCAAACTCTGCCTCACGCCTTCAAAGTTCAAACTTTGCCTTGCTTGAATGCATCTACCTCCTAGAAATGCCTCAAATTTCTTTGTTTTATTCTTTTACTATCTATTATCACTTTTATAAGTGTATACAATTAGGTTAGTGCTTTAAAATTTAAGAGTCTTTGTTTTAGAGTTTTTTTGCTTTTTTAAAGTAAACTAGGGTGAACTGGATTGAATATATCCGAATCTAGACCACATCTGGTCCAACCTCATAGCTATGCCTAGTTGTATCCGAGAATTATTAGAACTTAGATGTGTCATAAGTGAAAGCAAAGCATAATAACTGCAGTTTAAACAAAATCTTAAAGCATAATTGTAAATGAATAAAGAAAAAAATATTGAACAAGAGTAGAGAGCAAATTATGTGCAAGCAAACTGTGTGTACATATTAACTATGTATACAAGAAGAGTACATAATTGTTGCAGTCACAGTTAGGGTCTCAATGAACAAATGCCTTAGACCATGCAACCCATAGATTTTCAGAGACGACCTTGCACATGCAAAGGTCGCTACACAACTTGAAAGAAACGATAAAGGCTTTTTCTATTAATTAATGAGGAAAATTATTGTCTCAGGCACAACGCATTGCAATCTTCCTATAGCCTTACAATGAAGATCATATAACATCTGCTAAGGGACACAATTCCTAATTGGAAGTGCAATTGTGCTCTTTTCATCTATATGTATGCAACTAGAATTTGGCTCTTTGACATTTGATATTGCTTGCTTTGACTTGGCTTTGAGTGCTTTGGACTTGATAAGACTCGCTCTTGACCTGGTTTAGAGCGATTTAGATCTGCATAGGGCCTGCTCCTAGTGTATGCTCTTACAATAGGAAAGAATAGGGAAAGCTTGCTTGATGCTTGATACGTAAGTGCTAGGTGAGAGTCAAGTAAAAGCCAAGTGACTACCAAGTGAGTGGATTTGATTTGTATTTATAATGCTCCAAGGGAAATATTTTGCACTAAGGCTGACCTAAAGGGGAAAGGCTGACTTAGAGAAAGGTGTTTATTTGAAAATTTGACCATTAAGAGTGCTAAGGAGAGAATCATCTACCTGGGGACAAAATTGGCAGTCAATTCTGTTCCTACTGGACGGTTTTGTCATGTAGGGTTGAGAACTAAAGTAATGATATAGAGAAGGCTGTTGCTAGAAAATGTGAACAAAGAGATAATGAAGAAGTGGATTGCACACACTATAAAATCGCGTGTCCATCATTTTATTATGCAAGAAATAGTTACACAATGGTTGAGGTGGTTACAATTGAATATTAGTTAATACATAATTAACAGTGACTTAATAATAAACTATAAGCCTTATATTCGTATACCCCCTCTTAAGACTTACACTACAAAAACAACAAACATACCGACAAAAGATTAAAACAACAGAACTAAATAAAAGCACACATTCTTCATAAGCTTCCTCTTTGAAAACAATTCTTTGACCAAGTAGAACTCCATCATCATGCCTCGTAATTCTCATAAACATGTAGTTCTATAGTTCCTGGATTCCACCTCCCCAAACTCCCGAATGACAAACCTCCCGAATTATTTAATACCATCTATATTGAGCGACATCCACAATGTTTTGTTAAGTTGTCTCATGACCCTCATAAGGGTATAATTCCCAAGATCCACAAACTCCCGAACTAATTGGGCAACCATGCATGCCAATCTTCATCTACACTAAATTCCTTCTTGTCTTCAAAGTGCGGGCTTCTTTAAAATACATATTCTTCATCAGCAAATTCTTCACCCATTTGGTTTGTCTTTGAGCATTCCCTTGAGAACGTCATTTGCATATTTTACTAGTGTCAGCAACTGCAAAGTACCCTCCTGCCTGTGCAAGCAATCATAAAGACTCCTTCGGACATATATTCTATAATTATACATATATGAGGTGGTTTTGTACAAGCACCAATGAATCGAACAACATTCTTGTGTCTAACGTTCCATAAGATCATGATTTCCTGCACGCATTCCTGCTTTAAAGCTTCTTTAAGACATTCTGCTTAAGGACGTTAATTGCAACATCTTGACCAAGATATGTACCACAATATAGATCTCCACAAGAACCGGATGCCACTTTTTTATCCATCTTTACTAATTTTCTATCAACTTCACAGTCATCAAATGGAGTTCTGTCACTTGTTAACAAAAAACTGAATATATTTCTGCTTCGAACGGGACTGCAACTTTACTTGGTATTTCTCATTCTCCCACTGTTATGTTGCGATTTTTGATCTCATGTTTTTCTATGCATCGATGTCGACTTGTTGAAATAACCTTATGAATGGCAATCGGTTCATGATTTTCGTGATGCTTTTTGTGCCCTAAATCAACCTTGGCATGTGATTTGCGATTTTTTCTTTTCGTGACTGTTTTTCTTTTCGTGGCTATTGGATTCACTATTTTCTGTTTTTCCAATTGTATTGGCCCTTGATTTTGTCCTAACTAGTGTTAATCCTCTGTATTTCTTTGTCTATGCCCTTGCACAACTGGTTTTCGATGCTTCTGCCCTCACGTGACTGGTTTTTAATGCTAACAATGGTGGTTTTGCAGTTTAACAGCGACTGTGTCTTCTTTGGCACCGATTGTGATCTTCTTTTTTTCGTGGCCACCGTGATTGTCACGTCTTTCTTAGTATAAATGGCAACTATGTAGATGTTATTTTCCTTTTCAAACAACCTCTATTGCTGTCGTGCCCTCAAAAATGGTTTGATCAATCTCAAAAATACCTTGCAATGATGTTTTCGCGATTCACAATCTTGAAATGACATTTTTTTGCGAGTTACATTCTTTTGTTCACGATTTGCAATCTTCTATTCGAATTCCAAATCCTATCGAGCACCAATGACTCTGATACCAATGTTAAAAGATGTGAACAAAGAGATAATGATGAAGAAGCGAATTGCACACATTGTAGATTGTGTCCATAATTTAATTGTGGAAGAGATAGTTACAAAATGGTTGAGGCGGTTACAACCGAACAATAGCTAATACATAATTAATAGTGACTTAATAATGAACTTTAAGTCTTATATTCTAATAGCCGTATAGGAGCTACAATATATTTATGTTAGATAGAAGTGATCTTCTAGGTGATTGAGCAGTAGGATGAGGGTTTGGATCCGTCGCAAGCCATTGGATAGGATAGGATAGTGAATTTGAGCTTTAGTTTATGTGCACAAGTTGTGTATAATGGATATAAGCCAAAACCAACATTACCAAGTGCCAAATGACCAAATTTGGGTGTCTACACTCTTATTCTAATTTGATGATACCCACTCTTTAAATCAATCTTGCTGAAGTATTTGGCTCTTCCCAAGCAATCCATGAGATCATCCATTCTAGGAAATGGGAATCTATACTTGATGGTGGTCTTATTCAATTGCACTCGAGTCCGTGCACATTCTCCATTCACCATCTTTCTTGGGTGCTAATACGGCTGGTACTGCACATGGGATAAGACTCTCTAATCAGTCCTCTATCCAAGAGCTTACACACATATCTATTAATATATTCATTCTCAGGTGGAGTTAATCTATATGCTGCCTTATTGGGTAGACTTGTGTCGGGATTAAATCTATATGATGACTAATACTGCTCGCTGGTGGCACTGGCAGCCCTTTAGGCATGTCTTTAGACACTATTTCATCAAACTCATTCAGCGAATCTCTTACCTCAGAAGGTACATGACTGCTGTCACTTGTTCCAGTCTGCACTGCCTTGGGTACCAAAACAAAACACTTGCTCATGCTTGGTCTCCTTCAAGAATTTTCTCTGTTATCAGCAGCATCCTCGAGCCATTCCCAACAGAATATGACACACATCTATTTGCAATATGTCACACCATACTTCATCCTTATGGTTAGCAATTTGAAAACATGTCAAGAATTTTCTCTGTTATCAGCAGCGTCCTCGAGCCATTTTCAACCCCTTCTTCCTTGGTCTTCAATGGGCTGAGTGTGCACTTACTCCCATTCTTCTCTAATGTGTATGTATTTGCTCTACCATCATGGACAGCCTTCCTATCAAACTGCCAAGGTCTCCCCAACAGAATATGACACACATCCATTGGCATTATGTCACACCATACTTCATCCTTATAGTAATCAATGTGAAAACTCACTAAGCATTGCTCACTCACCAACAACTTATGCTTCTTTTGCAGCCAAGATACCTTGTATGGGTTTGGACGAGTCTCTCTTTTCAAGCCTAGTTTTTCTGCCATTTAAACTGAGACTAAATTATTAGTACTTCAACTATCTATTATGACTTGACAACACTTACCTCCTGCTTGCAGGCAGTCTTGAACAAATTTCTCCTCTGTCTGATTTACAGATGATTCAGACTCTTCTTCTCCTTGGGCTATATGTGCACTTGCTTTAGCTCTCCTCGACCCTTCTCCAGCAACTTGTGGACATTCATATGATCTGTGCCCAGCCTGCCTATACTTAAAGCAGGTTCCTATGAAGCTCCTACCACGGCCTCTACCAAATCCACCTCTTCCTTTAAAAGAGTATGGTCTCCCAATTGTCTCACGGTGACTCTTCTGACTTTGTGAAGCATGTGACTCCTCTCTGTAATACTTTTCTCTTGCTGAGCTCATTTGTCCTCTTGCTGAGCCCGTTTTTCTCTTCCTCTAGAGAGGCAGTGGTTATTTGTCTCCTTGTGAGCTTCTCCTTAGCCTTCAAAGAATACTGGTAAGCTTTCTCAACTGTTCCTAGTTTCTCTATGCTCATTTCATCTTGAATATTGAGTCTCAAACCATTCACATACCTTGCAACCTTCTCATGCCCAAGCTCATTGTGTCCGGACTTCATAGAGATTTTGTAGAAATCCCGAGTGTAGCTTTTCACAGTTAATTCCCTGTCTCAGGGTATGCATTCTCTTTAGCAAATCCAACTGATAATTAACTGGCAAAAATTTCTCCTTGAGCTTGGTCACCATTCTCTCCCACCTTGCAATCTTGTCCTTCCCTTTTCTTCTTCTCTCAGCCTGTAGCTCCTTCCACCAAAGTGCAGTGTGCCCCTTTAACTTTGTGCCACTTTCACCCTTTTGGGATCCTCTATCTCTTCACATTCAAAGTACTTTTCCATCTTAGTGATCCAATCAATCAGTTCTTTAGGGTCTAAGTTTCCTGAGAAACTCACCACTTAATCTTAGTTCCCCTTCCAATCTTAGAAATAGCTCTGATTAGTCTCCTTTCTCCCGCATGCATGTCTTCTCTTGTATTCACATCTACTTCAGCTCTCTTCATGTGTCATGTTCACCCCTTTCCCTTGCTTGTTCTCTCAATTCTTCTTCCATGGCTTCCATTCTGCTTGCACAAATCTAAGAGCTTCAATTACCGCATCCATCTCATTTCTCTTCCTTGAGGCATTTTGACTCATTGTTTTCTACGATTATGACTCTTAGTTACAATCTCGTAATGTAATCACAGTTGTCACCCAAAAGTTGCACCCTTATAGTAGAGCTTGCACGTCCCCTGGGACAACAGCAGGTTCGAGTTCCTGCATCCTTGGTATGGAGTTCGGGTACCGTCGCATGGGATACGAGGCAAGGTTCTTCTGCGGCCCAAGTACGCCTATGGACGTACCCGGGCCCTACAGAAGAACCCCGCCCATACCTCGGACGTACTTGCCAAGTATACATGTTTTTTTAAATTTTTGTTTTGTTGTTTGGTTAAAAAAAAATCAAACTGACTTTTTAAACAATAAATTATTCTTTTAAACCCTAATTTATGCCCCCAAACTTTATAACAAGTCATTTACCTCACATTTGCATACTTGACTCTCACCTTCAATTTTTCCACTATTTTCAATTGCTTAGGGTTGATTTCAAGTGCCATATAGTTGAAGGAGCTTGCAATAAGTGCCAAGGAGTTCAAGGAGCTTGCATTATTGGTGTTGGGTGTATTGAGGTAAGTATTTTGTGATTTTTTATAGTATTTTAGTTTTATTTAATATTTTGTTATTTTGTAGTTTTTTTTTGTTTGTTTATTGTTATTGTTTTAAGCTTCATTTTTCTACATTTGATTTCATTTAAATTTAAATTTTAAAGTTTCAACATTTTCTCAAGACTAAATTTGTTTTCATTTTAAAAAAAATGCATTGTGTAGTTAAAATGGCTATGAGTTCTAGTTCTGTGGGTCAAGGTAGTAAAGGTCTCCCTAACAAAAGTGATCCATCCTCCCCTCTTTGGAGGCATGTCACACAACTAGAACAAATACTAGGTGGAGGGGGCTTTATTTGGGTTTGCTCACAATGTAATATGCAATTTAAGAGCTCCTACAAAGGAGTGAAAGCCCCATTTGTGTGGTGTTATTGGCCACGGAATTAGAACATGTGGAGGGTTGGATGGAAAGGGGTTGCCATGTGCAAAGACCCTTGCATACATCAAAGAGCAGAGGAAGCAGATGCAACAACTGCATTAAAATCCAAGCATCCTATGGCAAAAAAAGGAAGATCACATAGCATTAACAAGCCACTTGTTTCTCCTTTTGTTGATGTTGTGGCCCCAGATCACCCATTTTTGTCTACACCTATTGTAACTGGAGGGGAAGAGGATTCACCTCTTTCTCACAAAAGAACAAAAGATGCAGGCCCATTGGAAAGGGCATTCCAGAATGAAAGCAGGGACATAGCCGACCAAGGTATTGGGTACTTTATTTATGCATGTGGTGTCCCATTTAATGTTGTTAGATCACCATACTGGCAAGATATGGTGAGATGTATTAATGAAGCCCCTAGAGGGTACATTAGCCCAGGGTATGAAAAGGTGCGCACCACCTTATTGTCAAAAGAAAGAAAGAAAGTTGAAGACGCATTGTTGCCCATCAAGAATCAATGGCTCGAAACAGGTGTCCATCATTTCTGACGGATGGAAAGATACAACAAATAGGCCATTGATTAATGTGGTTGCAGTGTGTCCTAAAGGGGCAATGTTTCTCAGGGCTATTGATTGTGAGGGGCAAGTGAAGGATGCCCAATTCATTGTTGACATCCTCATAGAATCTATTGAGGCGGTGGGGCCTCAAAATGTTGTCTAAGTTGTAACGGACAATGCAAAAAATTGTAGAGGTGCAACGTTGTTGGTTGAGGCACGTACGGACACATATTCTGGACACCTTGTGCGGTTCTTTCCCTCATCTTAATGTTACAAAAATTGGGCACAAAAATTGCTTGGATCAAACAAGTTTATGAGGAGGCAAGTGAGATTCAATTGTTCGTCAGCAACCACCACATGTCCCAAGCCATCTTTTGTAAATTCTCGATATCATAAATATTTAAGGTAACCCGTAACATTCTTTTTAGTCTTTTAAAATAATTATTAGTTTTTAAAATTCATTCTTATAAATTCATTAAATTAATTTTATAAGTTTGTAATTTGTAGAATTTTGAATGTTTTAAATTTATCTTGGTCTTAATTTTATTTCTTTTGATTTCTTATTAGGTTACTGAGACTCGATTTGCCTCGCACACGCTCGTCTTGAGACGGCTTGTGAAGGTGCGAGAGGCATTGAGTGGCATGGTTATTAGTGACCTTTGGAGTGTATGGAGGCAAGCAAACAAACGAGAGGGCTAGAAATGTGAAATTATTGATCCTGGATGAAACATGGTGGGATCCTGTGGATTACTTGCTTAGTTTTACTGAGCCCATCGTGAGTATGTTGAGATTTGTTGATATGGATCATCCATGCATGGGTGAGATTTATGATGGAATTGACTCAACGATTGAGTCAATTAAAACCATCATAATGCCAAAGAGCAAGATCCTACAAAGACCTTCAAGGAAGTGCAGTCACATCTCATTGAAAGGTAGAACAAAATGACTACTACATTGCATCTTCTTGCTTTTGCCTTGGCTCCAAAATACTATAGCGCAAAGATCCTTTCTTTGCCTAAGAGGGTCCCACCATATAGGGATGTTGAAGTTAGTGAGGGGTATAAGGCGGCATTTGCTAAAATCTTCCCATATTCAAAAGTAGAAGACATGGTTAGAGGTGAGTTTGTGAATTTCATATCCTCCAGGGATCACTCCATTAGCGCTCTTTGTGACAAATACAGGATGGATGCTTATTCGTGGTGGTACCTCCATAAACAAGCATACACCTACCTCATGCCACTTGCAATAAAAGTTTTATCACAAGTAAGATTTTAATTTTTTTAATTGCTTAACTCATTCTTTTTTACTTTCATAAATTTAAAATTTTAATTTTGCATTGACTTTGCGGCTTGCCTTAATAGGTCGCGAGTTCTTCAGCTGAGAGGAATTGGGGTACATACTCATTTATCCACTCGGTTAACCGCAACAAGTTGGGAGCAAAAAAGGTGGAGGATTTGGTCTTTGTGCATTCTAACCTGCGCCTTCTATCACATAAGAAGGATGAGTACAGGAAAGGGCCAACAAAGTGTTGGGATATAGACCCAGAGACTCCAAACTTGGATGTTCCCATTGCCCAACTTTCATTGCTAGACCCGGACCTAGATAGTACTTTGCGTGAGCTGCAAAGTGGGGCTAGTAAGAGCGGCATTGCTGATGGTTCTGGTTGTACTCGATGCTTGTGGTTCGATGAACCACGTGATGTTAGTGATGCTCTCATTGAAGACATTAGAGAAGATGTAGAGCCATTAGACTATTACTAATTAGAATGTTGCGTATCTTCATTTTTGTGTTTACAATGTTACTTTGTAACATTTTGATTTGAACAATGTACTGCTTATAAGTTCGAACAATGCTTTATCAATATGTTTTAACTTTTGTGGCTATTTCACTTATGTATATTTCAAATTTGTTTAATCTATGCACGTGTAAGGCTGAAATTTTGCTTATCTTGTTACTTTTCAAAATATTTTAAATATTTTATATGTATATTATCTTGTCGCACTCCGGGCCCCCAAAAATTGCCGTACAGTGTCTTAGGTACCGATCCCCGTACTGCACTCCGCACCCGCACTGCACCCACGTATCAGCTACCTTGAGTTATAGATAATGGTGTATGTATTCTCCCCGTTGACAAAATTGGAACACCTCAAGGCTGTGGGTAACCTATGTTTGAGGTGAACCTGCAGAGAGGGCTGGTTCCCTTGTGAATCACCTAAAAACAAAAACTTTGACAAGGAAAAGGGAGAAGGAATGCGGAAAATGGGAAATAAGGGTGATACACCAATAATTTAACACATGCATGTAACTTTGCACACAGAGAAATCAAAGATCCACACACTTGCACAACTCTAAGCTATTTTGCATAATAAATTCAAAGGTTTAGGAGAAAAGAACAACGGTAGAGGGAGTAAATTCCACACTAAGGCAATACAATATCCTATCAAACGCAATGAAAAATCAATAAAACAACGATATGAGAGGCAAAAATGGAGCTTTTATTCGAGGTGCAAGTACAATGCTAGAATTGCCGAGAAAATTAGCACATGTGTGTCTCGATGTTTCAATAATACAATCCTCAGCCTACATAGGCTGCTGCGCCAAAAATAGCTTTGTGCATGCTATTTTTATTTATTTTCTTAACCCCTAGTGGTGCATGGGCAACAACATGTCTTTTAATTATTTTAATTCTCTCCATACTGGCGCCAACCATCAAGTGGACTTCTGCATGCATTATTGAATTATCCTCTAACCCTGCTATGCATGGAAAAGAATCTAATTTTATTTATAACAAACTTCATTCTATCTCTCTCCTTGGCAGCAATTATAGGACTGCTGCTTTTGTTTTATTTTATTCTTTCTTTCATGCATCTCCCTTTGACGCAAACTTCTTTGACTTGGAATAGCTCTTCATCACCTTTATCCTTTTGTCTTATTTGTTTCTTGTCTCTTCGTCATCTTCCTTTTGACTTGAACTGCTGTCTGCTTTTATTTTATATTATTATTTTTTTTTCTTTCAACTCCTCTTGGCGCCACACCCAAACAGACCAGCTGCATGCTTTAAATTTAATAAATGAATCTCTCCTTTCTAGTGCCACATACAAAACAGACTGTTGCATGCATTAGTTTTAATCTAGGTAGCCGGTGCGTGGGTACGGTACGGGATGGGGATCTGGTACATTGGTATGGCAATTTTTTTGGGGGCCCGGGTACGGCACTTGGGTACGGCAGTACAATATACATATAAAATATTAAAAATATTTTGAAAAGTAACAAGATAAGCAAAATTCCAGCCTTACACATGCATAGATTAAACAAATCTGAAATATACATAGGTGAAATAGCGACAAAAGTTAAAACATATTGATAATTCATTGTTCGAACTTATAAGCAGTACATTGTTCAAATCAAAATGTTACAATGTATTATGTAACATTGTAAACACAAAAATGAAGATACATCAACATTCTAATTAGTAATAGTCTAATGGCTCTGCATCTTCTCCAATGTCTTCAACGAGAGCATCACTACCATCATGTGGTTCATTAGAACCACAAGCACCAGGAGTACAACCAGAACTATCAGCAATGCCGCTCCCGCTAGCCCCACTTTGCAGCTCACGCAAAGTACTATCTAGGTCCGGGTCTAGCAATGAAAGTTGGGCAATGGGAACATCCAAGTTTGGAGTCTCTGGGTCTATATCCCAACACTTTGTTGGCCCTTTCCTGTACTCATCCTTCTTATGTGATAGAAGGCGCAGGTTAGAATGCACAAAGACCAAATCCTCCGCCTTTTTTGCTCCCAACTTGTTGCAGTTAACCGAGTGGATAAATGAATATGTACCCCAATTCCTCTCAGCTGAAGAAGAACTCGCAACCTATTGAGGCAAGCCGCAAAGTCAATGCAAAATTAAAATTTTAAATTTATAAAAGTAAAAAAGAAAGAGTTAAGAAATTAAAAAAATTAAAATCTTACTTGTGATAAAACTTTTATTGCAAGTGGCATGAGGTAGGTGTATGCTTGTCCATGGAGGTACCACCACGAATAAGCATCCATCCTGTATTTGTCACGAAGAGTGCTAATGGAGTGATCCCTGGAGGATATGAAATTCACAAACTCACCTCTAACCATGTCTTCTACTTCTGGATCTGGGAAGATTCTAGCAAATGCCGCCTTATACCCCTCACTAACTTCAACATCCCTATATGGTGGGACCCTCCTAGGCAAAGAAAGGATCTCTGCGCTATAGTATTTTGGAGTCAAGGCAAAAGCAAGAAGATGCAATGGAGTAGTCATTTTGTTCCACCTTTCATTGAGATGTGACTGCACTTCTTTGAAGGTCTCTGTAGGATCTTGCTCTTTGGCATTTATGATGGTCTTAATTGACTCAATCATTGAGTCAATTCCATCATAAATCTCACCCATGCATGGATGATCCATATCAACAAATCTCAACATACTCATGATGGGCTCAAGTAAAACTAAGCAAGTAATCCACATGATCCCACCATGCTTCATCCAGGATCAACAATTTCACATTTCTAGCCCTCTCACTGTTTGTTTGCCTCCATATACTCCAAAGGTCACTGATAACCATGCCACTCAATGCCTCTCGCACCTTCACAAGCCGTCTCAAGACGAGCGTGTGCGAGGCAAATCGAGTCTCAACAACCTAATAAGAAATCAAAAGAAATAAAATTAAGACAAGTAAATTTAAAACATTCAAAATTCTACAAATTACAAACTTATAAAATTAATTTAATGAATTTATAAAAATGAATTTTAAAAACTAATAATTATTTTAAAAATTAAAAGAAATTAGAATGTTACGGGTTACCTTCAATAGCTGCAATGTCGAGAATTTACGAAAGATGGCTTGGGACATGTGGTGGTTGCTGACGAACATTTGAATCTCACTTGCCTCCTCATATACTTGTTTGATCCAAGCAATTTTTGTGCCCAATTTTTGTAACATTAAGTTGAGGGAATGAACCGCACAAGGTGTCCAGAATATGTGTCCATACCGTGCCTCAACCAACAACCCTGCAACTCTACAATTTTTTGCATTGTCCGTTACAACTTGGACAACATTTTGAGGCCCCACCGCCTCAATAGATTCTATGAGGATGTTGGCAATGAATTGGGCATCCTTCACTTGCCCCTCACAATCAATAGCCCTGAGAAACATTGCCCCTTTAGGACACACGGCAACCACATTGATCAATGGCCTATTTGTTGTATCTTTCCATCCGTCAGAAACGATGGACACTCCTGTTTCGAGCCATTGATTCTTGATGGGTAACAATGAGTCTTCAACTTTTTTCTTTCTTTTGACAATAAGGTGGTGCACACCTTTTCATACCCTGGGCTAATGTACCCTTTAGGGGCTTCATTAATACATCTCACCATATCTTGCCAGTATGGTGATCTAACAACATTAAATGGGACACCACATGCATAAATAAAGCGTCCAACACTTTGGTTAGCTATGTCCCTGCTTTCATTCTGGAATGCCCTTTCCAATGGGCCTACATCTTTTGTTCTTTTGTGAGAAAGAGGTGAATCCTCTTCCCCTCCAGTTGCAATAGGTGTAGACAAAAATGGGTGATCTGGGGCCACAACATCAACAAAAGGAGAAACATGTGGCTTGCTAATGCTATGTGATCTTCCTTTTCTTGCCATAGGATGATTGGATTTTAATGCAACTGCTGCATCTGCTTCCTCCTGCTCTTTGATGTATGCAAGGGTCTTTGCACGTGGCAACCCCTTTCCATCCAACCCTCCACATGTTCTAATTCCGTGGCCAATAGCCCCACACAAATGGGCTTTCACCCGACTGTAGGAGCTCTTAAATTGCATATTACATTGTGAGCAAACCCAAACAAAGCCCCCTCCACCTGGTAATTGTTCTAGTTGTTTGACATGGCTCCAAAGGGGGGAGGATGGATCACTTTTGTTAAGGACACCTTTACTACCTTGACCCACAAAACTAGAACTCGCAGCCATTTTAAGTTTTTAACTGCACAATGCATTTTTAAAAAAAAGAAAACAAATTTAGTCTTGAGAAAATGTTGAAACTTTAAAATTAAAATTTAAATGAAATCAAATGTAGAAAAATGAAGCTTAAAACAATAACAAAAAAGTTAAAACAAACAAAAAAAAAAAAATCTAAAAAATAATAAAATATTAAATACAAACTAAAACACTTTAAAAAAATCACAAAATACTTACCTCAATACACCCAACACCAATAATGCAAGCTCCTTGAACTCCAACTATATGGCACTTGAAATCAACCCTAAGCAATTGAAAATAGTGGAAAAATTGAAGGTGAGAGTCAAGTATGCAAATAAGAGGCAAGAATGCAAATGTGAGGTAAATGACTTGTTATAGAGTTTGGGGGCACAAATTAGGGTTTAAAAGAATAATTTATTGTTTAAAAAGTCGGTTTGACTTTTTTTGACCAAAAACAATTTTTTTTTAAAAAACGTCCAAAACATGGCGGGTACGGGTAGGGTTCTTCTTGTAGGGCCCTAGTATGCCCGGCACGCCCACGTCCGCAGCGTGCCGGCATGTCCGGACCCTACAGAAGAACCTTGCCCATACCCCTGCGAATCGGACCCGCACTCGAACTCGCAATGAACCGGACCCGTGCACTGCCCCTGGGCACTTACCGGTTACCTAGGTTTTAATTAAAATCTATTTTTCCCATCCTTGGCGCCACATATAGGACAGCAAATTGATTTGTCCATAGAAAATCCTTATATGTTTGGCGCCATATCTATTTTTGGAACAGCAACATTCCATGCACCTATTTTTAGCATCAATTTCTTAAAAATAGAACAACAGCATGCTCTTTTAATTCCATTCAAAATTCCAAAAAATAGGAGCTTCTATTTTCCACTTTTCCATGCACTTCTCCCTTGTTCTTCCTTTGGCACATGGAATTGCTATTTTTAGCTAATTTCATTCTATGTTTGGCGCCAAAGACAACTGGAACAACAGCATGCTCTTTTTATAAAATTCATCCACCTCCATGCACCTATCTTCTCTTTTGGTGCAAATCCTTGGTGCATAATTATGGTAATAAGAACTCTCTCACTCGCAATCCCAAACACTGTAGACTCAAACAAACACAATAACAATCACAATTCTACATAGGAACAATCCTAGAGTTGTACCCAACACCAAGAGCTCTTCAAATCTCTCCCTAAGAGTCTAAAAACCTAGTGCCTTGATACTAATTTGGTGCAAAGTTCAAGGTTTGGGGCTCAATTTAACAAGTGCCCAAACAAGCATCCGTACGAGTAGTAGAACAAACTTAAACATAGGATGCATATAGAGACTGAAATGAGACACAATCAACAACTAATTCTATAAAATTGAAAGATCATATGACATATACAAATCACAATGAATCGCAGACTCTATTCTTTCCTATCATGTCACTACAATTGCATCATTGAGCTCTAATCTTTTCAATGCATTGTCTACCTCTTTGTTCTCTCTAAACTCCCAATACTTTGCTTCTTATGGGCTCCTCTCCTTAAAAATTCTGAGTTTGAGTGCTCCCAAGTCATTCGGAAGGTTCCCGGGCTCTCCAAACCAACCTAGAAGACATCAAATGTTTTTCCCCATGTAGGCATGGGTCAAAGGATTGTTAACAAGTTCCCTCCATACCGTTGAGTTCCACATGTCCCATTACATTTTGGTGTCCATTTGAGCATTGCATTTTTGAAACGGCTCCTTGGGTCTTTATGTACTCACTAGGTCCCACACAAGCTTCTAGAGACTATGTGTTCATTGCCATTGAAACCTTTTGAAGAGAGCTTTCCACTAAGTCCAAGTTCAAGCTCTCTCGTGCTCTCAAACAAAAGTTATGCCCATTTAAAATTCTCTCGTGTTGTGCCTTTGCTATGTAAGATCAAATTTTGGGATCCCCATGTGATTGTGACATGCGCCGTGATCACAAGTGCTCGTGTCCATGGGAGCAATGGTCTCTCTATGACATATTTGTGGACTCCTACCTTTTATAGTCCATGGTTAACAATCTCGCATGCCCACTTTTAAACTAAGCACCAAGATAAAAAGAATGGGCCTTGCATGCCACAAGTCTCCTTCGCATTAACTTGGGCTCTTATGCCCGTTTTAGGTTACATGGGGAAGATTACATTTGAGCCCAACATGTGTGCACAAAGTGCGAAGGTGACACTTGTCACATTCGGAAGAATTTGGGCTCATGCATTCCCTTTGATTTCACGGGCTCAAAAATTTTAAGGGCCTCATTTACTTTAGACACTCGTGCTCCTAAATATGATAAAGGGATCCCGAACTTAATAAAGTCTGAGCTGCGAACCTTTAGTTTAAAAGGTGACCTGGTGGGACTTTAATATATAAAGTGACCCCATGGTTTTAATTTATAAAGGGACCCCACAAACTTTGCGGTAAAGCCTAACTTAGGAAATTGAGGGCTCATTTAAATGTTGTGACCTAAGGGCTTACCTTTAAACACTTAATAAAGAATTTGGGACCCTGCTGTATAATATTAAGGGCTCAAATTTGCTACCATGAGATTTATACCTTCCACGACCCTTTTATTCAAACAAGGGAAAAATAAAACATCTATTTTTTGGATGAAGCAAGATTGCCCATGCGCTCTACATGCTCATGCATCTAAAGTTATGTGCAGTGTTGCTAACTAGGAAATTCTATTCAATGTTGATGTTGTCCATAGGAGTCATGTTGCCACCTGGATCAGTATCTGATCATAGCACTATGATAAAGTTGCACCTTTGCACACCTTTGTTTGTCTCTAAACATTGAATTGAGCATGTTTGAATGTTTTTTCAAAATTTTGCTCATTCTATTTTTTGTCCTTTTCACACTAAGAATATTGGAAAGTGAAATTACACAATTCTATCTGCAATTAAAAGTGAATTTGCTTGGAAAAGAACATTGCTCCCTATGCCTAAAAATAACAATGGAATTGTGTAGATGTGCCTTAGACGGGAAGCACACTATAGAATTAGAACCTATAAGTAAAGACCGTGCTCTGAAAGATGGGCAAAGTATTAGGAAGGATATTAATGTTACAAGAGGTAAAAGTGAACATTAAGGATCCATAGAATTTATAAGAATCTTTGGAGACGTGAAAGTAGTTCAAAGTACATCCTAAAAGATTTCTTCAATATACAAAGAGAAGAAAGAAATTATATTTAATGTCCACGAGTGACCAAAGTAGGTCAATGGAATTCAAAAGTACTATCAGTAATAGTAGTAGTGAGTCTAAAATGAACTCCCAACAACTGTAAAGGTACTAAAAGTCTAAAGGCTAAAGCTAAAAGCAAACAACAAACCAAAAACTAGTAAAGCCTAAACAAGAAAAAAAATGACAGCCCTATTTTACAAATAACCGTGTGAATGGAAGACCCTTTTCCAAAGTAGATAAGGCTGATGGAGACCAATGTTTGAAAGCCAAAGCTGGTCCTTATGTATGTTAGAATGTGTAGTAGTAGAAGGAGCAACATCCAGTCAATCAGCATGTCCATAGGAGAGTGGCATGTTTGGAGGGCATTAAGAACGCCTTTGAAAAACTCTCCTAACATTCATGGTCAATCACCATCCAAAAGTAGAGAGGATGTTGGTTGTGAGCATATTTCCAGACAGCCTGGATTATGGGCGAGAAGGATTAGCTGACCTCTATGCCAAAGTGTAGTCAGACCCACCTTGCCTAGTGCAAGTATATCACTACTGGAAGAGAAAAAGACTGCCAAAGGTCCACGTGTTTGGCAGATAGGAAGGGGAGGGAAGGGAGGTAGATATAATTCAAAGTCTAAACTAAGTCATTGTCAAGGAACATATGTATAATTTGGGACCTATAGTCTTTGGAGATAGGATGACATATCTTTTTCATGATGGGTGCTTCGTATTTGTTGTAAATAGTAAAATATTGACAAATAAGGAATTGGGAAGGTTGATAGATATGAACGAGGATTTATCTATTGTCTTTATAAGAGCACCAACCTCTAAGCAAAGTTATACCGATTTTTAAATGTTAGAACTGGAACTTTCAAATGTGTCATTGATCATTTTGTGTGTTTTAATTCTAATTCTAATGTGTCATTGATAACCTTTGCCAAGCTTTTTATTAAACATTTGTAGTGGATCTCAAAAATATTCTTTATTTCATTGTGCAAAACATGATTTATTGCATAGTTTTCCTATATGACATATCTATGTGTTCTGGTCAGTTTGCGACTGTTCTTGCAAGTTGCACCAATCCTCTTTATTAATTTTATAAATTACTAATCAAACTTAGCTGAAATGGTCTATTACAAGAATGAGCCAAGCATTCAAATATCATCACAAGTGCAAGGGATTAGTGGTAATGGAAGCATGGTATAAATTGAAAAACCATAGACAGATTTGTATAATTTCCCAGGAACCAGCCATAAGTAAGAGATCAAATGTGTTTCTGATGATAGTCAAAATGATATTGACTGCCTGCAGTAACAAAAGAGAATGACAGAAAATAATGATGATTGTTCAACGATGCAGAAAATAACCTGCAAGTTGTTTTCTATTACGTCCGTGTTAGAGGAAGTTACCCCGGATCAATTTTGAATTCACAGTAGTTTTATGATTGAGATATGTTATAATTGGGATGCCATGCTTCCATATTGTTATAGACGACTTTGTGAAAAGGTTAACTTTGAGTAAGAATTGGATTATTTTTGGCTTGCTCTTCATGTTTTTAAATTGCTATAATATTTTTTGTGCAAGGTAGTTTCTTTCGGTATGATATTACAAAGCAGGTAACACAATGGGGAAATGTGTTTTTCTGGCTACGTAGAATGAATATTGGAAATATGTTTATCCTTATTATGCTTAGAGAAATAGATTCTGGGTAAACCGTCCGGACCGGTAGGAAAAAAGAAAAAAGAATGGTGAAATGAGGAGTTTTCCTGTTCCTGGGCAAGCTCTAGAGTGGCCATGTTGGGAAGTAGACTGGAAAAGTAAACAAGGAAAGCAACTTCTGGAACACTCATAGCATGAAAACCAAATGCAAACTATTTAGATATCTAGGACTATCTTTCCGAAAGGGGCATGCCTCGAGATGTTATGTTTCAAGACCACATAATAGATTATAGCATTATGCCTCTATCAGTACATGCTACTTATTTTCTGTTACAAGTACCAAAGAGAAGATATTAATGCGCGCCTTCAATAAAAGACACTTCTAGTGTAATCATTAATGTAATGGAATACATAGCAGGGCAGTTGGTTACCCACCACTGCAGATATAGGCATGAACTAGACAACAAGAAAACTAGCAAAAACAGGGATTCACATGACTCACAAAACCATAAAGAGACTTTGAGATCGGATGAATAGATGATGAGAATAAGATTACATCAAATTGGAAACCTGCACCCCAGCATCTGCTTTCAAATTTATGATAAGGCCGTGGTTGTTATGGCACTAAAAACATCAGTGCCTTGGTTGATGTTACAATTAGGTTATATTCTATCCTCATTTAGTTTTTCTCTTAACGAGATGGACAAATGGATGAGTGCATGTTCGGTTTTGAATTATCTTGTGTTGGGGTTGTATCTCATATCTAGATAAGGATGTTGCATGTTTTGAACGTAAACTATGCTTAACCTGCGAATTACACATTGGCATTTTACTTTTTTGGTTTGTTCCACATGGTTTTCAATGCTGCAGACTTCTCTAAGTCTTGCTGCTATTCAGGAGGGTTTTCTAATTGTATGAATAAAAGCAAAGCAAAATTCACATGATCAGCCTTAATTGTCAGTTTCTTAAAAGAGAAAATTCCAATTGCATTGGCAAAAATCATATGTTCTGTCATTGTTTTCAGATGGTAGCAATATTCTTTCTATCCTTTCTTGCATAATATTATCATGCTTGCTTGCCGTGCTGTTTTTTTAGCTTTATACAATTCTATGCTAATTTTTTTGCAATTACTATGAGACATCAGGTAATGGAAGCAGCTCAAGCTTCAGCACAGTTAGGTAGCAGCAATAGCAAGTTATTTCTTGGTGGGAGCATCAATCATATTGCACATCTTTCTGGAGCTTTAGTTGGGGTTGCTTTAATATGGTTGCTAAGTCGAATTCCCTCGGGAGAGCCAAATGACAAAGAACAAAGAAAGTCATCCTTGAAAACATAGACATGGAGGTATTGTAGGGTTGTGTCAAGAGCGGTAAACTCTACTATAGGAAAGAAGCTCATCATAAAAATGTGCTGATAGGTGTGTACGCAATCAAAGAAAAGGTGTATGGTGATGAATATTTACAACAATCAAGTATAGAGTTAATTTAATGCTGATTAATAATATCCTTTACAATAAAAAATTGTGATGTATTGTAATTTGTATCTTAAGAAATTTGCTCCTCTTGACTAACTTGTGAATGATCTTGAACAAAAATCTGAATTGACATTCTAAACCTAGTACACAACGTAGTTTGTGTAATCTGGTATTTACTCAATGTTATAGATGAATTATCCAACTTGGGCATGTTTTATGTACTTCATATTATAATTTTATTAAAAAAATTAATTTAATTTTGTGGTGTTAGTTTTCACTTTTAATTTATTTTCAATATGTAGCGGTTGGAAAAAATTTGGCACATAGATTTAGCATCATTTGCAGAATGTTAAGGGTTCTTGGGCTACTTGGATATTGCAATAACATTATATTTCAAACAACGGAAGTTGGAGAATACTTGTAAATGCTGGGTTATGGGAAACAAACTGGATTTATTCTTGTTGGATTTTGGTTTCGGTGGTTATGATTATTAGGAGGATCTTAAATGATGATCAGATGCAATTTTATAATAAGGTAGTCCGGCATGATCAAACACCACTTAATTGTTGTTTTTTTAAACTTTGATTTAAATATGCATTTGTTGAGTGTGAAAACAGTTTTAACTCTTAAACCCAGGTTGAGGGTAGCATAGATAACAAGTAGTTCACTGTATACTGCATTAAGCTAGCAAGAACTGATGCCAACATCATGTAGTTGGTTATTTTAGTGACATTACAGGTGGATGATGAGGAGATGATTTTTTCAAATGTTACATTTACTAATCAAATATTTGTCAGATTTTCCTATGAAATCTATTTAAAATTAAAAACTCAAGCTTCAGCAATCCATAGTGTTAGGATAAGAAATTCCAGATAAATAAAATTCGACAATTTGAACCACCCAGTGTGGTTCATCACCAAGTTGATTGATAAGATAACAAAAAGGGCTCCTTATATAGATAACCTGATTGATATGAAAGGTAAAGATCATTACTTTTGCCACAAATATTAAATAATCTGCCATTCATTAAATTAATGTCTGTGTGATATTAAATAAAACACGACAGTAATTAATTACAGTGTGTTACGAAGTCCTAAGCATATATGTATGACGGGACTCTATGAGTTGCTCAACTTTAGACCTTCATCTCATTTGGATTCTTGCAAATCTCAATAGCCTGTCTCATTTTCCTTTTCATATTGTTATTCCTTAGCTAGAATCATTTCCTTGCTATACGCATGTTATGTAAAGATTTGTGTGTATGTTCTCCCAGTGTTGAGGATTTATGCAGTTTCAATTTAATGTCGGAGCTATGTTCCTTGAATTTGACTTTAAAAGACCTTCCCATCTCCCCAATATATGGACACCCACACATGCAATTAATGCGATAGACACCATAGCTTAGTCTTTGTTCAAGATAACCCTTGATTGAAGCCCCCGATGTTTCATTGTGTTTTCACCTTATATTTTGTCCAGTTTGGAGGAAATACCTCACTAAATGGAAAAAATGAAACATTCTTCTCCATGTTTGTGAAGAGCCTCCCAACTAGTCTCATCTCATAGCAATTAAGTCTGAAGACCTTGGTTGGGTACCGCTTTTATTCCTTTATATGGTCTTCATCTGAGATTTGAGAAGCCAGATATGTGAGAGAATAGAGAACCCCTCCCTATTGTGAAGGTTGGTGATGTGAAGAAGCATGGAGAAAGGGGGTGCATTTGTCTTTTTCTTTACACTTGTTGAGCAAGAAAGACATCCTCCCTTCTTGAGACAGAGACATCCAGGAATGGTAAAGAACGATTCTCCTCGATTTCCTTAGTGAATTGGATATTCAGGGATACGTTGTTGAATGTGAATGGAAAATGTATAGGTTCTCTTTTCAATGGGCCAAATCGATGTTAGTATCATTAACATAGCACTTCCACCATTTAGGTTGTAGATGGAAGGATGCAAGCACCCTTTCCTAAAAAATTTCCATAAAATATTAGCAACCACTACTGACAAGGTATACCCCATTGCCACACCCCCTCTTGTTCAAACCATTGCCCTTGAAATTAAAAGAAAGTGGGCCTACGATGATTTTCAGCCAAGCTAAATTTTTCTTCACTGGTAAGCTCCTTAATAAGTAGGATTGAATCAAAAAGGGGTCTTTGTAAACATCGAGACCACATCAAAGCTTACTAAAATATCATCAGTCTCTACCCTTTTATCTTTCACAAATGTCGCAAAACTTTCTAAAATCTTGATGTAGGGAGAAGAATTACCGACCAGATTTTGCAAGTATTAACGCCTGTTTTGTGTATCTTAAATTCACCAAAATATAAATATATTAATAGTAAATTATATGTTTTATTCTTAAAATTTACCTACCATAGACACGTTTCCTAGTTTTCAATCTAAAATCATATACATACAATTTGATGCTCCTAAAAAAATTCCATTAAAATTTTCCATGCCTCCAACATTTGTCTACTCTTGAATCATCTGCTGCCATCTCTCAAATGTACAAAATAAATTAAGACAGCATATTTGTAAGGTTGATAACTGCATTTGACTGCCATTGATATTTTTGAATCTATTGAATATACTTTGTTTTCTAAGGAAAACACAGAGATTGAAAGGGTAGTTTGTTTCCTTCACTCTTTGTTAGCTTTCCATGTCTATGATTGTTTTTTTATTTTGGGTTGGTGAACTTCAACCTCGTGTCATATTTTATAATTTTTGTGCAAGCTACTATCTTGGTTATTAGGAAGCTTCTTGGCCTGTTCCCGGCCATAGTATTGAGATTTTGCAAGTTTCTACAGAACTAGCAGATTCCCTAGCCAAACAAGGCACACGAATTTTTCCACTTTAACTTGATGTCCTCACAAAATTTTAATTGTGACACAATTATGATCATATCAGAGCTAGAATGAGCATCTACCAATGCATATCATGTTTTCTTGATGTGTTTCACATTCTTAAATGATCTTTCATCCCATACAGACTTATATTAAATATCAGAATGGACTATGGACTCATATATAGTGAAACATAGAAATATGCAAAAATAATCAAAGCAAGTCAATTTAACTAATAGAGATCATTTCCATTAACTATTAAAAAATTAATGGAAAACAATCACCTCACATCCTTAGGTAACCTACAAAATAAATAGCCTAACCACGAGTAACGAGGATAGTTCAATATCAATATTCTTCTTATTTAGAATACATAAAAAATAATTTAAATACTATTTTTTGTTTTGTATGTCATGCCTATTGTTCGTCAAGTCTATTGAGTCCAAAGCTCAATACTATAGTCACCACATTTTGCCATCCTTACGGGATGCAAGTGAAACTTGAATTAGTGTCTCAATTTTATGTTCACATAGTTTGTCATCCTTAGTGGATGCTAACACAACAATGACACTTGATGTATCCACTCACCTACACAATTCTTCAAATCACAAGTAAAATTGGGCGAGTGCATCACTCATGTCCCTTCTAGTGTGTGATTTATAAAAACACATTCGCCCACCCCAAAGGGCTTTGGCTTCAAAGATTTAGGATTACTTAACCCATCTACAAAAAAATCATCTATTGGGGAGCTCAAATTTGTCACCTTTCATTTGAAGTGTGCCATTCATCTACCCAAGACAAAACTTGAGTTAAGGCACATAATTTATAGAAGGGGTCAACATATTCTTATGAGAAGTTGCTTCTTTCCACAAGTTCTTTTTTATTTGATCTCCTCCTAGTTTTCCTAGTAAGATCTAAGTTGATATATTTTGGATATGGATACGGTTACAGAGAATCAAAATTTTCAGTATGATGCCATATTTTTTTTTTGTGCCACATACAATTATACATGAAAATATTTGAAAAATAAAAAAACACATAAATTCTATCTTAACAAATAGGAATTAACCATATAACATGTGTAGTACATGAAAGCTAGTTTGAGCACCTAATAATATGACATTTGGCTCTTATTTTGACAAGAATCCCATTTATACACTAATGACCATTTCATGCAATCTCTTGCTCTTTTCCATGTCCTAAGTCCACTAGACCTTAGCTATTCTCCACTCAACTTATTAAGAATAAGTACACTCTACATAACACGTCCACAAACTTAACACATGTTTCTAAACTAATTCCTTGAACACCCTAGACATGTTCGTGTGTCCATGACAGATTCAACCATGAACCTCTCCCATTTCCTACGAATTTGTCCGTTGCGCTTATAACAATTATAGTTTCAAATGCTTGACTTAGTAGTCACCTAGTTGGTATTATTGAGTTAGTGGAATGAGAAATCATTTGAATGGTCACATTTATAATCACATATATTCTAAACTATTAAGGGAATTTAGAGATTCTCTATTTCACCACTCCAAGGACAAGAGCCAAAGCATTGAAGTATCGATTCCTTATATTATTATCACAACATCAAGCTATTAATATTGTGAATACATCTATTACTACGCAAGATCAACCATGATCTAAAACAAAAGTATCAAGTGCACATTATCGAACATGAGGGCCATATCTAGGGATACATTTTATGTTATTTTATTCTATATCACTTTAATCTCATAATAGGTTTGGGAGAGCTAAATGTGGCTTGATCCTTCTTCGGAGTAGTGGTATGTAGCGCAACGCTTATCACATCAACGAGGGAGTAGTGGTAGTCAAGTCCAATCCTTACTAACCCTTGTTAGTAGGGTTACAAACAAGGAGGAGTTATATCTCAATAAAGAAAAACAATCATGTAGAAATGAACATAGAAATAAAACCTCCATAGATAAATGAACCAAATACTTGAATCCAGATCCAACTCAAAGCACCAAAGGACAAGTTCATATCCCTAGGGATAGATTTGGCCATGAACTTGTCCGACCTTCCAAAATCTATCTTACACACATTCTTTGTCCTAATATTTAATATGCAACTTGACAACACCTTTAACTTATTTTGTGTAAGTTATGAGCACTCTCACATCATATGATCTTGGTAGAACAATTCTCTCGCTAAACCTTAAACCATAATACTACTTTCATTGATTATGTTTGGAAATTTCTTTGGCACATACAAGAGTAACATAATTTGGGACAATTTGGCTTTATTATTCGGTTTTGAATTATCATTATTGCACAACATATCTAATTAGGTTTAAAATTCTAATTTTGTATTACATTTTGGTGACTCGCTTATTTATCAAACCACGTCAACCCAAGGTTTTCTTTTTCACCCTTAGGGCTTCAAACTTCAACCAAATTTCTTAGATTTCCTAATCTTATGGTTTAAATCAAACCCTTCCCTTTAAGTATCCATGCTTTCAAAGCTCTTCTCATATGGCACCTAGACAAGCTAGGTCCTTTATCCAAACTAGACAAAGTGCTAGATTGAGTGATGACACAATGATTGCATCCAAGTTCCCTTAGTTCCACATCATAATAATAAAATGACCAACTAATATGATGTTATTACTACTTCATTGATGACCATACTAATACAAATCCCGATAATCTTGATTATATTCATGGGGATCCTATAAATATTAATGAGGATACTTTGATTATTGAGAAAATATCTAATCATGAGGGAGACCAATATAATACCAATCATGAGAAAATTCTTGTCTGTAGATCAATCTCACTGAATTTCGACATATCAATTTAGTAAAGTGCTTATTGAAAAACTTAACATTGATGAAGTACAAGCTATGTTAGTAGAAGCCCATATGAAAAATTACACGCAAATTCCAAGCTTGGGGATGCCAATTTTGAACCATTGAGTGATACAAATCCACCTTCTAGAGGATCTCTTATTGGGGCTCATTCCCATGTGTCTACACAAGTGTTTCATACACCTAGTATTTCACTATGGGGGCATCACAGGATGCACACCTTGTTCATTCTATGGCTACATGAAGACAATGAACACGCTCAAGTAGAGCCTCCTTACAAAATAATACAAATTTTGAATGTATGCAATCTTATAACTCTACCTCCACCTTCTAAAATTAACATTAGTACAAAATATTGTGAATTCCACTCGATGTTTGGAAATATAACCAACATATGCTTAAAGTTATGACACAAGATTCAAGACCTTATTAACTACAAGAGTACCATTGTAGTTGAAGATTCCAAAATCCTATTAGTACTATGGTATCCCAACCCAATTCAACCATCAAAAGTGTTTACTTGATCCATAACATAATTGTGATTACATGCACATGAGTGATGAGTGCATATGAATTATCATGCCATGCCTCTTTCCTAATCTTATAATACCGATACTCACCCTATCGATGGCATTATTGGTATGATTACAACTATACCTCAGTAATCATCCATGATCACATTTGAGGTTTCAGACATTCCTCATAATGAAAATGTTTTTTTATAAACCATTATTAATTCGAGTACATGTTGCTTCACATCTAATCCATTGTGTCATGGTTGACAAACGAATCTACCAAGAATATATGCACTATGAAACTTCTTACTACCCTTGGTTACAATGCACAAGCCTTAGTTGTGTAGACACAAAATCACACACTTGGGTACATTTATAGGTCCTAAAAGCATACTAACATCTACATGATTTCTAAGCAAGAAAACTAGCAATAGATAACTATTTTTGGCCTCTTTTCTTTGTCTTTTCCTTGTTATTTGGTCTTACGCATCCTACAACCCAGTCATAACTTAACTGATTTATCTTTTATGGCTTCAAACACTAGTGCCCAACCAGGGAAACAACACCCAAACGCACATGTCCCTCCTAGCGCCCCTGACCCTTTCTTACCTTACTCGTTCTTTTTGGGTCTCTTTCATCTTTTGGGAATCTTTTTCACGTATGGGTTGGCCTTCCAGTTGTCAATTACAAAATTCAAACAAGGGAATCATATAAATACATAGTTATGTTTTCAAAATGAAGGACCAAGCACTAAGCATTACTATCATCACCTAAGCTTGCATTCCAAAGGCACTAAAGCACTCCAAAGGCATCCATTCAAGGGACAAGGGCTACATACACAACATAGGAAGGGGAAGTCTATTCTATTCTATCCACACATACTATTACATTGCTACATTCTAGTTACAACATGCTATCAAGTGCAACTTGCACAAGGGCATCATTTCACACACACACACACACACACACCATAACTAGATGAAGTGCAAGGATCAGTCATAAGTTAACTCTTTGGGTGACCATTGGGGTCAGTCCGACTCCCCATTCTACATTTTCCTTTTTAGGTTTGATGTGGTTTGTGGGTATGTGCAGGTGAACTTCTCTTTTGCATGTTATAGGTACCTTCGGCGATCAAGGAGATAATATCAGGTGACCAACAGAGAACAACAATGAAACCCTTGCGACACAAAAGAAAGCATATTACGAGATCCCGTCATGACCACCAACACCCGGATCTAGTCATCGTGCCCAAACGCTTCTTTCCTACACTAGGTGCCCCTGTCCGACTCTGTTCATGAGTTCCAAATTTTATAGTGATTAGTGATGAACTTGTTTGCAACTTGTTCAACAATTTTACCAGCCCAAATCACTTCCTTTCCACCCGTAAATTAACTAAGTTCTCCTATCCCTCTTCCTTGCTTAGGGTTCCATACTTTTCATGCTTATTTACTTGTGTCATTTCGTATTTTAGCATTCATACATTAGTTACTCTTTAATATAGATCTAATTAATTAAAAATTAAATAAAATCAAGTTGGTATAATGGATATAGTTCGGGGTTTGATAGACAACATCAAAACATGTTAGGAGGCATCAAATTAGCTCTACATATAGGAACCACGATGATTTCCATGTGGTTTATGGTATTACCTTCCAACAATATAATCAACACGTTACTTAGATGTCCACAAATTCATGATATGAGATATATCCCTTCAACTTTACAATTTTTTTAAAAGTGTATATATATATATAAATATATATATATATATATATATATAAAACAAAATTTTAGAATCCAATATGTTTCCTATGAGTATCCCATTCAACTTATCACCAATTTTTGGTATCACTAGTCCCTCACCCATGTTCAATATTTTTATCATTATCATGCACATACTCACCTTATTCCCATTTAAATTCCATATTTCCCACCTAAATCACAATTATTCCCATAATCCCATCTTAAAATTATATTATCATTTACTCTCTCTAATCTCTCATTAATCATGTTTAATTATCCCTAAATCATCCCTAATCTTTTTATCCTCCCTAAGCACCCCTTTTATTATCCCTAAACACCTAACCACCTTCATTTAATTCATTCTTATCTTCCAACCACCTTTTATCATCCCTAGACAACCCTAACCCACCTAAACACCTTAAAACCCTAATATTCCCTCATTAGGCCCATTTTGCATCGAGTTGGGCATCATCCCACCTCTCAAATCAATGGTCCGCCACAATCACCAATGACCCATGCGGGTCGCCGTCAACCCTATAAGTTCCCTCTCACCCCTCCTCTCTAGAGGATGTAATTTTGAGAGTTGAAGTTATCTTGTGAATTTTATTTTGATTCTCTATCTTCCTTGGAGCTATTACTGCCATCTTGAAGCTTCTTTGGAGCCCTTGCATGTTTCCATTAGAGATCTTGGAGAGTTGAAGCTTGTTTGAAGTCCTTTTTTCCATCTCATCATCTTTTGCATCAACTTTTTTTGTAGGTTATCAGCTATCCCGAAACTCTTTCATTCATCTTTCATCCATTTAGCCTACTTTATCTTCTGTTTTCAACCCATTTCCCTTCATCAAACCCTAATTCCTTCCCGATCTCCATCGACCCTACCTATTCGTCACCATTGATCTTGTTGTGTCCATTTTATTTTTATTCATCTACCCATTTTGCATTCTATTTTCCATTATGATTAACTATCACATTTCCCATTCTTCATTATGTTTTCATTTTGTAGTCCCTCGAATCTTCAATATTTCCATTTGCACACTTTCACCTTCCCATCTCATCATCATTCGATCCATCATTCAACTGATTAGGACCATCGTATTCATTACATCTATCAATTGTTCATATTTTATAATTTTTCTTACATTCTTTTGTTTCATTCAGATCCAAATTCCTTGCTCATCATCTATCAGCTCATCATCAATATCACCATTCAGTTCCAGATCAACTTTAGAATCATGCTTTCATATGTCTTTTTTTTCTATTTTTGGCCTACTCTTTCCCATATTGTCATCGAATGTGCCTCATCAATCTTGGGTTATCGTTGACCCACCAAGTTTGGTTTAGTTTGGCATTTACTTAATCATATCTGCATCTTTTACTTCATCTATTAATTTCAGCTTTTTGTTTTCGGTTTAAATTTGTTGCATTCATATCGATTATCATCATTTATCATTTTCTTTTATCAAAAAGTGGGTTGACATCCATCCTAGGAAGTTTTCACTTCTCGGGACCGACATTGTCGGGCAACCCACCATCCTATCTACTAATCATTTTTCTTTGTTGAGTTCTCTTTGTTGTGTGGTTCATCTAACTCACTTTGAGGAGGAGGATCTCTCTTTTGCGCCCGTATCCATCATCATCTCATCTAGAGGTAGCTTAAACCCTCTCATTTTGGAGTTTTTTTTTTTTTTCCATTTCACTAATCTGAAATAGGACAAGAAAATTGGTTCAACATTCTGGCACGCCCAGTGGGAACCACCCTTCTTTGATGAGTCTTTTCATTGTTTTTCATTTCCATTTTTTCTTTCTTTTTTTCTACTAATCTTGCATAGGTAGGAGATTTTCTTTGCTTTCTCACTGCGTGGTGGATCATTTTTTGGATCAACAATTGTTTGCTTTTAAAAATAAAAAAAAAAAAAGGAAAAAGGTTTATCCAAGTATTCTTCATTTTTCTCTATTTTCTCCTTTTGCATTATTTTTTCCTTCTTTGTTTGAGTGTCTTCATCAATATAACACTTCATTTTGGACTTAAAAATAACCTTCATACTTTCTTGAAATCTAGTCTAATTAGGGTTAATTCTTTGCATACACTTTTATCACACACATCCAAAACATACACATCAAAACTACACATCTTAAACATCTTCTTCTAGGTGGAACTATTGGGATTTCATCACCCAATAGAAATCATGTACATGGTGTTTAGGTCACGTTATAATTTTTTGGCTATCGATATATGGCTAAGCAAGCCCACACCCTTATCATCTATGGTGTGAAGTGTGGGGTAGGCCCCAATATCAAGCCCCTGTATCGTAGTCATCATCATTGGGCCTCACGTACCTTTGGGTATATCAGGACTCCATCCAAAACAACCCAAAACCATCCATAGTTTGGCCATTTCCTAGGCTCCCTTCAAGCCCATTTTTCTTTCTTCACATTTTTTAATAATCAAGATAATTAAAACTTTGTTGTGTGACTTGTTTGAAGTAATTAAAAATCAACATAGTTTCTTGTTTTATTGTTTGTTTCATGCCCATTATTACACATTCTCAAGAAAGAAAAATGGAACAAACCATGACATCCAACAACATTCCTACTTCTACTATTATTTCCCAACAAACTTCAGCCCTTTCTATCATTTCTTCCACCCCTTTGGTCACCTCTTCTGTGGTTACTCAACCTATGGTTTCCATTCCCCTCTTCAAGAGTCTCAAGCTATCCAATCTAACACCCATGTTGAAACCAACCCCTTTTTTTCACCACTTCGGTCCATCTAGACCGACTACACCCCCATCCACCACTTCTATGGGAGCTTTTGGACCTCCCACCATCCCTCATGGGTGTGTGGAGTTCCAAGAACTCCTTGATGCCAACCCCATAGCTCTCATGATTACCTTGCTAGGAGGGCTACCCATCTCCCCATCGATGGTCCTCCTCTCCAACAAATCTATCCTTATCCTCCTCACTCAAAGTCCACAAAGGTTCTTACCTCACAACTTGTCATCTTCTTCCCAAGAGCCATGAATGAGTTAGTGATAGCTCAACAAGAGCATGATCCCACACTCACCAAACCACTCAATTAGTGGTGCCCATTCCCCCCAATTTGTCTCACATTAACACTACTATCACCTCTTCTATCCCCATCACCTCTTCATCCACTACGGTTATTAGTGCCCTATCCAATCATCACAAGAGTCTCATTTTCTTCCCCCTCCATCCGAACAACATAACCAAACTTTACCTCTTATCTCCACCTCCATGTCCATGAAAATGTCATCACTTCACAACCCCATCCTTCTAAATCAACCCAAACCCATCAACCTCCTCTTTGAAGTGCCTTTCATTACATACTTCCCAATCAATCAACTCAAACATCTCAACCACCCCATACCTATATCTCAACTCATCCCATACAAAATCAATCTAACATCCCCATCACTCAACAACCAACACAATCCCATCAATCTTACTACATCCCCATCTCCCAACAACAACCTATATCCCAACCTATTCAATCACAACCATTCAACAACATCCCCCTTATCAACCACTTCCACAAACACCTACTCATCCTCAAACATATCAATCTCATTCCCAACCTAACCCATCTACTTCATATATTCCACAACCTCATCCTTCAATTTCTCATCCCCATACATCTAATGATCCCATGCATGCATTATTAAGTAGAATGGCCAACCTTGAAGCCACTACCTTGGGATCCAAAACCACCTTCTCCTATGAACAAATTTGTAATGAACCTATCAATCCATCAGTCCCTATAAAGCCTTATCCCCCACATTGGGAGCTACCAAAATTCTCTAAGTTCAATAACAAGGAGGACCCACAACAACACCTTCATGCCTTTAGGCATGCATGCTACCTCATTTCTCATGACCAAGACCTTATGCTCCACACCTTCCCCATGTCATTGTTGTCCCGCATTGGATTGGTACAATGAAATTCCACAACATTCATTATTTTCCTTCACCCAACTCACAAAACTATTCTAGAACACTTTTCAATTAATATTGCATGTAAAAATCACCATCACAAACCTCTACGCCATTAGATAATTTGATGATGAATCTATCATACATATTTTTCACAAGATGGCATGGCATAATCAACCAATTATCCTTCTCCCTTCCACAAACTTGAATTAATTGAACTCTTTTTAGTGGTCTTGTGTGAAGCATATTTCCTCTACTCTTCAAATACAATCATTCCAAACCTTTGAAGAGGCATTCACCATGGCTCAAACTTGAACTTCACCCTTGAGCAAGGCCATCTCAAGCTTCAATCTAATAAACCAAAACTTGAAGTTTACGAAGTCATCCACCCATAATGACAAGACTAAAAGTGTAGCTAATGCTATCATAGTCAAGTCTTCATCCACATCTACATCTCACACCAAGCCTCCACAAAGGGCTCCTAGACCAACCCCCAATTACACTCCTCTTGGAGAATCATACAACTCCATCTTCAAAAAATTAATGGTTGTGCACCTCATTCAACTTCCTCCCATCCGACCCTTTGATGACTCACGACCCAAACCCACATGGTATCATGAGGAACATTATTATAAATACCACCAAGTCCATGGTCACACATCAAAAAATGTCACACATTCAAAGACCTTGTACAAAAACTCATAGATCACGGTGATCTTCAATTGACAATCCCAACACACCTCCCAATCAACCCCTAGACATTTTTTCAAAAACAACCTTTCCCCAACCACCCACCTAATAATCAAACACCTCCTCCTACATCTCAACCACCCAATGCTCATACTATCAACACCCTAAGTCATGAATCAACTTCATCACCTACACCCATCATCCCTTCACCCATTGAACCTATATCTACTTCAATTTCTACCCCTTCACCTACAATATCTTCTACATCTACACCTATCTCTACATCCATTATACCTATGACTATTACACCTACACCTATCACACCTACCACACCATCCATATCGATATCTACTACTTCCCCATCCATATCTATATCTATCCTTCACCCTCATCTATATCAACACCTATCTCAACACCCTTATCACACATCCCCACATCTATAACCACTCCCACACCCTTATCTTCAACCACATCTACAACTATGATCATGCCCACATCAACATCCAACCCATGTCCACATCCACATCATCTCCTAAAGCATCTATTACATAGACATCCTCACTTAGTACAACCACAAATGATATCCCTACACCATCCACAAGTTCAATCACTCCTACAATAACAACACCCCAAAATCCACACATTCTCCAACTCCTTCTGATCTCATTAAATGATATCATCCAAAACCACTTCCATCTTCAATATCCACATCTACAATGAAATCTACATCATCTGGTTCTACCTCTCAAAGGATCCCCTAGTTGAAATCATTTTTATCCCTGCCAAGGGAAAATCATCACAAAAAAATCTAAAAACCTTGGCATTCCTATTCAAAAATCCTCACTCATCCACACAAAAAAATTTGGAGCTCCTCCTCCTAAATCTCATCATCCTAAAAATCCAATCCTCATCATCAATCTTAGGTGCACCTCCATCCATCTTGGGGCTAGGCCTTCCATCCACTCCTATTCTCAAATCAAAATCTTGAATCAAAACCATCTACCATTTCTTCCAAATCAAAATTTAACCAAAACCATCCAAAAATCCTATCATCACTAAAAAAATAAAATCATCCACTCCTCTCCTCTAAGTCTAATCACAAATCACAAAATTCTTCTTCTAAGTCCAAATTAGAATCAAAGGCTCCCATAAAGCCTCATCAAAGTAAAACATCCCTCTTACCTTCATCCACCATTCTCAAATCCACTTCATCTACAACTACCCTTCTCCAAAAACCCCCATCGGTTCCTACATAGAAATCTTCCAATGCCTACTTCAAGCATCTGCAATCACCCTTCCCCCATCAAATCCTTCATTCACATGGACCAAGACCTTCATGGTTTGATTCTAATCTCATTTGTGCATATCATCATGCTCCTGGACATGATACCAAACATTGTAAGGCCCTTCAAACTATAATCCATAATCTCATTAAAGAAGATGATCTCCTCATCAAGAAGATCATCCTCTTCCATCTACTAGTTCATCCATCCTCCCCTCACAACTCTTCAATCAAACCTTCATCACCTAAGATCTCTAAGTCCCCTCACTCATCCATAGACCTTCATTTTTTCCTTCCTCCTCCAAACACCACTTCTCCCAAAGAAGGCCCCCTCTCTTTATCAATGTTGTTTGGATCACCACTCATTCTCACCCCCATGATTTTCAACCACCTACTCAATCTAAGTCAAAAAATTTGTCTCCTCCCTCTAGTGAGCCTACTCTTTCCCCCTTCTTCATCAAAACCCAAAGTGTCTATCTTAGCTTCCCCATGACCTACTTCCATTGAACAAAGTATTGTGAAACAACTTCATCAGGCCCAATCAAGATGTCACTCTATGAGCTCATCCAAATCTCCCAATCATAGAAAGCTCTCATCAAATATCTAAAGCATATTCCTACCCCTAGTGATGAGACTCAACCTTTTGTGGCCTTTTGAGCACTTTGTTTTTTTTCTACCATATATTTTGACAATTCCAAATTCCCGACATATCACCTAAAGACCATGACCTCCCACTTTCATCATATGTATATCAATGATACATTCATCCGACATGTTCCATGATAGAAAATGGAGCCAACATAAATATCATCTCATCCCACACCTTTGATCAACTCAAACTCCCTAACTCCATTGTCACCCAATCTCCCATCATCCTTCATGCTTTTTGATGTTTTTCCCCACTTTGGGCATGGTTATTCTTCCCATCCACGTTGGTGAAAAAAATCCTCCATGAGGTCTTCTATATTATAGAGGGGAGTTTTAATATAATATCCTACTTGGATGACCATGGATTCATGCCATGCATTTGTGTTCCTTCCACCCTTCATCATTGCATCAAGTATGAGCATGAGGGGAAAATCCTAACTCTCCCCATGACACTCCTCCATTTAAAGCATGTCACATGACTTATCAACCTAACGACATGTGCTTATCCCCAAACAAGATTCTTCTAAAGCATCCACTAGCTCATTTGTCTCTACATCTAAACTTCCCAATGATGACTCTATAGAAAAAGTGATGGATCATCTCTCACTGGGGGAGTATCATCTCTCACCCTCAATGCTTTTCCCACACCTCATCAACTTGGTAGACCCGATAAAGCTCCAATGTATCAACCTATGTCGGGGATATCATTTCTTTTGGTCCACCTCATCTTTGAACCAATCTCATCTATGGTGGTGTCGATCACCCTTCCTCTCACATCAACACTCAACCACACACCAAACCTTACACCAATGGATTTGAATTTATTTACAAAAAATCCTTTTCCTATACTTATCTCTATCATTGTGCATGGAAAGGATTTGGAATGGGGCATTATGAATAAGGCATGCATGATCTCATCATCAACCAATCTCATAAGCCCCATGAGAAGTTTGGATTGGGTTTTAAGGAACAACCTACCAACTCTCTCACACCTTCTTCATCTTCATCTCTTATGAACATTGATCCCTCATCCATTCTTCTCATCCCAACGACCTATGGATATGGATGATACCATGTCCATTTCCTCTAGATTTTTTTTTAATCTCCACCATCACTTTGGGACCACTCACTTATCTTATGTGAAGGTGAAACTAGGTCCCTCCTCTTCAATTTCCTAATATGGTAGAGGAAGATTCCCTACCATTGACATTATTCAATGCACCGATGATGATTCCATCCTTTCTTACATGGGGGAAAATATTCCTATCTTCATAAGACCTTACCACCCAACACACATCCACTCTTCTCAATGAATCCACCATCGACATCAACATAGGGACTCCACAAGAGCCCCACATCCTCAAAGTGGGTCAATCCCTTGATCCACAAGAGCTTGAGTCTTTCACCACATTCCTTTCTAGACATATCCAAGCCTTTGCATGGTCATATGCACAACATGTCGGGCCTCGATCCTTCTATTTTTGTCCACAATATCATCACCATTCCCGATGCTAAGCTCGGTTAAGCAAAAACTTCACCACATGCATCCTCATGTTTCTCTCCTTGTCAAAGAGGAATTACAATGCCTCCTTTTAGCTAACTTCATCATTCCTATCGACTATCCATAATGGGTTTCCAACATTGTACCCATTTCCAAATCTTCTAGAAAGCTCATATCTGTACAAACTTTTGAGATTTAAATCTTTTTTCCCTAAAGATGAATTTCCTCTTCCTAACATCGATCAACTTTTCACCTCACCACAGGCCATGAGATGCTTTCTCTTATGGATGGTTTTTCTAGTTATAATCAAATCCTCATCACACCAGAAGACCAACATAAGACCTCTTTCACTCCTTGGGGACTTTTTCTATCATGCGTCATGCCCTTTGGTTTGAAAAAATGTGGAGCCACCTATCATCATGGGCCATGACTTACATATTTCATGATCTCATCCATAAGATAGTAGAGGAACTATGTTGATGACCTCTTGGGTAAATCCAAGCATCATGATGATGATCATCTTTCCATCCTTGAAATTATCTTTGAGCATCTTATCTACTTCTTCCTCCGTCTCAATCCAACCAAGTGTGTTTTTGGAGTTTTAACTAGAAAATCCTTTGGTTTTATCATTTCTATTAGGGGTATTGAAGTTGACCCCACCAAAAATCAAATCCATCCTTGAGATGCCCCTCCTTCTAATCTAAAAAAACTTCACAGTCTTCAAGGCCAACTTCATCATTCTCCATTTTCATCTCACAACTTTCTGACCATTTCCAACCTTTCCATCATCTTCTTCACAAAGACATTGACTTTAATTGGGATGATAATTTCCAAAAATCCTTTGAATACCTCAAGCATTATCTTCTATCCCCACTGTGCTTACACCTCCATGCGAGGGGGGATCCTTTCTATCTCTATGTCTCCACCACCATGATCATGCTTTGGGTGCCATGTTGGCACATCATGATGAGATAAGGTAGGGAGAAAGTTGTCTATTACATCACATCATTCACACCCTTCATGATTATGAGACTCACTACACTAAAGCTGAAAATATATGTTGTGCACTTTTTTTTTTCCACCTCCAAGCTTTGTCCTATCTTCTTAATCATAAAACCTATGTCATCACTAGATTTCATCTTCTTAAAACCATGCATCTAAGCCTTATCATAATGATCACATCACTCGATGGCTCATGCTCATGACTGAGTTTGACCTAGAGTTTCATCTCTCAAAAATCAATCAAGGGCCAAGCTATCATTGATCAACTAGCAAAGCCCCTCTTCCTGATAATCATCTTCCTCATGAAAATTTCTCGATGAATCTATCAACACTATCGATCATGAATTTTCTCCTCTCAAAATGACACTTTTCTTTGATGGATCCAAGTTTCAAAAGGGGGGCAGGTGTCATTCATCATTCCTCCTTGGGATACTCCTATCCCATCACTTATAAACTTAATTTTGAATGCACTAACAAACATGGCTGAGTATGAAGCCCTCATCTTAGGTCTTAAAACTATCATGCTGCTTGGTGTCCAAATCCTTGATATTTATGGTGATTCTCAACTTATCATCAACAAATCAAAGGAATCTATCAATGTAAAAATGAGGTCCTTCAAAAATATAAGGACATCATCAACTTTCTTCTCGAAGGCCTTCAATTTATACACCATCCAAACCATCCTCATTCATCTAATCATTTTGTAGATACACATGGACATCTCTCATCTCTCTCATCCCATGGAAAATAGAGGAATCTAAGTTTTTTTTTTTTCATCATCTCGATCAACCATCTCATGTCCATGAGCTTCCTCATATCAATCATGTTGATTGACATCTAATCCAATCAATCGATCTTTTTGTATTCTCAAATATTTGATTATCTATCTCACTCTAAAATCCCCTCCTACCTATCTAAAAATGGTAGGAGGTCATTTCTTCAATGCACTAACCACTATATGTCATCCTTGGTGGCATCCTCTATAAATGTGGGTTTGATGGTATTCTTCTTTGATGCCTTAAATCTCATGAATCTATCTGCGCTATCCAAGAAGTCCATGAATGGTATCTATGGTGGAAATTTTAGTGGTTTGGATATCACCAAGTGTTTCTTCATGGGTTATTATTGGCCTTCTCTCAATCAAGATTTGTTGTGAATATGTTAAGAAATGTGTCAAATGCCAACAACATTCTAATCTCATCCGCATTCCTAGCCAGGCCTTACAACCAGCTCAAGATCTTTGGCCTTTCTCACAATGGGGACTTGACCTCATTGGCCTCATCAATCCACGTTCCTCTCAACACCATCATTCTATCATCACTACTACTTGAATACTTCACCAAATGGGTGGAATCCATTCCACTCACATCTACAAAAAGCTAACCAAATTGTTAATTTTTTCTATCAACACATCATTTTCCACTTTGGCATTCCTCATAAAATCATCACAGAAATAAAAGTCCTTTAAAAAAATATCTCAAGAAGCTTTGTGATTCCTTCAATATCAAATCTTAGCTTCTCTTCTCCATATTATCCTCAAGCTAATGGCCAAGCTAAAAAGCAACTAACAAAACCCTTTCGTAACATCCTTGCCAAAAATATTGATAAATCAAGATGTAATTGGCATCTTCATATCCCTTTCACCTTTGGGCCTATCGATACTAGCATCCACACCTCTACAGGTGCTACTCCTCTTCTCTCTTTTCTATGGCTCCAAATTTATTCTTCCTCTTGAAGTCCAAATCCCATCTTTACATGTGTTTCTCTTCATGAATTTGTTTCTGATGAAGACTATCACCAAGAGCATCTAACACAACTTGAATTGTTAGATGAATGCATCACCTTTTATCTCTTGAACATCATCATGTCTATCAAGAGCACATCAAACATGCTTATAAAAACATCTAAAAGAGTGAACTTTAATATTGGTGACCTTTCCTTAAAGAAAATCAGAATGTCACTACTTTAGAAAGGAGTCAACATGGTAAATTTTCTCCCAACTAGATTGGACCTTATATTATCACACATAAATATGGGTTTGGAGCCTATCATTTGCTTCCCTTGATGGTAAACCAGAAATGAACCTCTTAACACATTGCACTTATGGCCCTTTCTATTATTAACATATCTACCAACATGAACTTAGTCATATCAATGATCTTGCTTCCATCATTAGCCTTTTCCATCTTTCATCATAATGATTTGGAACTATGTGGTCTACCATCACTATCCTATCTATGACCTTGAATATGGGCACCACGACTCTTCTCATAGCATATTCCTTATGGACAAGTTCCTCCTTCTAGGTGGGAACCCCACAATCATTACATCCATCTCCTTCTTATCTACCTATTGGAACCATGATAAGGGTCCATAGGTGTCACTTGTACATCTTATCATCCCCTCCCCAAGTGGTCTACTTAGCTATCCCCAACTCTTCATAAGAAAAAAATCAAAATTTTGATGCTCATATTAAAAGCTATCTTATCCAAAAAAAACTGCTCCCTCAAGGACAATTTGTTCATATAAAGAAAATTGTCAAAAGTATAGATGATCCTCAAAGAAAACTATCATTTATCCTATCATCTAAAAAGTAAAAAATCCAAAAATATCCAAAAGAAAAAAAAAATGTAGACCACTCCCTCAAGGATGGCTACCATATTATATCATGGCAGTAAAGGCTTCCCACATTGATCAACCTTCTATAAATATTCAAAAGAAAAAGCATAAAATTCAAAAGCAAAGCATCCTAAGAAAGCTTCCCACATCGATCAACTTTCTCCTCTATAGAAACTTCCCGCATTGATCAGTTTGTGCAATATTTCTCAAGTTGGGGCATAGACCTAGAACAACCACCTAAGGAGAACCTATCCTCCTCATATATAAGTCACATCTAAAACCCCTTTTTCATGTCAACATTAGGTCTATAAGTTCATCTTCCATCCTTTTCCCTCATGATCTTAAGTATGACTAACTATTGTTGGTTATGTGTTAACACTTCTATGGCTGCATAAAGTGCATTGCTTTGTTTGGTTCCCTTTCATGTTTACCTCCAATCCAATCCAAAAAATCATCCTATATGCATGCTTCTTCTCTATGACAAAATTCATTCTTTGTTCTTTTTTGTCATTTCTTATCAAGTCATGAACTCTTTTATCGATCCAATCCTACACCATCATCTTTCTACCCTTTTCTATATCTACCATTTCATAATATCTCATATCTCATAATATAATCATTTATCTAATCCACATCTATATCTAAATCATCACATCTAATTTAATCTCTAAATCATATCCATTATATTCCTCACATCACAATATATATATCATATCATCTATCATTAATATCTATTAAATCCATATCATATCTATTCTCATCTCAAAATCACATATATCATATTTTTGTTACATCATGCAATCTATGTCATATCATCATATTTTAATCTAACATATATCCATCCCATCACATCTATTTATCATATATATGCATCATACCTAATTTATCATCACATCACATCACATTTAAACATCATGTTCTACTCAAGTATCTAGTCCATATATAACATCATAAATCATCACATCCATAATCATAATCCAACATCTAAATCAACATAAACATAATCAAAATCATCACACAACATGAATCATAAATCATATACATATATATATATATATATATATATATATATATATATCAAAAAAAGTTTTATACATGTGGGATAGGCCTCAACTGGGCTCTATCTAAAAATTCTATACATCAAAAATCTCTATCATCAAAATGTCCACCCACTACAAGGTGTACTCAAGATCAAAACCCTAAGTGTGGACCCTCCCTCTTAGGACATGGGCAGCCCTCCTCCTCCTCCACCATTTTTGTCCCTCATTTGGACCTCGATCATGTCTAGGCTACATCATGCACTAATGCTCCTCTAAAGCCACATGGAATCCTAATCTAATCCCCGATCTCCTCTCTCTCTCTTAGAGTGTGCACATATCATGGCACCTCGTGTAATTGGTCACCACTATCCTCTCATAGTAGTGAGCCTCCTCACTCAATGCCTGGTACCACTCCATCATAGTCTTGGGAGTGTCCATCTAACCAAAACTCCTCCGTGAGGCTCCCATGTGCCCCACTCCTGACTCTCGGAGGTAACTATAGATCTAATATCCATATCTCACTCGATGCCTCTCTCTCTCCTCTCTATAGAGGTCTCATATTTTGATAGTAGATCTTCTCTCTCTCCTGTATAACATCACACTCTAGCGCACCCCCCATATCTACTGTGTGTGTGCACATCTCTCTCTCTACTACACATCATCATCTATAACTCAACCTATAATCCACCTCCATGTGCTCCTCCATCTCCATCTCCTCCTCCATCTCTAGGTGTGTTCCTCCTCCTCTCTTGCCTCTCACCACCTCCTCCTCATCCAAACCTACATATGCCCTCTCCTCACTACCTTGGTGGCCCACCCACTATGTTGTCCACCACTCTACATATCCCTCTCCAATGCCTACATCATCATCATCATCCCATCCCATGGCTCTCCCTCCTCCACTAATGGGTCAGCTATCACTAGGGTTAGGAAGATCCCTCTCGATCTCATCTCTCTCATAAATCTAATCGGTGCCCCACCCACTCATCTTTGTATCACCCCAAAATTTCTCATGACCCATGGGAACTATACCACCTCTATCATCTCTCGGCCTCCATCCTCCGTGTATCCATCTCACTCTCCTCATGCCCACTAATTATGCATCTACCTCCGACCATGCTAGGAAAGTCTCTATAGGGCCTCCATCTCACATCCTCTATCTCCAAACTCCCCAATCTCTCCACATACCAATCCTCACCATGCTCACCTCTCTCCCCATGTACATGATTTGTGCATCCATCTCAAAATCCAACCAACAGCTCAATATGATCTCTGGTCACCCATGGTAATCTGGTGGTCTCACTACCACTATGTATGTGCTCATATGCCCAACAATGCAGTAAAAAACCCACATCCATGCCAGATCGTCACCCTGATAGATACATCCTCATCTCATAATAAAATTGTGCTAAAAGGCATCCCCAAATGCAAATATTGTCCCATGCTCCATAATATCTGTGACCACTCCTACTAATGCCCATGGAAATTGGGCTCCACCTGAGTTTGGCAGAGTGCATAACATGAGATGGCCATCATCACTAAACAAATCATCATGGTTTCCTTGGCGTGGTTAGCTCATATCTAGTCTCAATATGAAATTCCCTTGATACAAATGTAATCTATGGGGCATCCACTCCAAATAATCGTGTCAATACTCCAAGCCTCCTCTCTACTGTGATAGGCACTATAGGGCTCCCCTTGATTGGTAGCCTCAGTATGTGGTACACATCCTCCAATGTCACCATCATCTCTCTCTGTCCTAAACCAAAATGTGTTGGTCTCTAGATCCCATCTCTCTACCAATGCAATAATCATCCTGTGTCCCTATGGACTCTTTGATAGTGGTAAAATCCACCCAATCCCACTACATCTAACTGATCCCACTCAGCCTATGTCACATCTTACTCAATCCACTCCATCATGGTTAGACCTTTCTCTCGTAAAAGTGTGTCTTTGGCCTACAAAACCCATCACACTAAAAATCATCAAAATCCATTAATCAAAATTCATCATTTCCATCCAAATATTCTAGCTCCTACCTAGTCGACACCGACCCATCCTACCCCATCAACGTGCCACTCTAACCTATAGGTCGATCACCTCATTTTTGAGGTCGACACCACCCCTCACCTTCATGAAGGTCACCATCAAGTCATCCCTTGAACCCTTGGCGCCCATGAAATCTCCAGAAAAATAATAAAAAAAAAAAAAAAAAAAAAATCAAAACAAAGCTAGGGTTTCAACTTACCACTCTTGTGTCCTACTCTGGTGCTTCCTCCTCCTCCATGGCCTCCATTTTCTCTCAAATCGCAAGCTTTTATACCTCTAGGCTCTCAATCATCAAATTCATGCAATGAAAATGAGCCTAATCGTTGGCAAAAATTTTCTACTTTTATAGTCACGCCAACAATCACCATCGATCATTTTCCCAATTTCCCATTTCGATCATCGTCACCTTCTCGAGTCATTTTGATCCATTCTCTTTTTTCATTCTTCCTTTTTTTTTATCTTATCTATATTTCTTTTCACAAATTATCTTTTCTTCCACTTATTCCTTGTGTGTCACCCATAACACACTTTCATTGCCTTGTGTGGCTTACCTATTTCACCGTTCATCATTTTTACACATCCTTAAAATCTCGCCTTTATGGCCATTTTTTGTTTTCCCTATTAGGGGCACCATTATTTTATCCTCATTCACCATTGTGACCATATTTTATTTTCCATCCCACCAGGATGCATATTTCATCGATTCCTCATGTATGAAGGATATCACATTTTAATTATCCTCACATTTGTTTGCACATATTTTGATGTTTGCCTTTGACCCGTTGGTCCCACGGCTTGAACATCCATTTGAGTGGATTCCCATTGGATTCCCTCCATATCACAATGGTTTTCACCAACTCATAGGTCCATAGGACATTTCATCATCTCCATTGAGGTCGTACTTTTTTCCCTACCAAAGTGATTCCAAAATCACCGCCATATTGTACTTCTTTTTTTATCCTTCTCCTCTTGGGGCATCATGTCTCCTCTTCTCTTTCTCATCCTTTCCATCCTTTATCTTTTCTCATCTATCTCTTTCAAACTCATGATCGACTCCCTTCATGTCATTGATCCCTAGTTTGAGGGGGAGCACCTCATCAATCATTTTCATCACTTCTTGTTTTTGTCTCAAGCGGTTTTCTTGCTCAAACCACTTGACAAAAAGGGGAAAATGTAGACACCAATTTTTGGTATCGCTAGTCCCTCATCCCATGTTCAATTTTCCTTATTTATCATATCACATACTCACCTTATTCCCATTTAAATTCCATATTTCCACCTAAATCATATTTATTCCCATAATCCCATCTTAAAATTATATCATCATTTACTCTTTCTAATCTCTCATTAATCATGTTTAATTATCCCTAAATCATCCCCTAATATTTTAATCCTCCCTAAGCACCCCTTTTATTATCCCTAAGCACCCAACCACCTTCATTTAATTCATTCTTATCTTCCAACCACCTTTTATCATCCCTAGACAACCCTAACCCACCTAAACACCTTAAAACCATAATCTGCCCTTCTTTAGGCCCATTTGTATTGAGTTGAGGCATCATCCCACCACCCAAATCATGGTCCACCGCAGTATTTGGTGACCCATGTGGGTTTTTTCACCCTATAAGATCCCCTCACCCCTTCCTCTCTAAAGGATGCAATTTTGAGAGCTGAAGCTATCTTGCGAATTTCATTTGTGATTCTCTATCTTCCTTGGAGCTATTACTGCCATCTTGAAGATGCTTTGGAGCCCTTTCATGTTTCCATTAGAGATATTAGAGAGTTGAAGTTTTTTAAGCCCTTTTCTCATCTATCATATTTTACATCAAGCTTTTATAAGTTATCAGGTTGTCCTGAACCACCTTGTCATTCATCTCGCCATCATTTAGCCTACTTTTTCTTTCGTTTTCAACCCATTTCCCTTCATCAAACCCTAATTCCCTCCTCGGTCACTATCAACCCCGCTTGTCACACCATTGACCCCTATTTCCATTTTATTGATTGTCACCTTCCCATTCTACATTATATTTTTAAGCCTACAAGTCCTTAGATTTAATAAATATTTCATTATGCACACTTGCCACCTTTAGATCTCATCCTTCATCACTCACATCATCGATCAAATCATCTCATTCGGCATTAGATTATTCATATTTTCATCAATTTTCTTGCATTCTTTCTATTTCATTTATATCAAAATCAGATCCAAATCCTTGCCTCATCTCATTCATCATATCATCACCATTTCCAAATCAACTTTTAAGTCATCTAGATCTGTCTTTTTTACTTATTTTGTCTACATCATCTCCTAGTTGTTGTCATCGATGTGGCTCATAGTCTCGGTCACTATCGACCCGCACCTAGGTTTGGTTTAGTTTGGCATTTACTTAAATTAGATCTACATTTTACTTATCTATTACATTTCATCTTTTTGTTTTTAGTTTAGTTTTTTGCATTATATCCAGTTATCAATCATTTACATATTTATCTTTATCAAAAAGTGGGTTGACATCCATCCTAGGAAGTTTTCACTTCTTGTGAACAACTTATCGAAAACCCACCATCCCATCTACTAATCATTTTCTTTATTGAGTTCTCTTTTTTGTGCAAGTCATTTAACTCACTGCAAGGAGGATCTTTCTTTTGTTCCCATATCCATCACCATCTCATCTAGAGGTAGCTCTAAACCCTCTCATTTTGGAGTTTCTTATTTTCTTTGTTTCCATTTCACTAATTTGAAACATGGAAAAGAATTTTTTTCAACAATACCTATTACCCCTCACCAACATAACATACACTTTACACCAATTGATATAAGACATATATATGATTATCCCATTAATGAGATCATATGATAATCCTCTTATGTTTCCCTTATACACTTTGATATATGTATGTATCTATAGAATATTATATAAATATCCTTTATGAGATACATGTTTATTCTACAATGATCTATATTTGACTCATAACTACTTATTTTTTTGACTCAATATATTGAAATTTTTGCATAACCCGATGATGCAACACATTTCAAGGGTTCGATGTGGTTGTTGATAGAGTCATACTTTCCTAGGTCCCCATCCCCATTCTTCTAATGCATACAACCCATGACTCATGGCCTTGAACATATTCAACTTTATTCATATGTTGAAATATTCAAGCAAATACAAAAACATTCAAATATTATGAAATTACAAAACCAAGATGTGTATGTGACTTGCATTGTCATTAGCTAGATTCGGACACTAATATTATCATAATTTAGAAATTTACTTATCTATTTCTCTACACACTAGAACTTAATGATATACATGAGTTATTTGTAGGATAAATATTTTCCATGGACATATAGACATATTCTTCATGACCCATTAAGTCCTATACCCAAGGGAAACCTTCCACATTGGGAGCATGCCCACATTAGAAACATCTTACACAACATTTTTGGTTATATATTTTGCATCCTTTTCCACTAGTGATAGAAATTTATTTACTACATATCATATATTGGCTTATACTTTATGATATATGATTTATTCTAGATAATTTATTGTGCTACACAAGATGACTACAATGTTTATTTCTATCTATTGATATTTCATGCTCCATGCTTGGTGTTTACTTATTAACGTATGTGCTATGTTGATTTATCACATGTACTTATCTAATTACTATAGGCCCTGGGATATTGTATATACTACATGTATTATTTATTATATTTCATACTTTTCTGACACATTATTGTTTCACACATACTTGTTTTGCTTACACTAGCTTAACATAAACTTACTTCTATGCCTACCATGTGATTGTCACTAACATAATTATAGGTTGAGTTGTCATATTATTGTAATGTCATGTCATTCATGTTACCAAATTTATTATGGAGATCACTTTTTCATGTCTTGTTATGTCAGTTTGTGAGTCTTAAAATATCATTTGATTTGGAGTAATGTGTATGTTCACATTCCGTATGCATAAAAAATAATTGAGACTTTCCCACACGTACTTGACTTCCTAAGGCGCTTCCGAGATAACCAGTGATAAGGTGATGTGAATACGGGTGATTAGTGTCATTGAGGTGTATGTTCTATGTCAAACAATATGCAATTCAATTCTTTGAATTATATATCCAAAGTGGTGAATTTGGTGTGCATGAAAGCTATGTAGTTGTTGGTCTCAATGAAAGAAAAAATACGAATCTCCTAGTCAATGTTTATATCTAAAAATGGAGTGAGATTCAATTGGGAAACTAGTGGGAGTCAATTTTTATTTATGTTTGATATGGTATGAGGATGGGTATGTAAAGGAGTGAAGAAAAGAAAGATTAGGAAAGACTAAAGGATACAATATCAATAAATCCCCAAGTGCGCCTTTTGTCTCTAGAGAAGAAAAAATGGACATTAGTCTTATGTTAGCGGTTGTACTTGTGTGTTTAGAATAAAAAGTTGTCGATAATGAGAGTGGGTGAGGGTGTGGAGTATAATACCTCACATCTCAGCTCAGAAATGATGTTGTATTGGACATTATCTTGCTCCAAAGGAGTGGGAACACATGGGAATTATTCTACCCCGCAAGTAACTAATTGATGTCTAATGTCATCCAAAGGTGTCAAGGACTATACTTTGTGTGACATTGAATAGAATATAAGTGAAATGAAATATGTAGCCTACTTAGGGTTTTACGAATGAAAAATCTTGTGTGGAAGTTGTATGGGTATATTTTGGATAGAATTGGAATTGTCTAATGGTGTGAAAAAATGTTTTGGAATGTGGAATGTGTTATTTTTTCATATCAAAATTTTGTTTTGATTATGTAATGAGTGTGTTGTGGTTTTGGATGAGAGTATGCTAGGATGGTATAAATTTTGAGTTATTTTGTGCATGTGGGAAAGTGTTTGGAAATGATCTAATACCATATAAGAGCCGAGGAAGGTAAATGAAAACTATGCAATACAAACATCCAAGCAAAGAACTCAAATCGAGGAAGTAATTCACCAAAAAAGCACATTGTACTAAAATAGAATGAAATATACAATGCATATGTGTGTGCAACCAATAATGGTTGCACTGCAATAACAAAATCTCTTAAGAGACTACATCTCCATGAACTTTGGAGATGACTCTAAGCTCTAATCTTAATTTCCACAAGGAAGAAAAGGTTTATTTTATAGAAAAAGTAATGAGATGAGTGAAATATGGGATAAGATCATTCCCCAAGTTACACCTCACCCTTCTCACACATGTGAGGATAAATACCACTTAAATGTGCATTTACCATATGTTGTACACATAATAAATCTCACCTTGGTAACAACACTACCACAAGAGATTCACTTAGTAAAAGTATGTTCATTAGAAGGGTATTAAATAATATCCTTAATGTTAGGTTTTATGTCCAATTATTCAATTGACAATACCCTCCCGTTATATTATTAGAATAAAAATACCCCCTTTTTCCATATACCTTACTTACCCATTTTCCATTACAATTTTATTTACCCCTTTTTATTTCTACCCTAATATATCAAATAGAAAATATATCATGTTTCCCACTCAAATATTATTTTATTAATACATATTTTCTCTAGAAATAGATTTTGAAGCTATTCAAGACATATTACCAATTACCTTAATGTTAAGATTTAATCATTTATCAATAGTTCTTTAAATAATTAAGATGGTGAAATAATATCATCTATGTTGAAAAACATGCTCAATCCTAGTTTTCTATAATCTTATTATTTGTTGGTTAATAATATTCTAATTGAGATTTCCTTCTTCAAAAAGAGATAATAATTTAACTTAATGACCACACTCATTTTGAAATTTTAAGGTATTTAGTTTTAAAAACTAGAGTTCAAATGTATTAGTTTTATAATAAAATCAACCCTACTCTCCTCTAGCCCACCTCTCTAACCTACCGCCTTACCTAATTCAAAATATTAGTAAATTAAACTCTTTCACCCCCTAATGTTGACCAATATATTAAATTTGATTTTATCAATTTTAATTACCTCAATATGAATTAATGTGCTAGGACATTTCCTAGCTAATGAACCCCCTGTGAACACTACCTAAGGTGGATTTCATAACAAGTGTGAATATGAAACACACGAACACCCCCTAAAGATCAACATAGGTGATGTGGTAAAAGAGAATAAGTATTATGCTCATAAATATGGGTCCCGAAAACTAGGTCTGATGAGGTACCCATGTACAATGATAAAAGAAGAAAGAAATATGAAGTTATCAAGAAGTAAATGTCTACCGAATTTGGTGAAGCCTCCATAAGAGTGACTATAGTACACACTCCATTTGAATGAAATGCATGGTGAAAACCAAAGAAGGTTGGCTCAAAATTGTTCTAAATTTCAAAACCACATAAAGGTTAGCTCAATTACATATTTCGCATCGAAAATGATTTTTAAAACCCCAAAAGGGTTGGCACAAAAATGCTTTGGAATGAAAAAACAATCAACCTCTGTATCCGCTAGGAACCAACACAAGGTACATAACATACTTGAACAACCAAGGAAGTATTAACAATACACAACATCCCCTGTAATGTTGACTAGGGAGTGAATACAATACAACTCAATATCTCCAAATAATGTCAATGTGGTAGGTGTGCAAAAAAACACAACAAAATCCTCTAGTGAGAGTTCCCAAAATGCCACATGATGAAATCAACAACTGAAATGTGAAAAGGGAGTGTGAAAAATTATACACATTTGCTAAGGTAGAAAAATTTAGAAACCCTCATAACACTTTATAAATCAATGCAAGTACAAATAGTCTAAAAACCTACCCAATATGAGTTACAATTTATAAATAGAAAATTAAGATGAAGAACTTCAAATCCAATTCATAATCATAATAAATAGATATATTTATCATGAAGAGTGTGAAAAACTACACACTTTCAAAAATATAACATGTAAATCTGAGTTACCAATCAAAATTTATGGCCTCATAAACGTTTGAATTACATGATCTAATCAACTAAATAGGCCAATTTTTTTGAAAATTTGGGTCATAAAAATGTAATAACTAACATCACCATTGTGTAGATTAGGAAAAATAGGAAATCTGAAAAAAAATCATATTCCTACGCTTCATGGATCAAAAGGTATGAGCCTCGGAAGAATTTACTCCAAAATGGGCTTCAATGGTGAAAGTCTAGCCTTTGCATGGACTAAAAGTAGATGGTCATATGACAGGGGGTTAAGTGTAGATGGAAAGGGGTAGATGATGGTCATATGGGTTACTAAGTGCTAACTATACGTGTGAAGCCAAATGCACCAATGATGTCAAGCATGCGATTCAACCCATTTTTAATTGCAAAAGTGCAAAAAAAACTGACTTTATCTTATCTATTGCTCCTTGTTTTTCCTGTAGATTTGAACTTTCAAAAAATAATAGAAAATCACTAGATGCTCTAAACAATTTTATTTTTTATATTTTTATAATTTTTGATTAGAATTCAAAAAAATATTGGATCATACCCAATTTTTAAAGATTTTTCCGAAATTGAAAAATTTCAAAAAATGACTTCAGTAAAAGTAATTTTGGCCCAAACAAAAATCCCCATTGGGAAATTTTGAAATACCACAAGGTGGATTGGCTCAAAAATTACTTAGGGTCTTGGGAAGAAACATGATAATTCTAGATCTGATGAAGGTGCATAAATCCATAGCTGAAAAATTTCCAAAGGGAATTCGAGATCCACAAAAAGCACTCAAAAATGGAAAAAGACATGCATCTCTTAAAAAATTCTTCTTTATTCATATCTGCAACCAATAATGCAAATTAATTTGAGTAAAAATCAAGATCTAAAAAAATTACGAGATGTAGATTGTAAATATGGCTCGATACCATATTGAAAATGATCTAATACCATATAGGACCTAAGGAAGGCCAAAGAAAACTATGCAATGCAAGCATCCACATAAAGAACTCGATGAGAGGAAGAGATTCACCAACAAAAGCACACTATATTAAACTAAAATGAAATATACAATGCATATGTGTGTGTAACCAACAATGGTTGCACTAGAACAAAATATCCTTAAGAGACTACATCTCCACCAACTTTGGAGATGACTTTAAGCTCCAATCTTACTTTCCACAAGGAAACAAAGGTTCCTTATATAGAAAATGTAAGAGATAAGTGAAAGGTGGGATAAGAACATTCCCCAAGTTACACCTCACCCTTCTCACACATGTAAGGATAAATACCACTTAAATGTGCATTTACTATATGTTGTACACATAATAAATCTCACATTGGTAACAACACTACCTAAGGTGGAATTCACAACAAGTGTAAATATGACACACACCAATAGTTTTAAGTTATGTGTAGTATAAAAATATATGAATCTAACAAGCTGCTGAAATTTAAATTCATTCACCAACTCATTTTAGATTCATCAATGCATGCAACATAATTGAAAACAACTTCTAATCTATATGCAAATGCAATATTTTTGTTTGGTATGATTGATTCTTGTCTATGAATGTAAGTAGCAAAGAAAAATTACTATACTATTGAAATGAAAGATGATTTTCATATTCCTTTAAACCAAAAAAATGATAACAAATGGTGGATATAAGTTTTGCCTTTTTATATGTAAGTGCAAAAATACATATCGTCTCTACTTTGATGTAAACACAAGGAAACCTTTCTCTTTTTGAAATATTTTCAATGTATGCAATATGAGGATGTGAATTAAAATGCATCTACGTTCTAAGTACAATTGAAAAAATCTAATCTAAAAGCAAATATGAAACTATCCTGAGATGCAAGATTAATTTTAGAGAAAATGGATGAATCTAATATGAATGAAAATACAAAATTTAAGAGCTTATGGCTATATTTCTTTTATTTTTCAAATGAAATATTATCAAATAGAATTTTAATGATTTAAACAAAATAAACAAAATAAACAATAAATAAATATCAAAACCAACATTTTTCCCAAAAGAAGGAAATGGATAAATAGATATTTGATTATTCACTCTCGAGTGCTACTTTGATTTGCACACTGATTGACCAAGGTGTTACAACAATGAAGCAAGAAGGAGAACGAGAAACTAGAGAGTGGATGAAGGAAAAATGGAAACAAGACTATCGGTAGCTCAAGGTGATTAAAGATATTGATCTAGTCTCCTTGTATCTTTCTTTATTGGTAACACTAATAAAACTAACTCTCAAAGTGCTTTGGACTGAAAGTAATATTTCTAGATTTAGAAAATGGAAACAAGACTGTGGGTGGCTCAAGGTGATCAAAGGTATTGATCCAGGTCTCCTTGTATCTTTATTTGTACGAAAATAATAAGAAAAATAACTATCAACGTGCCTTGGAATGGAAGTAATATTTTTAGATTTGGAAAAAGGAAACAAGATTGTGGGTGGCTTAAGGTGATAAAGGTATTGATACAACCTCCCTTGTATCTTTATTTTTGTAGAAATAATAAGAAAACTAACTCTCAAAGTGCTTTTGACTAGAAGTGGTATTTCTAGACTTGGATTTAGTACTATCTCTCTAAGATCTAAGCTATTCAACTCAATTATTATAATATGGAGGTCTCCTTAAAATGGAATCTTTGAAAAATATTAATCTAGAGCTCCCTTAAATGAATGAAAATTATTTGTTTTAAAGCATATATTATTCCCGATAAAACTTAAAATTGAGATTAAATCATGATTAATGATAAGGATTAAACCTCGCAAAAATTAAGTGGAGTGAAGGGGAGTTGAATGAAAGAAAAATGAAGTTAATTAAATGTATGAAAAGGAGTAAATTGTTGGTGTATGTGACTTTCCTCGTCGTCACTCAACATCTTGTCCACCTCATATGGTTAGTCATCTCGCTTAGCAAGATCATATGTCATTAGGGTTAATTAGGGTTTCATGTGTCCACGTGTCATGCATGGGAGTTACACAACACTCCTATATATATACCTTCTTATTTTGATCTATGAGAATGCTAGACCTATTCTTTCATACTTGATTTTCCTTTGTGATTTGATCTCTTGTTGATTACTTGGAGTGTTCACGTCCACTATTCAAAGTGAAAACTCTTCAATGTGCACGAGGTTTCGTATTGATCCTTATAGAACAATCCGATATAGTATTAGAGTTATTATTCGTTAAACGTGCACTTGTTTTTTTCAATTAATGATTACTTCATTTTTGGTTTTTTTGTTTCTTGTGCAAGTTTTCGATCATCTTTTGGAATCTTGTTAACATGTTTAACATCTCATTTTTTAGAGTTTGTGCTGGTTTTAGGGTTGTGCATGTGCAAGTTTTAGGTGTTTATTATCCAGATCTAGCTAGTTGTAGTTAAGTTTGGAGGGAAAGCTAAATCTGGAGGTAGGTTCCTTTTATGGTTTTATCATATTTATTATTTTCATTAAAAATACAATTTTATTTGAAAATTTTCTAGTTTCACCCTCTATACCCTCCTTTGTTGGTTTGCATTTTTAGTTTTTCCTCTTGTTCCTTTCTCCCGCTAGCTCAGCCGAGCTCTTGTAGAGCTCGGTGAGCTCCCCTGACGAGTTATCTCTATTGAGTGAGTTAAGGTATTTGTTTTCCTTGGATGAGTTCTCTCTTTTTCCTTTCTCCTGCGAATTGTATTTTTGCATTGTTGTGTGCTTCAAAGGAGATGTTTGCATGTCTTTGAGCTCATCTTTTTTTTTTTATTATTAGAAATAGTTTTTGAAAGGGACTATACCCTTATGTATGCAAGGCTCGAAGCGTAATAGGAAAATAAAGCTCGAAAAAAGGATCAACATCCTTATAACAATAAGGACCAAGTGCGAGCAGATGTTCTCAACAGCAAATAAACACCTGCTTTGGATAAAGATCAAACAAAGAAACACGCAGTCTCCGCCACAAAAATGATAACAATGTACTCCGCCGACCACTAACGGAGAAAACAACCAGGGCGATCATCACAAAAGAGCCCAACAAAACCGACAAGGAAGGAACCAACAAAAAGCAAACCACTGCAACAAAACAAAGAACAAAACAACAACACAAATGTTGCAGCAACTACGTAGCAGAGCCATAAGCCAAAATGTAGCAATGATAGCGCCTCAAAAAGACAAGAATCAAATCTTGTCCGATATGGTGGGGATTTAGATTTGGCATTACCCTTCTTTTTCGATCCACCACCGTCCATTCCCGATTTTCCACATCCACTACGATCGGAAAACTGCAATAGGTTTGATGGGGAGTGACCCAAATGGGAGGTCGGAATATCTTTAATCACCGAATCAAGACTGTCAGAATAATCTGGAGGCTTCTCGTATTGGTCTCGTGAATCAACCATGATGGGTGAGTTAGCTTGCGGGGGCACTCGAATCCTTAGCGGTTTGAGTCGATTGTAAGATGTTCGGGTAGAGAATCCTCCACCAGTCATTTTTTTGGTCTTACATTTGAGTGTTCACACTCATCGTAACATGACCGGTTTGGAAGCAACGCCTTCTCAAAGGCAAGTCTCTCATAGTCTATCCTCTGCACCCGCAGCCTGGGTCCACTCAATTTGAAGATTGATTTACTGTTGTGTAAACATTTGGAGGTATCGAGATCAACCAGTTCGAGCATAAGTAGTATGGGTTTGAATGGAGGTCTTATCATCAACTACACATGAGCCTAGAGTATCCCCTATAGAATGAGACAAGATCTGCTCCAAAGCTGCATGGGAGTCTGGTGACGAACCCAAATCGGGTAGGTATCAAAAGACTCTTTTAAAGGGTCAAAAGACGGATACCATGGTTTGGACATAAGCCCATGTTCCCCCCAAACCCAATGTTGGCTAAAAATTAAATCCCTATCTTCAGGGGTTTCAAAGACAAAGAATGAAGTAAGCTTTAAAGCACAAGGATAAAGCTCAATCTTACCTTGTATTTTTCTCTCCATCTCTGGGCTATCCAGGTCATGAAAGTTGAAAAGCTTAGGCCAAAATTTGTGAAATCTGCATATGAGCCCCAGATGGGAGAGATTTTCCTCCTCCTTAAGAACCTTTAGAAGTAAATCCTCTTCGATTTTCAGCGTCGGGACCTCCTGGGAGGGTTTTAAGAGCTCATTTCTGACATTCTCCTTCAGTTTGGAGACCGCTGAAGCATAAGATCCGGACCTATTGTTGCTGTTTAGATTGTCCTGGTTCTGGCTTACCCCTGTACCTCTTCCTCCATCACCAGATCCACTCTTAGTCTCTTGCAACCTGTAGTTACCAGTATTGAGTTTTAAAGGAGATAATGAATCTTTGACTGAGCCATCTTTACCTGTCCCATGAGTGAACACCCCTGTTTTGATATGGGGGTCTTGGTTAGTATTGCAAGCCATACCAATCCATGAGATTGGTGCTTTATTTTCCTCTACATTTTTGCATCCGCCTCCCACAGATACCACTGGTTTCGCCGCCATTAATAGGGACCTCATTTCGAACTGAGAGGGGCGAACCTCTGGCAATGCTCGTGCCTCCTCGAACCCTTTTTTTAGATGAAGCCCGCGTAGAAACCATGGTAGCCAAGGAAGGCGGCAATCTCGGAGATCGCGGGCAGCCGCGAGCAATCGCGGAGCGATCGCTCTTAACAATCCATGGAGCGGCGCGGGCCAAGGAGCAGACGCGAGCTCGCATCTTGGAGCTCATCTTGGATAAGGCAGGTGAGTTGATTTTTCATCAAGTTGTTCTTCATTCTTACGCAAATCATTTTAAATTTACCAATTGTACTTACATCATCGATATTCTTTTTGATCCTCGTGGAGTTATTTTTATGTGTTAATTTTGTTATTTACCTCTATAGGTGAGTTATCCTTGCTCGACGTCTGTTGCATCGAGTTTCTCCATCCCGATGAGTTGTGTTCTTACCCTACGAGTTGTTTGGAATTTATTTTGTCCGATGAAGCTCTTCCCCCTACGTTGAACATGTTTTCTTAGACCGAGTCATCATTTTCTCCCTTAGTTGAGCTTGTCATTTCATCCCATACCCGAGCCATCGGGTTCGACCTTACTCGTGTTGAACCATTCCTTGGTTCCCCATACTCTGCCTCCCACTTGCACTAGCATTTACCCTATCCCACACGTGAGTCATCCACTTTCCTAATCCATTGTGGTTATCCTATGATCGAGCCTCCTCTCTTGCTAACACACCAAACGAGCCACCTTGGGTTCTTCAACCTCATCGAGGCCCCATGTTGATGCGACCTTCCGCCGACTCACTCATTGCTAGCTCACCTACCCGAGTTGGAACCTCCTTCATCCAATTATGTCTCTTCCATTATCTTACATCCATGGAGGACAATTATTTTACCTTGATACTTTTTTCTTACGAGGGTCACCACACATATTACTATTGATACTCCTTCGAATTTAGTATTGCTCCAGTCATAGTTCCCCACAACTCTCCTCCACAGGAATATTTGGTTGAATTTTCACCCACCTCGATGTTTCTTCGGATCTTTGGTTTTTAATGTCATGATCATCTACAAATTCCTTTGATTCTATCCTAGATATCCTTCCATCACATGTTGTGTCTCGCCAATATCGGTCTCACTTCTTCACAAGCTTCATACAATCCTCTGCAAAAAAACATCGATTTCTTTGACTTAGACTTGGATGATATGGTCGAGGAAACTGACATCACTATGCAACATCTTCAACCTCCTCCAATTCTACTTGATTGGGATAATTATACATCATGGCATTTGAGTATGGAACATTTTATCATTCAAAATAAACTCTATCCATACTTATATGGACAAGTACCTACCCCGTGATTCATATCAGCTCAATGATTGGATTAACACTTGTGACATGGTTCTTGGTCATTTTTGATGCATATTTCCATGCCTCTTCACCATCATGTGACACACATGGAGTTTCCTAACATATTTTGGAACATTATTTAGTTTTTATTTGGACACTCTTCAAAGATTGTCGTTGTTGCTCCTTCTGATACATCTGTTTCCACACCTACTTCATGTGATGATAGTTCAAATAACATAATTTTTTTGGTTCATATTTCTAATGATGAGGTTTTTCTTCTAGTTCTAATGATGAGAGTATTTATGAGGATACATCCCATCCTCTCGGTCACCCTTCAGAGAATGTTGAACCCCCTCTTTATCCATCAAACACTAGGAAGTCATGTTCCCAGCCTCATACTTTCATTGCACCCTTTACTCCTCCTACTTCTTGTGTTGATGATTCATACTTGTCAGACATTGCTCTTTTATTTGTCAAGCAACATTTTTGGGATGAGTATCTACCAGACCTTAGATGTCTCTTCACAGATCCTACTTGTGTTGTAGTACAAGGAGTTTCTCTTCCTTTTACAGAGCCTTCACACATTTGCACTTCAGAGGAGTCCTTCATCTCATTTGTTGGGAGTGCCCCTTTGGGATATCTCGTCACTTATACTATTTCGGAGATCATTATTGATCCACCTCTTCTTGTGGATCATCATTCTACCATTGTGGGGTTGTTGTGCCTTCAATTCATATAGACATTATTATTTAGCGAATGTTTCATACCCATACTCTAAAAATTATACTTGAAAGACATTACCTTATTTTCCGGAGCACCTTCTTTTCGATCGATGTCACACTTCAGTTATGGACCAGCTTTGGAGTTCTTCATACTTCTTATTTCATGTTCATTTGTGGAGTGGGTAGAATTTTATTACACCATTTTTGTTCTTCCTAAGGGAAGAAACATTGTTTGATGCAGATGGACCTTATTCAGTTTACAAGAAGAAGATCACATCATCAACACTCTTCTTGGAGACATCATACCATTTCGATTTCGGATTAGGTTACAGGATTATTTACCGAACCCTTCACTGAAGCCAAGTATCTTCACTTATGATATCGTCTTGGGGTGAGGTTTATTACTTCTTCCAAACATATACTTCGGGATTTCTACTCTCCTCTCATCTTCATGATTATCTACCATGACAACTTAACAAAATTAATGATGTATCTATATTTACATACTCTCACCTCATGGAGCTTAATAGGATTGTCTCTGCCTCACTTGATACATTGTATCCTTTACATTTTGAGCCACCTTCAGAGACACTTCATGTTCCTCCTCCCTCCACCACTAATTATAAACTTTGGGTCCTTCAGATTCCATGAGAGTTCATTGGAAATCATCTTTCGAGGGAACCGACTAGTTCTCTTCTTCTTCTCATGTTATTCTTATAGAAAGATGAAAATTTGTACATGGGTACCTTATCAAGCCTTAGTTTTTGGGACCCATTTGACACATATTTATTAGGTTTTTAGGTGAGTCTTTTATCTCTTGTAAGTGGATGTATTTTCCCTTGTGGTTTTCCTCCATTACTTGAGATCCTTATTATACATGGGTACCTCACCAGGCCTAGTTTTGGGACCCACTTCTCTTCTCCTATTATTCTTTTCTAGAAAGACCGTTGTTTGTACATGGGTAATATATCATTCTTTTAGTTGTTGGGACCCATATGGAACATCTTTCTTAGTTGTATAGGGGATTTCTCTTTCTATTCTGACTTTGCATGACCTCTACCTTAGCTTTGATGAAAGGGGAGTGTGGTGTATGCGACTTTCCTCATCGTCACTTAGATTATTTTCCACCTCATATGGTTAGTCATCTTGCTTAGCGAGATCATAGGTCATTTGGGTTAATAAGGGTTTCATGTGTCCATGTATCATGCATAGGAGTTACACAACACTCCTATATATACCTTCTTATTTCGATATATGAGAATTCCATACCTATTCTTTCTTATTTCGATATATGAGAATTCCATACCTATTCTTTCATACTTGATTATCCTTTGTGATTTTATCTCTTGTTGATTACTTGGAGCGTTCACACAACCATTATAAGAAAAACCTCTTTGATGTGCATGAGGTTCCATATTGATCCTTGTTGAACAATCTAATATAAATTTCATAATAAATTTTAAAACGTGTTCATTAGAAAAATGAAAAATCACATGCAATTGTAGTGGAACTAGAAGTGTCGGTAGTAGGGGTAGTTTGTGCAATCGTGATGGCTAGAGAAAATAATGGTAAGCTAAAAAAACTACCAAAACATATTTCCCAACCAAAGACAATGTATTGCAACACCATTTTAATGCATGTGTAATCTGTTGTGGTGGTTCCATAGCCAAGAAATGAAATGTAAAGGTAAGGAAAAATGAAGCAAAATAATCCAATGTGACATCCTAGGAAGGATGTGAAGTGAAATTATGGGTAGAATAGATTAAGCGTGATGAACATAGGAAAGTAGGAAGGTAAAGTGGGATTTGAGCATTTTGTAACATCTTTATGGGTCCTAGAATCATCACCAAGCCCATTTTAAAATGTTGGACCATGCGGATTTGGGTGCATAGACATACCTATATGATTTATAATGTTAGGCTATAACTACTAATTTCTACACTTTTCTAATGAAATTCCCTATATACTTACTCTTGAGATCATATATGTCAAGTTTTTTCTATAATGATCATATCCCATGCATAATGATTTATACTACCATGTTTAGAACACATGTTTTATATTATTTATCTCTATATTTCTTTTACACATTATACAACTAACCACTTTTGAAAATTTGATTGATACATAATGCAATCCCTCACCTTAAAAGAGGGATTATTATGGGCTTATTAAGAAGTTCATACAAATTTTAGCCTAGTGCATATAAATATAGATAGATCTATTAGTGTCATCTAGAAATTTTGTATTTAATGAATTAAGTAAACCAAGGATGTAATGGTATATATAAAAGTTATTTTGATTAATTAACTTACAACATTAATCATACAATATCGAAGAACACATTCAATGCTTACATAATATTCTATTAACGTGAAACAATAGGGAATGAGTGCACTTATCTAATTACAAATGATTTTGGGAAGTTCTAGGTGTGTAGAATGTTGGAACGGGATATTTGAACCTAATAATGCTTCATTCATGTAATCGTGACTAAAAACTAACATGGGGTAGGCAATATAAATCTTCCAAGACCGTACGTACCATCTTAAACCTTTTATATGGTCATGGACCTATTTGTATTTTGGATTTAAAAATTTATGGTAGTTTCACCTACTTGGAAATGTTTGTTGTTATTAAACCCTAGTTTTCACTTATGCCGTAAATCCCTATGAACATTCCAAATAAGATCTCAAACCCTATCCATGGGTGGGAGACCTTGTAAAGCAAACATTTTTTGGGTTGTGGGCACCACTATTAATCATCTACATTGGAACTAATTCAAATAGGCCTTAAACCACATGTTTTTCTCCACCTAACATGTGATATTTGAATGAATGTAACTATGATTTGGAAACTTCTTTAACAATTCTTGAGTTGATTTTGAATCTTGCTAAAATAAATGGAGAAGGAATGTTTGAGTGCTTGCATGTGAGACTACCTAAGTTCTTGATCTGGTTTGATACTTTTGACATGTAGTGATTGTTTCCTAATGAGTTTACATGTGCTTTTACAATATTTATGGAGCCTTTGTGGTCCTTTTGTAAGAGTAGGAAGTGAGTGTATCAATGTAGTGCCATAAGATTTCCAAGTATGTAAATGAGAGAGTCTATAATTATTATATAGGGTTTCGAAGGTAAATTATCAAAGAAATACCAACCCAGAGGGAGTAAAGGACCCATCAAATAATGTGACACTAAAATAAAATATGGAGGATATGTCATGTAAAATCTGTACAAATTGGTCAAAACTGGATATAAATTCATGACCAAATTACACAATCTTTCCCTATGATGAGAAACATGAAAATTGGAGTTTTCATATTGTTAGTTGAGATTTTTCTATGGATTTATTCATTAGAATCTCGAATCTATCAACATATTAGTGTGTATGACTAAGAAAGATATACAAGAGACCTCAAGATGTACTAAGTAGGGATATAAAGAGTGTGTTTATCTTAGCAAGAGTGCATTGTCAAAACCAATAGTGTCAAAGAGTAAATTGTCAAATTTGAGTGTCTACAGAGATAATAATGATTGAGAGAAAACATCATGGAAGAAAAGAGATGTAGAATATTCTCAATTAAGGATGGAATAAGGGAACATTCTTAAACCTTAATACCTAGCTCTATGCTAACATTTCTAAAAAGAGATGGAGAAAATGATATGAAGGAAAAGGGAGAGACTCAAATTCTATCATATCCATCAAGGGTATGTAATAATATAAAAGGGAGGGAAAATGGGGGCCACCTAAGGAAAAAATAAGTTCTTTACCAAAATCAAGACACACTAATTGAATGGAAAGATTAGAAGTTTTCAACATCAAGGAGTGAAGGAACCTAATATATAGGCATCAATGAAGAAAAAATAGTGAAGTATAATGATATCCCATGTCAACTATGATAATATATGATAGTAAATATGAATCCTACACCGCATATTTTTTTATGATTACTTGGGAAATTACTCAAGGAGATATATGAACAATTCAAGGATTAGGTAGGAACATGAGAAAGAAGGGGCACTAAATGATATATATGAGACCTCCTATCCTAGTTGAAAAAATATCACACCCTAAAGTACCTCAAGCCATGCAATGAGGAAAACAATGGAGTTTGAGATTTCAAATAGGATACGAGATGTTGCAAATATGAAAATATCATTTCTTTTGTGTTTGTGAATGAATTTTATTTTTTTTAATCTTTTTTTAGTAATTACCTTTTTTTGCCTTTTATTGGTTTTTATTTTGAAAATATGGATTTTAACTTTATTTTTATTTTCTTTTGGATTTTAATTTTCCTCCATATATATTTTGAAGGGTGATCAAATGGGTGTATAAGATTACTAACATGAGAGATACAACACCTAACCTCTATAAAAGAGATCCTACAAACTATATACACAAAATCATGTACGTTGGGTAATTATCTAGTCTCGATTGCATACTACTATTCATATGGTTCATGAGAATGAAGAGTAATGATTAATCCATGTCTTTGGCCACATTTATGTGCTTTATGATTTTAATTTTAGTCTCACCCTTACTTTCTCGGTCTGTATTTCACCTTTCAACATTTGTCATTTTGGACACCAACGCTCACGGCCAGGATGCTAGCGCCAAGCACTTTCCCCGTCCCCTCTGGGTGCCCTTGTCCTCTTTGTACTTTGGTCACACTTTTTGGGTCCTTTTTAGCCATTTGAGCATCTTATCTTTTTGGTAGTCATAATTTTTGGGGTTAATTATGAAATTTAAGCAAGGGAATCATATAAATATAAAGTTATGTGATCATAATAAGGGACCAAACACTAAGCATCTACTATCTCCACCTAAGGTTGCATCCATCAAAGGAATCTATAGCTCCATTTACATCCATCTAGCTCCATCACAAGGGACAAAGGTTGGTTCATCTGCATCACACTTCATAGGAGGGGAGTTTATTGTTTCCATACACACATTATTTACATTCTACATCTAGTTACTTGCTCGCTACTTCAAGTGCAACATACACAAGAGCAACCTAGGGCACAATTCTGCACACATAGAACTACATTGGGTCTGAGATGTAGTGCAACACTCAGTTGTAAGTCCACCATTGTGGTGGTTGAGGAAAGTATGACCCATCATTTTACATCTTAAGTTTTAGGGTTTGACATCTATTTGGGGTTTTGTAGGTGTTTTCTTCATTTTGGTTTACAGTGACCTCGGTGATCTTACAATGACATACAAGTGATAAAAGGTGAAAAAGTGCGAACCTCTTGCGATACCTCAAAGGAGGTTTTTGAGCATCTACGTAGACCAAGGCAATCGGAAATCAGACTAGGATGCCCACAGTGCCCTTATTCCTCTCCGGTGGCACAATCTAGTCAAATATTTTGGATCTACATTTTTATAGGATTTTGTGCGATGACCTTCCACTCTATTTAGCAATTTGGTGTCCACTGCGACATAGTTCAACAACCTCTTTGAATCAACTAAGGATATTCTAACCCTCTTTATAATTAGGGTTTTATTTTTATTACTTAGTTGCTTGGGTATTATTTTAGTATTTCAATATTCATTTATTTACTGCAAACTTGCATTAGATTAGGATATTATTTTACATTTTAGCATAATTATTTTGGTGAACCCGATCTTTGAATCCATTTTATCTCTTGTGCTTTCTTCTTCTTATATCTATCACATGTAGTTTTCATTTTGGGATTTTTCAATATTGTGAACTTCCTTCATCTATCTGTAGAATTTCCAAATAAATGGCCGATATATCTACCTCCATGCCTATAACCGACAATCCATTGGATAGCTCTCGCAATGTTCCTCTTAGCGAAGTATAACTTTGATAGTGAAAAATCCTACGATGAAGATACCAATGTTGACCAAGAATAATTAAATACACTCACTGATTTTTGACAAGCTTTGCATAGTAATCCCACTCACCTCCCGCATATTCTGCATGCTTTAATTACTGCTCGGAACACCCGTGATGCTTCAACCTCTATTATTACTCAATCTGTGGCCCCCATGGCCTCCACTCCACCTCTCTATGTTTCAGCTCCCATTCCTACCACTACCACTCCCAACATTCACCCTAGCACTCCCAATACACCACTTGGATCTTCTTCAAATACTCTTGATTTAACTTCTTTATATCATGATCTACAAACAAAAATTCTCCAGATCTAACTTGTTACCTCTCATGTATCACCGTCTTTGGAATCCACTTCACTTCTACATACTCCTTTTGCACCCACCATTTCTACCTATCCATTACTACCTAACTTCATCTCCCCCAAATTACCCATCTTTAAAGGCCATGGCGACCCACAGAGCATCTCCGAGTTTTTCATGTGGCATACCTCAACTATGCGGATGACCATACCATCCACTTCACTTCGCATACTCCTTTTGCACCCACCATTTCTACCTATCCATTCCCACCTAACTTCATCTCCCCCAAATTACCCATCTTTAAAGGCCATGGTGACCCACAAGAGCATCTCCGAGCTTTTCATGTGGCATGCCTCGACTATGCAGATGACCATACCATACTAGCTAAGCTCTTTCCCCACAATTTACAAGATTATGCGATGCGTTGGTTCTATGACCTACCTATACATTTGATAACCTCTTTCACACATCTAGCCGATGCCTTTCTCACTCACTTTTCTATCAACATCAACTCTAAAATATCCTATGCCCAACTCACACAACTTAAACAGGGATCTAATGAACACTTAGAAAATTATGTTTTGAGATACAAAAATAACTTAGCTAAGATGTTAAATGTGCTTGTGGACTTTGAAATTTAGGACTTATTCATCTAGAGTCTATTACTACCTCTCCAAGAAAGTGTTCTCTTTAATACCTCTCCTTCATTCAATCAACTCTGTCATACTCTTAAGATTTGTGAAACCAAACTCTTATCCATAGGTAAGCTTAAATATCAAGAGAAAACATCATCTTCTACATGTTTTCAAATTAATTCAACATTCAAACCATTTGCAACTAAACTAACTAACACAAAAATTACTATTAATGTTGTATTCACTCCTAAAGATATTTAGTCACAACCGCCACAACGTACATTCACTAAGTTCACTTCCCCTCCACATATTCTACTACCACAACTTATCAATAGTAACCTCATCACACTTCCTCCTCCACTCCAATTAGATCCATCTCAACCAAAAGGGTGTAATTACAATGAAAAATCTCATTGTGATTATCATCAGTGCGTAGGGAATTCCATAAATCATTGTTTCAAACTCAATGTTCTTATTCAGGGCCTAATCGACAATGATAAAATTGAGCTTCCGAACTTACAATTTCTGCACTGTCAATGAAAAATCATAAGCTCAAAATATTTAACAATCCTCTACCAAAGCATGACACAAAATCAACTGAATCCTCAACTAATTTTTATATCATGCAATGCCTCCTCTTGTATCAGGGGGCTCTTGACTTTCTAGTTGTGCATACTGACACTTCTCCACCAATCATTTATTTCTCCAACCATGAATATCATGTGACATTCATTTCTAATCACTTACATATTAGTGCCTCTATTGGATATGTTTCTATTAATAATACTAAGGTTGATCCATCTTGGCCCATTAGCACATGTTCTATTCCACTTCTCATCGCTATTGGCTATCCACTATCACAAATTTCATATCCCATGAAAAATTCATATGGTGTTTTCAAACTCCACGTTATGGTAGGTCCTCTCACTATGCTTGTACCCTTCCTTATCGGACAAGAAATCGATGGATGTGACATGATTCTAGGCCTCAATTGGATTTGTAGGTCTAATTCTATCATCTCCATGAATCATTTTCATCTAAAATTCATTCATAATAATCAAGTAATTTTTATCGACGATGATGCCTCCATCTACTCCATGGTCGCAACTACCTCTTGCAACGGCCAATGTATCATCTGCTTCATATAGTACGCCACAACCCATAACACTTAAATAAAATTTACTCCTATCTCACCTACTCACACACACCTCATATAGACTCATCACTTTTCTAGTCTAACGTACTAGTTTAGGCCCATATATAGGACAATTATTACATCTAGACATAAATCATCACCTCTTTTTATTCCATGTAAGTGTCCATCACCATCGCGTTCGCTTCACATAGGTCTCCTTCACATACACATTTTGTTACACCATGGTACCCACCATATAATCATCCATCACATGCACATAGACTTCACCCACCCGCACAACATCTATCTAATATATCACCACTCTTAGAGAGATCAAACTCTTTCACCACAACCATTGATTAGAGGAATTTCATCCTTTACTCTCATCGAGATAGTTCTCTCACCATTATACACTTGGGGGCATTACGCTTATCTCTCCCCCTATCCACACATCATAGAATTTTGCATAGACATATTAACAGACGCTAGCATCGACATTACCGCCCTCTAGACTCTAGAATTAGGGCGGGGGACCCCAACGGCCGGCTAGTCCCCCTCCCCCCTCTCTATTCTATCTTATCTCGGCTCCCCGATCGGGGGGAGAGCCCCTCTCTATTATATCCTTATCTTCTATGGGGCCCTATCCCCCTATCTAAATCTCTAGTTCGGGGTGGGGGGGGGGCGGTCGAGTCCCCGGGGGCCCGGCCCGGTTACTAGATAGGCGATAGGCAATCGTCCATTAAACTTCATGTGTCATCCTCTATCGGCCCCTCGATCTCCCTTCTCCCGCCCACTCTTCCCTTTCTCCCGGTTCGGGAATATATCAGATAGAGTCTCACCCCATCCATTCGCTTAGTCTCCTTGATAGCTTAGAGAGAGCTGGTCTCCTTGATAGCTGGAAGTTCTTCAAAAGTATGAAAAGCTGGAGGGCTTTGTACCATCCATTCCAGTGTGGTTGGCTCGATCGCCCAGGGGCTTGGAGCACTTTTGTGCTTTGGTTCACACTTGACTGTTGAGGGCATCATATACACATGAACCTCACACACTGCACAATAGACACTACACATCACACATCTTCACACATCTTACATACATACATCCTACATATTACATCTTATGTCTTATATACATCTACACATCTTATATCATCTACACATCTTGCATTACCTTCTATACATCCTACATTACACACTACACATTACACATCACATAATGATTTCTCATCACCACATCTATTACACATATTACATATTTTTACACATCTACTTTTACGTGTTGCACTCACTACCCTATGATGCACTTTAGTCCCTCGGTCCATACTCGACTGCTGAGGGTTTACCAATCAAATGGACCTCATCACACCCACACATTTGATCAACCAATCTTTTATCATACTATGTGACATTTTTAGCCACCACCTTCTTCACACATGTCATGATATACGCTCTTAGGATAAATCATCACCCTTTCTAGCATCTTATGCATCTTACTCATACATTCCATAATATACACTTTGTGTTACATCGTCGTGTTTTCTACCATCCTATTCATATATTTCATGATATATGCTTTATGCTACATCATCACGTTTTTCTTGCATTTCATCCATACATTTTGTGATATACACTTTGTGCTACATCATCACGTTTCTACCAAAGATATTCATTCATCTTGTGATAAATTCCTTATACTACATCATCTCATTTTCTATCCTTTCATCCATATATGCTTTAGGCTAAATTATCACACATTCTACCACCCCATCACTTTTACTTTATCACATTCAATCCTACACATCACATGACAACTTACAATCACCATATTTCTTTTACACACATTTCAAACCATTTCTCGGATGACACACTCTCATTTATGGTTCATTCTTAACTACTAAGGGGGCATAAATAAATGAACCTCACTGTATACAATTCCATTTACTTAGGAGGCACGTGACTCATATCATTCACTTTGTATTCCATTCCATATGTCCACAACATATTGCATATATTGGTTGCATTTACTCTTGCTTGCATTTACTTGTACATGTTCACTTTATTACACATGCTAGATAGATATCTTGTATGTAATTATCTTTATCATACACACATGCACGTTCAATTTCTTTTTAGTTGTGATCGCAGATTCTATAGATCCATTACACGCATCATGGATGTTTGGCACAATACCTAGTACCAGTCCCATAACAGTCCCGGGGCATCCACTTTTATACACTACAAAGTGCTATCATTTCATTTTATTCCATAACACACTACTTTATCAAATTAGACATGCTTTGGCATAATTTTTTATCTTTCTAACATGCTAACGATGCTTCATGTGCAACATTTATTTTACAAGATTATTTGCCACCATGGTTATTTGTTATATTACTTGTACTTTCTTGTCATTGTATGCCATTGTTTGTGGGATTTTCCATTTTTCTTGTGTGCACACTTGTATGGTTTTGGATTTTTCGCATTGATTTTCTTGTGACATCATGAGTGATGTCCCATGTTTACAACCCACTTTTCACGGTCTATATTTTCTTCTTGTTTGTTCTAGCTTACACATTGTTTTTTTAGCTTACATTTCATCTTATACATGCATGTATGTATTTTCTTGTACTAACACTTGTCTCCCAACCACTTGTTTGCATGTGCCTTGGTTTCTACCAAACACATCCCCTTTCCTCCTTACAGGCACCATTTTTAGTGGTTGGTCCTCCTTTGGGCTGCATTCTCCTTCAGTGACGTCACATGCACCCCAAATGAGGGGGAATTAGTCACCCCATATAGAGTATACACATCATAGCACATTACTGGTACAATACAATTTTCATATTTCAGGGCTCAAAATCAGACTTGGGTCCATGACACAATGACCTTTCCTAGATTTCCTAAAACTAGGGGGCATATCACACAATGATTGGTAGTTCAACACAATCTACAAAACTCCATACACAACAAATTTTACAAGGCAAAAATCCTTAACACTCATACACACCATTTGTAGTGGTGTTTTATACAACAGAAGTAGTTAAAGGTTGGAGGATGACACCAAATAGTTTCTCCCTACACTTCTTCCATTACATTGGCATGAGATCACCCAAAAACTTGTATGCATTGACATCATCTACATGATCCTTTCTACACTCTTTTCTCATCACGGATTAGGTGCACATGTTCCTTTTTCACATTTTCAGCATTTTCTTTTACATACTTCTTATACATATACATGTGTATTTGACTACTTGATCGTCTTGTCATTTGCAGGTCCATCCGTATGGGAAGAAGGTAACCAACATCAACAAAAAAATCACACACATCGACACCAAAAATAGGTACAACACCACATTCACACACATGTTTCCACCCTAGGTTCATTTTCATCACCTTTTACACTTTTTCATCTTAGTCTCCATACTCCATATTTTTATCACTCCATGCTTTGTCTAGTCCCTCAAAGACGCTTTCTACATCAATCTACATGGATATTAGGTACACATCTCTATGTACTTTATGTTACCAAGATTTCCAATCACCAACATAAATTGGGGGAAAATGTAGACACAAAATCACGCACTTTGGGTAATTATCTAATCTCAATCACATACTACTATTGATATGGTTCCTAAGTACGAAGAGTAATGATTAACCCATGTCTTTGGCCATCTTTCTTTGCTTTAAGATTTTTATTTCAATCTTGCACCCTTACTTGCTCAAGTTTTCTTTTCACCTTTCATCATTTATCATTTTGGAGACCAGTGCCCAACTAAGACACCAGCGCCAGGCCCCCATCCCCTCTGGGTGCCCTTGTCCTCTTTGTACTTTGGTCACACTTTTGGGTTCTTTCTAGTTGTTTGAGCATCTTATCGTTTTGGTAGTCGGCCTTTTCGGGTTAATTACAAAATTTGAGCAAGGGAATCATATAAATATAAAGTTATGTAATCATAATAAGGGACCAAGAACTAAGCATCTACTATATCCACCTAAGGTTGCATCCATCAAAGGCATCTATAGATCCATTTGCATCCATCTAGCTCCATCACAAGGGATAAATGATGGTTCATCTACATCACACTTCATATGAGGGGAGTCTATTGTTTCCATGCACACATTATTTACATTCTACATCTAGTTACTTACTCACTACTTCAAGTGTGACACACACGAGAGTAACCTAGGGCACAATTCTCCACACACACACACACACACACACATAGAAATACATTGGGTTTGAGATGTAGTGCAACACTTAGTTATATGTCCACCATTGTCCGGGCTAAGGACAGTCCACCCCCTCATTTTATATCTTTATTTTTTAGGATTTGATATATATTTGGGGGTTTTGCGGGTGCTTTCTTCATCGCAGGTTTACAATGACCTCAAATATCTTACAATGACATACAAGAGATAAAAGGTGAACAAGTGTGAACCTCTTACGACACCTCAGAGAATGTTTTATGAGCATCTACGTAGACCAGGGTGCCCATAAATCAGACCAAGGGTACCCATGGGCACCCCTATCCCTCTCCAAGCACCCCAATTCAATCTAATTTTCCGGATCTACATTTTTTTAGGCTTCTATACGATGGTCCTCCACTTTTTCTTAGTCAATCTGCCCTGCGACATAGTCCAAAACCTCTTTGAATCAGCTAAGGCTCTTCTAACCCTCTTTGTAATTAGGGTTTCATATTTTTATTGCTTAGTTGCTTGGGTATTATTTCAGTATTCATTTATTTACTATAAACTTACATTAGATTAGGCTATTATTTTACATTTTAGCATAATCACAAACTATGACACCTAGATACTATGATAAATGCACTTTGTAAAAAGAGTTTTGTCTTAATAATTACCTTGGTGTGCCCAATAAAAATGTGTAGTAAAAAGGTAGTGTAGTGAGATATTATTTGGGGTTCATCAAGCATGATACAAAAATAAAGGGACCATACAATGATATATGTATTCGACACTTTCATCACAAGAGAAGGTAAAATGTGGATGAAAGAGAAGTATATAGATAAACTACAAGATTTGAGTTGCAAGAGGCACGACTGACTCAAGGAGACAAAATGATACTCTCAAATATTGGTATTCCTATATAAGGTAAAGAGCTATGTATAACAAGTGATCATAGTGGATGGGTATTTGTGAGGAGGGAACAAATGTCTTACCATGAAAATTCAAAAACTAAAAAACAAGAGGTATAAATATAGATCATAAAGGAGGTAATGATATCACAAAGGTGAAAATTCACAATCACATGATCAAACCAAAAGGTAGATAAAAAATAGGTTGTAAATATCTAACCATAGATAGATGTTACTAATAAGGTCGACCAAAATAAATAAAAAAACTCCGTGCACTCAATTAAGATAATGCTAGATGTGAAAAATATAAACCAAACTAACAAAGCTATACGTAGGATAAGGATGAAAGGTATTAGATGAGAAAAGGTATCAACCAAACTAAAATGCCTATAAGATGATAAGGGGTAGATGAGATCATCAAAATAAACTTCATGTAAAAATGTATGATCATAAAATGATGTAAGGGGTCAACTAGGAGACTAGGGCTCATAATTGATCATCCTATTAAAAGTAAGATAACAAAGGATAGTAAAGGATTTAAGGGATCAAATAGGAGGCTAGGTAACATAACTAATTAGCCTATCAAAATAAGAGGGACGATAAAGAAAATTTGTGAGAAATATGTAAATAAGTATAAAATGCTATAAGAAGAAACATAAAATGTTAGTATCTTGTGAGTATATAACCCATAATAAAAAAACATGCTAAATGAAAAATCATGATAAACATAACTAACTATGAACAATAAGGAAATAAAACTATGTACTAGAAAATATGTATGAGTGGATGATGCACAAGGTCAATGATAATACTTTTTCAAAAATCAAGTATTCATCAGTTCTTTGTAGATATGGCCTTCATTAATTCATAGACAATATTTGTTTGTTCTAAGATATATTTGATTACATATGGAACCCACTGTTTTGGGCATATTTTCCTTATCGTGGGTTTAATACAATTTGAGGACTAATTCTCTAATTCAAAATTTCCATTTCTTGATGATTTTGTTGTGATGTTTTACAATTCAATATTTATATTGATGATTCTATTGGAGAGCGTTATCACATATTCATCTAAAACATCGAGGGTGTGAAGTCGCAATTCATATGTTTATTTTTAAGGAATGATATTGTGAATAGAAATTAAAAGGGAAAGTAACTCAACCTCTAGAGGTAATACTATTTTAAATCCATACACTAGAGAGAAGTGAGTTTCTCCAATAATTTTGTAAACACTTCTACGGTATGACTAAAGTGCAAGATAGAGATTAAGATGAAATTGATATGGGATTCTTGAACTATTTTATGGAGGATTTTATTGATAATCTTGTTGGTAGATTCTTCTTGTTCGTTTCATTGTGGGTGATATGGATTTGAAAACTTGTGCTTGATTTTGAAATTTTCATAGATTTTTTCATTTCCTTGCATTTGAAATTCCCTCATTTTCAGGGATGATGGTGTGTGGAATTCCAAAGTGATAAATGATTTGATTAAAGATGAATTTGAAATTTATCAAATCGATCACATTTTTGAGGGACATAGTCTCATCCCACTTTATGAAGTACTCATTGATTGTGATGAAAGTATGAATTCCTTATCAATGAGATAATTTTCTAATACAATCAAATCCCCACATGGTCAAGGTATAGGGAGGTTAAAATTGTTGAAGCTTAATCAAAAGAACAAGGATAGGATCATCATGGAGATGTAAGGTTTTTATTTTGTAGCAAACATGTGAGAATCAAACTTGATGGTAGGCTAGTAATAACCCATGTGTAGGCATTAACATGCCATAAAATGCCTATGAATGTGCCCTCCACAAATACCCCTATGTACTTATTCAAGAAGACAATGCACCTCATTTCCAAAGTAACACAATGAAGTAGAGCTCACTCAAAATCATGGTAGTATATAATATTGGATTTGGTGATATATTTCAAGGATTTATTGCATATTTTTACTTGATCTCGATAATCAACATCTTGAGGAAAAGTTTGTTGTTTAAGAAATTGGATGAAATTATCGTAGGAAGGGTTTTATTGTTTGTATTTAGATTTGATGTGCAAGGTGAGATCGATATAAGGTGAAGGTAACATATGAGAACTCTATCCCTTAGTATGAAATTTTTCTTCATTGAGTATTTTTTTAGGTAAGAACTATGTTGTTGTTGCAACTAAGGAGTAGCTTGTCTATGTAATGGATTCAAATGTGGAGGAAAATTAGGTGGGTAACTCGATAACTATTTTATGATATTTTTAAGGTCATCACTTCTACATTTATATTCAACACTAAATTTTTAGGAAAAAATAGATGATTCACTCAATGCATTTAAGTAGAAAATTTTATTAGTGATATCAGCTTGCATACCAAGTTTGAGTGCTTCATACTTGGCCATGTTGTGTGACCTAAAATCTTAAGTGAAAAGAGAAGGAGAATATATAATCATATGGGTTGATAAGAATACATCCCACCATCAAAGTTTCAAAAACATGGCCACGTCAAAGTGGAGAGTCTAAGTATCGTCATGAAGATAAATGGTTGTTTGTTTGATCTCTTTAAGTTTAACTCCAGAGGGTTTGGTTGTGTATTTTTGTTTTCATACTTCAAGATATTATGTTTTAATGTCAATAGTGAATTATTGAAATTAATATTTGAGTGTGATTTCCTAATGTGTACCCTTGATGGCTAGAACATACTTTTTAGGTAAAATGTCTTGTACATAATGAATGGTAGGGTCATGAAAAAGGTGATTTGATTAACTATAAATTTCCCCTTAACCAATTTATATGCAATGATACACATGTCAAATTCCATGTGGAGAATCATCCATTTTCTAATGTAACCCATGGGAAAAGAAATGATAGAGAGGATCAATATGAATAATTATGTAAATAGTTTGATATTGCATGTTATGATAAAATTTTGTGGTGGAAAAATATATAGATAAGAACACATGCTTCACAAGAGTGCAACACATCTCATAATCGAGAAGTTATCATCTAATATAGTAGATGACATATTTTTTCCCACCTAGTCCTCATGTGCCACAATCACCCTGATGGAAATAGGGGTGGAAGAGGTGTAGATAATCCAAAGGTGAATAGAATTCGGAGGTATTAAAATTGGGATGTTGAGTAAACATTCCTTCATAAAATCAAAGGCTTATTGGGATTCCTTATTGGCTTCTAACTTAGAAATCATCAAAAGTAATTTTTGGTTGAGTGAGTCGATATATGAGTTTGGGAAAAACTATTAGATTCCCCAAGATTTCCCAAAAAGGTTTGGATATTAGGGATGGAATTAAGATGATGCATTTGAAGAATTGCTTGTTTTTTTGCAATATCTACATCAATCCCTCATTTGGATATGAGGAATCTAAGATATTTCCTTGGGTAACACAAAAGATGAATCTCCCTAGATTAAATCGACCTTATATTTTTGAGTTACTCAAAAGCTTCATTGTGATCAAGAGCGTGATCCTCTACATGTTAATATTCGATAATAAGATCATCTACATAGAGTGTTATAGTTTTATGGATAATATCATGAAATATATGGATTGTTTGATCCGTAGACAAATTTAGTGAACAAAGTTTTCCTAAATCTCCTAAGATCATTATAGTACGGTAGAAGACTCCAAGGGATTTCCCTCACCTATTTAAACACAAAAAATTGACTCCATTGGAGAAAGTTACCATCCGTAGAAGTTCCATTGAAGGAGAAAAAATAGGGGTAACGGCCAATTAGGTTGCAACACGTGGAAAGGTTATATGGAGAAAAAGAAAAAAATGTTTTATGACTCGATCTTCAGACTCGTTATTAGACAAGTGGGCCCCGCTATTATCTAGATGGGGGCCCTCACCAAGGGTCAACACACTCTTTTTATCGGAGGGGTGTCTTTACTATTGTTACTTCATTTTACTATTACCACAATATTATATATATTTTCCTCTCAATGTATTTGCATTATGCATGTGGGATGTATTGCGAATGTATTGTAAAAATGTTATGGCGGGACCTAGTTGCATTTGGGTTATCTTGTCAACTTGTCACAACACCTCACCAACTCACCCACATCACTTGGACCTAACTCTTCGCCACCCCCTCAATTTATCCATAGCCACATAACCCATTTACTTGGCGATCCAAACATATCTATACCAAATTTGAGTTGGCTTGGTGAGCCAACATATCCGTCAACTAGCCCGACTTAGCGCCTTCACATTAACACATGTCATGGAAAGCCAATAACCGAGCTATAAATAGCTTTCCCTTGCTAAAATTATCCACTCATCATACCTATCGACCCATGTGGCCTAAGAGAAATGTGGCTCGTAGCCACATATACAAACTTTCATGCTTAAATTTAAATACACCGATTGCACAACCCCTTATACATGTGGGATTTACCCCCACTTTAGTTAATCAAGAGATGGAAGGTGGTTAGAGGGGATCCACCCCCTAACAAACCAAGTACCAAAAATATTACTCACCGCTACACCATAGACACTTGAAAAACTATGTAAGGAGGCAATCACTATTTGAATAAGCTAAGTGTTATGATTGTGTAAAAAGCTATAAGAAGAAAGTTTTACAAATCAGAATATTTGAAGCATTTGGGAATAAAACCAAGTCTTGGAGTGAACTAGGAAAATGTTCAGAATTTAGAGATGAACCTAGTGATGTACTCATTTTCCAAAATTAGAGTTATGATACCATCATTTTGAAGCCTTTTGTGTTTTTTTACGGAGAATTGAGGAGAAATAAACTTGCGAACCCGGAACAAACACATAAAGCAAACACTTGATGTTTTTATAGGGCTCACATGTTCTTAAAGACTTATGATACACGTTTTATGGTTCATTATTTATTTTGTAAGATTTTACTTTTACTTACAAAAATAACATTAATGGATCGGTTCATATGAACTTGGGGATGTAGGAATTTTTGAACCTCGTAAACAATTATTGTGTTCTATTATTCTAATTTTTGCATTCATTTTTCATAATATTGCATATTTTTAAATCAGATTTTAGTTTTGGATGCAATTATAATCAATACAACAATTTTACGGAAAACGATGAAATCAAGTAAAATGGAAATCTGATTGTTTTGAATGTGAAACTGATATAAATGATTAAATCCAAAATTTTAAATAAAATTTTCAATACATTTGGATCAGTTTTTAAATCATATTTTTAATCAGTTCAAGTTGAATAAAAGTTGAAAACTAATAAAGGTTTGAAATATCTTTGTAAACACTCAAAATTAGTAGAGTATTCCTCCCTATATACGGATCATATTTGGTATCATAGCAAGTTAATTTGACCATTTTTGCTTTATATTGTGTAGTTGGTTCACTTGTGATTAGTTAGGTACAGGTGTGCACTATGGGAAATTTGTCAAAATAGGAAAATCTTGAAGACATTGAGGCATTTAACCACCGAGATCTAGATTGACAATGTTCTCTTGAGATCAATGTATTATTCCTTGGAAGAGGAATGTGAGAAATTGAAAATAGAATTAAAATCCAAGGATGAGCTCTTGGAAAAGTTACAAACTGGTGGTGACATGAAGGGGAAAAATAATTCCATTTTGCAATCAAGACCTTCCTCTCCCACAAGTGTACAAGTTGATTCAAGCATTGTAAGTATTCCACCAATTGTTGAATCTTCCCATTGCAAATCAATTGAAAATTATTTTTGTAAATTTGAACAACATACTAAGGGAATAGGTTCAAAGTTACTTTTTAAAATGGGATTTAATGGAAAAATCCTTGGAAAATAAGGCCAAGGAATTTCTAACCCCATCCAGGTAGAGGATAGGCCTCACCATGCAGGTTTGGGATTCAAATTTGGTGGTCAAAATGAGAAAGGTGAATGCTCTAGGACAACTAAGATTGCAAGGAGAAACCTCCACCACAACCCATGAAAGGTAAAAATGGTAATGGAAAAAAATTAAAATTGTTGATTCCAAACAACATGAATATTTCCTTGTTCTTTTTATTATGGATTAGATACATAAAATTTGTGCTACATTTAGCCATGCAATTTTTGTGGATTATATAACCAATGTGTAGCTAAATTTTGGAAAAGGAAATCATTATTGGGTAAAATTTTGAAAGACCATTTTCATACACAAGGTTGTAAAAAGGAAATTTGGGTAAGTTTTCTACAAAATTGGACAAAATATATTGTACCCATTATCACAGGAAAGGTCATGAGGTTAACATGTGTTGGCATCTTTGTTTGAAACAACAGTGGAGAATTGTGGAAAAAGAAATATTTGTAAAACCAACAATTTCTAAAATAACCCATGTAGATACCTAGGTATACACTAAGGAAATTGAACCACCCAAAAAGGATAATTTGATAAAGTTGGTTGGTAAACAATTTCTTAATTTCATGTTTGCATAATTGAAATTGATGATTAACATGCATAATTTTCAAAGCATATTTTGTGGGATTCTGTTGAATGTTGAAAGGAAATTTTCCCATATTCATATTGGATTTGAATTTGGATAATGATGTCACTTGTAGGGAAGAGATGAGGTACATGTTATCATACCTAGATTCTACTTCTCACATTTAAGGTTGAAAATTTCCATTTTTATTTTGACAACAGAGTATGCAGGTTCAATGGGCATGTTTAAAATGTCTATTTTTGGAAACTTGCATTTCAATATATCTATTGTTGATTTCATTGTCCAAAAATTATGGGCACCATTTGTATTGTAATTAATATACAAACTTATTGTGTCTACACATGGTATTTGCACATATATGAAGTCCCTTATTTGGGAATTTATTTGTAACTATCCTATGTGGTTATAATTAGGGTGTATATTAATTACACTAACAAATTGGTTTGTAGATTATATATGGTGATATTTTGTAGTGAATGACAGTTTCACCTTTTTGGTATGCAACATTGTGTAGAAAGTTTGCTTCTATCCTATTTGTAGTTCGAATGTTGGGATAGATATTTCATTGAGATTCACATGATTCAGTTTTGACTCTTGTCTATTTTTGGCATATGGTAGTCTAAACATATTGGATTGTGTTTGTGATATTTGCAGTGATTGAAAATTTCACATAATTCAAAGGTGGACACTAGCCTATTTTTGGCATGTAGATGTCTTTATATACTAATCTATTTTAGTGGAATTGTGTTTATAACGATGGTCGTATCACATAGTATCAGTTGGAAAGTTACCTCTTTTGGCAAACAATTGTCTATTTTTAGACTGATTGATTTTTGTGATGGTAGTTATCAACATCACGGTGGGATGACATATTATAGGGATTCAATTAGACATTCTCCTATTATTTGGCATTGGTTTGTCTTTTAAAACCAATCTAAGCTATTTGTAGAGATTGGAATAATTATAGAGTATCAATTTGATAGTTGTCTCTTTTGGTGAGCAATTGTCTATTTTTAGACTAATCGATTGTTTGTGATAATATTTTAAACAATCAGTAGTGATATTATCCATAATACTATTCCCGTGGATCTTTTATGTGTTTGTAATATACAGGAAGATGATTAAAGATTTCATTTGTGGGTGAAAACATTTTTTTGTGGAACAAAATCCTTCTCAATGGGGAAGTGTGATCCAAAGATCAATTCAATGGATAGAGTTTCCTAAATATCCCAAGATCATTACAATATGGTAGAATACTCAAGAGATTTACGTATTGTTTAAACTTGAAAAATGAACTCCATTAGAGCAAGTTACCATCCACAAAAGTTCTAGTTGAAGGAGAAAAAATAGGGGTAGCTGACCAATTAGGCTACAACACATATCATGGTGATATGGAGAAAAAAGAAAAAAAATTGTTTTATGAATTCAGTCTTTGACACTTGTTATCGGATGGGTGGGACCCACTATTTGCTGGTTGGGGGCCCTCAGCCAAGGTCGACACACTCTTTTATCGAGGTGTTTCTTTTTCGTCATTACTTCATTTTACTATTGCCACATTATTGTATATATTTTCCTCTCAATGTATTTGTATTATGCATGTGGGATATATTGGAATGTATTGTAACAATGCTTTATGATAGGTACAAAGTTGCATTTTGTTAGCTTGTTAAGCTACTATTTATAGCTTTTCAACCTGCCACAACACCTCACCAACTTACCCACATCACTTGAATCTAAATCCTTTCCGACCCCCTCAATTTAGCGACAACCACAGAGGCTATCTACTTGGCGATCCAAACATATCTATATTGGCCGAGATGGCTCGGCAGCCAACGGATCTTCCGACCAACCCAACTTAGTGCCTCCACATCAACACATGTCAAGGCGAGCCAATAGCCGAGCTATACATAGCTCACCCATGTCAAACTTAGCCACCATCATACCAGCCAACCCACGTGGCCTAAGAGAAATTTGGCCCGTAGTCACATATAAAAACCGTCGTGCTTAAATTTAAATACACGACCGCAAAACCACCCTATACATGTGGGATTTTTCCTATTTTGGTTAATCAAGTGGTGGAAGTTGGCTCACAGAGGCTCGAACCCTAATTGACCAAGTACCAAAAATTTTACTCACTGTTACATCACTATATAAGGAGGCAATTACTATTTGAATAAGTTAAGTGTTATGAGTGTAAAAAGAGCATAAGCATGTAATTTTGAAAATCAGAATATTTGAAACACTTAGGAGTAGAATGAGGTCTTAGAGTGAACTAGGAAAATGTTTAGAATTTAGAGGAAAATATAGTGATGTACTCATTTTCCCAATCTAGAGTTCTTATGTCGTAATTTTGAAGCCTTTTGTGTCACTTTTGATGGAGAACTCGAGGATATATAAAATTATAAAGCCAAGAACAAACAAGGAGAGTGAACACTAATGTTTTTAGGGTTCACGGGTTCTCGATATTTTTGATGCAGGTTTTATGGTTCATTATTTATTTTGTAATATTTTAGTTGTACTTGTAAAATTAACGTTAATGGATTGGTTTGTATGAACCCGAGGATGTAGGAATTTCAACCCCATAAACAATTCTTGTGTCGTTTTATTCTTATTTTTACATTCATTTTTTCAGAATACTACAAATTTAAAATTAGATTTTATTTTTAGATGAATTAAAATTAGTACGAAAATTTTACGAGAAAATGATGAAATCGGGTAAAATGGAAATCGATTGGTTTGAATGTGCAACTGATATGAATGATTAAATTCAGATTTTAAATAAGTTTTTCAATACATTTGGATTATTTTAAAAATTAGTTAAAGTTGAATAAAATTTGGAAACTAATAAAGTTTTAAAAGATATTTTTAAACAGTCAAATTTAGTAAAGTATTTCTCCTTGTTTATAGCTCATTATTGCACCTTGAGAGATTTCTCTGATATTTTTAAAGATAACGTGCATCTACAAATAGAAATATGTGCCCATTCAATAGTAAAGGTGATTTTATGTTGACATTTAGGCATGATGTGTATTTGGTTGTATCCTACAAACTTGTCCCTAAGGGATAACAATTTATTTCTAGCCATAACATTAATTATGGGAGGAAAAATATCCTTAGTTTAAGCGAGATTCATATTATGGAGAGCGAAGGAAAATTTTCCTTAGGATAAACGAGATTCAAACTATGGAAATCAATGTAAATGTGAATAACAAGGGTTGACTTATTAGGAATGGGTACAATGTTGGAGACCCACTTAGAATAGTCGAGCGTGTGAATAAATTTGGCATCAAAGAGTTTGAAAATCTCCTTGTGATAGAGTTTGGAAATTTCAGGTGGAAAATTATCAATCTTTTTATACATGATAAACATTAGGATAAGTGAAAATGTTGTGTACAATGATGTCACGATCAATGCCAAGAAAAAAATTCCTTATTTTTATGAAGAACTTCATGATGTAAAGCATGAAGAAGAGGGAAGTAGTCACCTATCATAACCACATGAGATTCATCATCGTATTCCACTTGGAAATTAATGGTATTTCCGATGAGCATAGAATTTTTATGTGTTAAGAATATATCATTAGTGATTCACATTAATAGGTTTTTCATTTAATATATTTGTTTGTATAATGGTTGTAACCATTCATGTGAAATAGAAACGTAGGAGATATTCTAGGAGATATAGTAGCTATGGATCTTTACGTTTGCTAAAAGATAAAGGTCCATGTCTATGTTATGAGTATATGTAATATTTTTCAGTGTTATGCTTGATTTTGTTGGCTACATTATTTCATCCTTAATTCAGGGGACCTACTATGATTAATACGTCTTTCATACCTACCACTAGTGACTCGATATTTTCACATAGCATGTGAGGATTTTGCGGTTTGAATGTGTTATTGTTAGTGCAAAATCACAACACCCCTGGACGCACATCAGGCTTCTAGGTTGATGTTCAGGCATCCAGTATGATTGCACAACATGGAAACCTCTCTCCAAGCGTGGGACTTGTGAAACCGAGAGAGGAATCTCCAGAGAAGGCTGGTTCCTGCTCCTAAACTACCTGCCACAAGCTATTCCAGTGTAGGCAAGCTAATCTAATCCTAATCTAACCATGCCAAGGAGACAGAGAGAGAGAGAGAAGGGAAAAACAGCAAAAGCCTACACTAAAATGGTGATACACCAGAGAAGGAGAATGTTGAACCTCTATCAAAACTGCCATGGGACAAAGAGAGGTGAGCAATGGGAAGGATGGACAGATGCATCACAGGCCCAAGGATAGATTTCACACAGAAAGTGTCCCAAAACTCCATGAACACAGCTCCAGATCTGCAATGAACATTCAAACATGCACAAATACCTGCAATGAAGAGAGGCAAGAAGAAAACAAGCAAAAACGAGAAGGATGGATGACAGGATGCATCACAAAACACGTTTTGTTGCTCCAGAAGTTTGCACAGAACATCATTCCATTAGTAAAAGGTAAAAACGCCATTACAGAGCAGAAGGGAGGAGGTTCGAACTCCATTTTCAACCCCGAGAAGAAAAGAAGGGAGGTCCGAGCGAGAAAAGAATGAACAACTTCTTATCTATTGAGCCAAATCGCTTTTTACATTGCATGGGTCGAGCCTGGGGACGAAACATGGGAAAACGTGTAAGCCCATTCCTCATTGAATGCCAACGCATTAAAACAGCATAATATACCTTACCAACCCATACCCTGCCATCTTTGACTGATTTGGAGGAGAATGCGACCCATTCTGCATTAATTTGGCCGCTGAAATGTCACTTCTGGCCGTGCACACGCGTCAGAGCCGTTTCTTGATTTTCTCTCTTCATATTGGACCAAAACTCGAGATTGATCCCAGAATCATGTAGAGAATTTCATAAGCTTTCCGTTGATATAAAGAACGTGGAAATCCGAGCTCTGGATCAAAAGATATGGCGATCTGAAGATTTAGGGCACGGAGCAGACCAAAACGGATTTTGAAATATTTCCCGCGCTCTGCCACTTGGATGACACGTGGCATGCTCTGATTGGTCGCGTGATTCTCTCTCCTCTACCTTTCGGCGGGCTGTCTTTTTGAAATTTCCTTGTGGGCCCCTTGCTAGGATACGTGGCACTATCTCATTGGTTCGGATCAGTGCTCGAAAACTCGCCCTTTGACTTTTCTGGTACTTTCCCCTTGTGACACGTGGCGTGATCTGGATTGGTCGTCGGGTCTGCCGGCTCTTTCGCGCCCTTCACGTCCTTTTGTCCCGGATGTCCCAAATGCCTAGTGCTCCTTGTGCTGATTTCGCGCGAACCGGCCGGTTCGCGTCCATTTGTCCCAAATGTCCCACTTTGCTTTGGGACGCCTTGACCTTTTTCGCCTTGGTTCGGCCGGTTTCGCCTTTGTCCCAAGCCTTGTCCCACTTTGTTTTGGAATCGACTTCTGCGACCTTTTTTCGCTTGGTTCGCGCCTTTTCGCCTGCTCGCCTTTGCACTTTCCCGATGTCCCAATCACTTTTTGACTGCCTGTGCTCATTTCGGCCGATCCGGCCGGTTCGGGTCTTTTTGTCCCAAACGTCCCGAGCAACACTTAGCCAATTTTTCTTCCTCTTTCGGCCGGATCGCTTCGCGCCCGCCGCGTACTTCTGGCCCGATTGTCCCAAATGCAATTTGGGCCGCCTGGAGGCTTTTCGGCCGATCCGCGCCTTGACGTCCCAAATGTCCCAATTGCTCCCTTGAGCAGGACTTAGCCAATTTTCACACTTTTTCCTGGATCAACCTATTTGCCTTTCTGTAACTTTTTTCACATTTTCTCAGAGCTTGCTCCTTCCTTCTTCGGCCTGGGGAGTTAGAAAAATATCTGAGAGAACCTCAGAAACATGATGTTTGCTCTGAATCAATTAATTTTCCTGGGACTTGAATATTCTGATGCATGTTATCAAAATTACCCAGGGGGGAATTTTGACAACAGTTTGGCGACTCAGTGGGGTCATCTGCCTGCTAGATGAAAAGACCAGTTGCCTGAAGCAATCCATTGGGCATGGAGTCATAAGCAAGCCTGAAAACTGATCTGAACCTTGAAAATCTCCCCTCTGAGCCACTTGGAAACCCACCGGGCATGTAGTTGTTCTTACCAAAATGCCACTGGAACGAACTGTGCAAGAGCAAAACCAGCAACACCAAAAACTATGTACAAAACTGAAAATCATACATGCCCCAAATGGAACATGCAGAGTGTGCACAAGCACTTCTTCTGCTGAAAGCAAACCTAGCTACTTACTTCTAATCGAAGCAAAGGCAAGCTAAACAAACCCCGCAATCAAGGTTGTGAGAAATAGCTTCCTTTCTTCAAAATTGGCAGCCATGCAAATGATTTGGCACCGATCATGGCTGTTTGATGGATGGAAAATCGACAAGAAGTCGGTCTTCTATCCATATCATCAAGGTATCAATCAAAAATCCAATACCTCTTTTAGTTGCTCTGCATTTGGATTGGAGAGGTAGGCATGGCAGTTGATCCTTGACACTTTAGAACTCATCCTCATGCTCGAAGCAAGCATGACTGGTTGTGGCTTCTCCTTTGGCTCCAATGAAGCCAAATACCTGATTGGGCAAGGTCTGATTCGTTTGATATGCCCATTGCTTTGTGATTTTCAACTCCAAGAATGGAGTCTTCTTGTAGACCCTCCTGAATGGATGATGTGGAAGAAATGGTGGGATTCTTCTGTCCTTTCTCTTCCTCCAATGAAGAACATGGAAGATAAAAATCTTCCAATCTTGATCCCAAAGAGCTGCTGTAAGATGCAGGCTGCTGCAAATGAAAGCTCTCCTTTATGGCAGCAGGCTCTTGTGTTTGGAATGTGGGTGATGAAAGAGAGAAAGGTGAAAGCTCAACCGGTTCTCCTCCATCAAAACAGTCCTCCAAATCTGACAGGTAAACTGCCTCATTGCTGTCCTGCTGCTCATTTTCAACTTCCTCCATGGTGTCCTCTTGATCTGCAACTTGACCACCATGGTTTCCTTCACTCTCCAATATTGAGTTTGAGAGATCAAACTCCTTTTCAGCACTGGAACTTGAGAGAAGTGAAGTAGAAAGAAGAACTGAAGGTTCTCCTGTAACCTACTTTGTGCTCAAACCCTTTGGATCTGCACTTTTCTCCTCCACAGCTAGATTGTGCTCCTCTTCTTTTGGATTTGGAGCAGCTTCTCCTTCCTCCAATGTTTGAAGGAAATCTTGCTCTTGATTGAACTCTTCCTCCAGCATGAAGTTTGTCAAGTCAAACTCTTCAATCTGCTGCTCTAGAGGACAAGTTGGGGCTGCAAGATCTTCTTCTTCTGCTGCAACAAAATCAGTCCTGACCACCATTTGTTCAACCTTAGCCTCTTCTGTAGGCTTAACCATCAAGGGGATCTTTGTCATCCCAAACTTGGTAGCCCAAACCTTCAAGTCGTCTGTTATTTCTTTTCTGTTGGGCTCCTCTTCTTGCTGTCCTTGATGACTGATTTTTGCAAGTTCTTCTTCCCCACATGGAATTGGGAATGCAAAAGGAGGGATAGGTTGAAACTCCACTGATTTGACAATTTTTTGTGGTGGTGGAGGAGGTGAAACCTCTTGTTTCTTTGGAGGAGGGGGTGTTTCTGTTAGCTCTTGTGGAGGGGATGACTGTTTGGAAGGAAAAAGGAAAGAAGAATCGAGGTGTGGTGGAAGACTGAGAGGTGGAGAGATGGATTCAACACTTGGGACAGCAGATGGAGGGTTTAAAATTTACAGTCCGGATGAGATGATGCTTTCTTGAGTAATGGGAAGAGAGAAACTAGATGATGGTGTAGAACTTACCCATTGACAAGGTTGTTCAACAACAAGTCTATAGGCCTCTATTTCTCGCGTCCATTGTGCAAGTTGGGGCAGCATCTTTATCATGAAGTCCAGCTTCTCTTGAGGGCTGAAGTGTCTTGGAAAAGGGCCTCCCATGGACAAGGAATCCCATAACCAATTCCAAAGCTCTCATTTGAGCCGTTGCTCTGGACTCTGACATCTCCACCTCCATCTTTTGATTTTCTCCAACAGACTCAAAGATCTTGGATCTGATGGTCTTCATTATATGCACACCCTTGCTTTGGAAAGCTCCATAGCCAAACTGACTTTGGCACTGCTGTTCATATGAGTATGCATGCTGATCTGGAGGATTTGTAAAACATGTTGGAAGTGGAAAATACTGTTGTTGTTGATGTGAATTCCATGATGGAAATGAAGTCATGATTGCACAACTTCATAGAATGGAAAAGAATGGAAGGGATGGAAAGAAGGATGAATGAAAATGGATGGAAAATGGGTTCAACTTCGAGAAATGGGTTGCTTTGATTAGATGGAGTCGCCAGATGTGTTTGCAAGTGCCTCAAAGGCTGAAATCTTCACAGAACACACCAACCTCGCAAAAGATGAAGTGGAAGACCTCTAGAGTCACACCGGCATGCCAAAATCGTTAGTGCAAAATCACAAAGACCCTGGATGCACATCAGCTTCTAGGTTGATGTTCGTGCATCCAAGTATGATTGCACAACATGGAAACCTCTCTCCAGCGTGGGACTTGTGAAACCGAGAGAGGAATCTCCAGAGAAAGGCTGGTTCTGCTCCTAAACTACTCCGCCACAAGCTATTCCAAAGCACAGCAAGCTAATCTAATCCTAATCTAACCATGCCAAGGAGACAGAGAGAGAGAGAGAAGGGAAAAACAAAAAATCCTACACTAAAATGGTGATACACCGAGAGAAGGAGAATGTTGAACCTCTATCAAAACTCCATGGGACAAAGAGAGGTGAGCAATGGGAAGGATGGATGGATGCATCACAGCCCAAGGATAGATTTCACACGTAAAAGTGTCCCAAAACTCCATGAACATAGCTCCAGATCTGCAATGAATGTTCAAACATGCACAAATACCGCAATGAAGAGAGGTAAGAAGAAAACAAGCAAAAAGAGAAAGGATGGACAGATGCATCACAAAACACGCTTTTGTTGCTCCGTAAGTTTGCACATTAACATCATTCCATTAGTAAAAGGCAAAAAATGCCATTACAGAGCAGGGAGGAGGTTCGAACTCCATTTTCAACCCCAGAGAAGAAAAGAAGGGAGGGCCGAGCAGAAAGAATGAACAACTTCTTATTTATTGAGCCAAATCTGGCTTTTTACATTGCATGGGTCGAGCCCAGGGGACAGAAACGTGGGAAAACGTGTAAGCCCATTCCTCATTGAATGCCAACGCATTAAAATGGCATAGGATACCTTACCAACCCATACCCTACCATCTTTGACCGATTTGGAGGAGAATGCGACCCATTCTGCATTAATTTGGCCGCTGAAATGTCACTTCTGGCCGTGCACACGCGTCAGAGCCGTTTCTCGATTTTCTCTCTTCAGATTGGACCAAAACTCAAGATTGATCCCAGAATCATGTAGATAATTTCATAAGCTTTCCGTTGATATAAAGAATGTGGAAATCCGAGCTCTGGATCAAAAGATATGGCGATCTGAAGATTTAGGGCACGGAGCAGACCAAAACGGATTTTGAAATATTTCCCGCGCTCTGCCACTTGGATGACACGTGGCATGCTCGATTGGTTGTGTGATTCTCTCTCCTCTACCTTTCGGCCAGGGCTGTCTTTTTTTTTGAAATTTGCTCAGGGCCCTTACAGATACGTGGCACTATCTCATTGGTTCGGATCAGTGCTCGAAAACTCGCCCCTTTGACTTTTCTGGTACTTTCCCCTTGTGACACGTGGCGTGATCTGATTGGTCGTCGGGTCTTCCGGCTCTTTCGCGCCCTTCACGTCCTTTTGTCCCGATGTCCCAAACGCCTAGTGCTCCTTCTTGATTTCGCGCGACCGCGCCGGCTGGACTTCGCGTCCATTTATGTCCCAAATGTCCCACTTTGCTTTAGGCGACCTCGACCTTTTTCGCCCGGTTCGGCCGGTTCGCGCCTTTTTGTCCCAACTGTCCCACTTTGTTTTGGACTGACTCGACCTTTTTCGCCTGGTTCGCGCCTTCGCGGCCCAGATGTCCCAATCACTTTTTGACTGCCTGTGCTCATTTCGGCCGATCCGGCCGGTTCGGGTCTTTTTGTCCCAAACGTCCCGAGCAACACTTAGCCAATTTTTCTTCCTCTTTTTCTACCGGGATCGCTTCGCGCTGCCGCGTACTTCTGGCCCGATTGTCCCAAATGCAATTTGGGCCGCCTGGAGGCTTTTCGGCCGATCCGCGCCTTGACGTCCCAAATGTCCCAGTTGCTCCCTTGAGCAGGACTTAGCCAATTTTCACACTTTTTCCTGGATCAACCTACTTGCCTTTCTGCAACCTTTTTTCGCATTTTCTCAGAGCTTGCTCCTTCCTTCTTCTTCGCCCTGGGAGTTAGAAAATATCTCGAGAGAATCTCTTAAACATGATGTTTGCTCTAAATCAATTAATTTGCAGGACTTGAATATTCGATGCATGTTATCAAAATTACCTGTGGGGGGAAATTTTGACAACATTACCTTGAAAATTTCTCCAAAGAACATAGAGTAGAGAGGCCAATACGTGAACATGGTCCAATAGTTGACATAAGTCTTGATCACACAATACCCAATAATTGTTATAGTACAACTTCATAGTTGTTATAGTACTATCTAGTGGTTATTTATTTTTGCCATAATTATTTAGAGTATCTAATCACATCATGACATGTAAGACCTCTCACTCATGTACAAGTATTAAAATTCAATGTTCAATCATTATCACCCATGTTCAAGTATTGGTTTCCACCATGGTTGTAGTGTAACTCAAATTTACTATTTTAAATCAATTCAAAATATGGATTTCCCTCCAATTAAACATTCCAAAGAACAAATATAAGTTAAGAAAAATTTGAACTACATATTGGTGAAAAACTTGCAACCCCGCATAATAAACAATTGATTTTGTGGACCCCTTAACTTAGGGTGTACCACTACTAGCCCCTCTCCCCTAGCTTGTCACATTCCCACATCTCCAAGTGTTAACAACACGATTTTACAAAATTTAAAGGTGTATGTATTATTTTCTAAACTAAGCTGCTGATTTTATAATTTCAAATACATATTTGTGTAAGAGAAACACATGAAATTGTGAGAGCTTGAATAGTTAAATAAAATTTTCTAAACCTATAGTTTAAATAGGTCAAAGGGTCAATCCCTATGGGATATTATAAAATAAAAGTGGTTATGATATTACAAAGGAGGGGATTTATTATTATTATAATAATGATGTTATTTTTTTATTAGTATTATTGTAAAAAAATTGGTTATGATATTATAAAGGAGAAGATTTATAATTATTATAATAATGGTGTCAATGTTTAGTAGTGTTATTGTCAAACAAGAATATTACACTTAGGTAAGTGGATTTCTATTATTTTTAGTGGCATGTATCATAGAGAGGTCAATTGTTTTGAATTTTTCAGTCTCTATATTAAAATCTTGTCATTAGAGAATAATTTTCATGAAATGATTTTCGTTAATAGTTAAATTAAAATATATAAAATAAAAATTTCCTTACTGAGACATATATTTTGTGTAACCTAACATCCAATAATAATAAAGTGTTTTACATTGTAGGATATAGATAATAATAGAGTAAAATGTGAAAAATAATGAGCCTCATGTTCATATTTAGCTGAGTTAAGAAACACATCTACTAGAGGATAGAGGCGGTGGAGGAAGGAAAATCAATGCCCTATCACCAGCCAAGTGACAGGGATGCACAATGAAGTTATGGCATGTGTGTTTGCATTGTGTGTTTTTAGTGATTTTTATAAAAACAAAAACAGCTATATTGTGTTAACATGTTCGAGTACCTATTCTATTTGTGTTCAATTTGTAGTGTGTTTTCAGTTTTGAGTGTTGTATGCTTGAAAATAAGAATGAAATTACATTCATGTTCACATTTGTAAAAAGTGAGTAGAATTTTGTATAATATCCCTTGATGTGAAAATGTAGCGGAAAGATAAAAATCACATTGATAAAGCAACATCATGATACTTAAAGAGGGCGAACTATGGTTTATACCTAGATTTGTGGTTAACCTTTATAAAACCATTAAAATTAGTGCAAATGGTTCTTTCCCGAGTTCACACAACGACTAAGTCATATTTGTTCCATATAGTGAATGGTTGATAAGTAGATGGTTCCTATTCATAGTTCCCACACTAACTAAGACATATTTGTTCCCAAAAATGCATGATTGATGAAAAGTTGATGAATTCCTTTTCTACCTTCTTTTTAAGTATGTATCAAGATCATGAGCATGTAGGGGATGAAATATGCGAGAAGGAAGTGTGATTGTGTTTCTACCATGTTCGCACTAAGGGGAGAATGTTAATAATATATTATTAGTGATTCAAATTAATAGGTTTACAATGAAATATATTTTTGTATAGTGGTTTTAACCACTCACTTGAAATAGAAACTTATGAGAGATTCTAGGAGATATAGTAGCTAGGAGATTTATGATTTCTAAAAGATAAAGGTCTATTTATATGTTATGAGGAGTAAAGTGTATTTATTTGTAATAGTTCTCAATAATCAAGGATGAGTGTGAATTCATTTGTGTTAAAAATATTTACTAAATTACATCATCTTGGAAATGATAATCGGGAATCTTAGAGACTTTGTTAGTGATGGGATGAACAAAAGTGACGCAATCATTAAAAAGAGGAAGATTTTTGGTGAAGATACCAAACTTATGATGTTGGTGGGGTATTTGGTCTCCTTGTGCATACAATAGTTCAAGAATGGATTTTTATCGTCAAATGTTGGTAATGGACCATTATATGTTGGTAAAAACCTCACCAAATCAGTCACTTTGGAGGAGCTTCAAAAATTTGTTTTTTCTCTTGAAGGTGATAAGGCACCAGGTCCTGATGGGTTCTCTGCTAATTTATTTCAAAAATTCTAGGAAATATGTTTAGAAGATCTACTCAAGGCAGTAAATGAGTTCTACAGAACAGGAGACCTCCTCAAGGAGCTGAATAACACTCACATTGTGCTTGCTCCAAAAAAATGGATGCTAAAGAATTTAAGGACTTCTGCCCTATAAGTCTGGTAAATGTAATTTATAGAATCTTTACAAAGATTATTGCCACAAGAATCCAGTCCATTCTTGTCTGATATAATTTCAAAGCAGCAAAGTGGCTTTATAAAAGGGAGGATAATACAAGACGGGGTGATCATGGTGCATGAAATTATTCATTCAATGGATAAAAATAAAAAGATGGTATGGTAATGAAACTTGACATGAACAAGGATTTTGACAAAGTTTCTTGGCACTTCCTTGATAAGGTTTTGGCTAAATTTGGCTTTCAAAATAAATTCAGAAGGATCATTCAGGCTTGCATTTCTACGGCTAGATTCTCAATAGTAGTGGTCGAGAGTGGGATTCTTTTCCAATAGTAGGGGCTTAAGACAGGGAGATCCTATATCCCCTCTCCTTTTCATTCTAATGGTGATAGCCTTAGCAGATCCATTACCAAATTTATCAGTGATGGCCTTTTAAAAGGAGTTAGACCTACTTTTGCAAACCAAATTGCCTCACATCAACAATTTGTTGATGATACAATTTTACTTTTGATGGCCTCCATCCTTGAAGCTAAGGCTATTAAGTCTATTCTAAAATTCTATGAGGTTTCCTTAGGAAAAGAGGTTAATTTTGATAAGAGTTCCATCTTCTTTTTTAATACTCCACTAGAACAAAAAAAAGAATCGCTCATATTTTGGGTTGTAAAATTAGTTCACTGCCCACAACCTATCTGGGTCTACCTCTTGGAACTAATAAAGTTTCCACAACAATTTGGAATGGTTTACTTGACAGGTTTCAGAAGAAAATGGTTGGATGGAAAGGGGCTATTCTCTCCAGTGCTAGAAAATGTCTCCTAATTAAAAGCACATTGCAGAATTTACCTATTTACATTATGTCTCTTTACAACATTCCTACAACATTTATGGACAAAATAGAAAGGATTCAAAAATAATTTGTGGCAGGGAATGGAAGAAAGATTCAGGTATCACTTGGTGGCATGGGATCAAGTATGTACACCTAAAAGAATAGGTGGGCTAGGCATTAAGGACATCAAAAAAATGAATATGGCTTTAATTACAAAAATGGGATGGAGAATGCTAACAGAGGAGCAACCTTGGATTGAATTAATCAAATCCAAATACCTAGCTCAACAAAAAGTGAATTCTTTCCTTTATGATGATCAACTACCTCATGGATCTGTTTTCTGGAATAATTTGATTCAAATGAGGAATTTTATCAAGCAAGGATGTAAATGGAAAGTGGGAAATGGCAGTGATATTCAATTTTGGAGTGATAACTAGACTAATTTCAGTTTAAATGATAAATTTGGCTCTATCAAGGATATTTTAGTTCAAAAGTATGGAACTAAAGTCAAAGACTACATTGAAATGGAGGGAAATAGAAAAATATGGAAGCAACTTAGTGTGGAGATGAATGAGCCAAATTCCATGATTTCCTCACTCCAAGAGTAGTTAGATATCATCCCACTGAATCAAATTAATGTCAAGGATGAGCTTGTTTGGAGTAACTCATTTGATGGAGAATACACTATCAAATCAGGATACAATTCCTTTTTTGAAAATATTCATTGTGATTTTAAATGGAGTAGAATTTGGTTTCCTGAACTAACTCCCAAAGTCAATTTCTTCTTTTGGCTTGTCCTTAGAGGAAGAATTCTCATGAATGATAATTTAATCAAGAGAGGTTTTATCATGCCAAACATGTGTTGCATATGTAAAAAGGAGGTTGAGGACATTAAACACCTTTTGTTACATTGTGAGTTTACTTCAAAGATCTGGAGTTTTGCTTTTTCAAGATTCAATATTTGTTGGACATTGCCAAAGGAATTTTCACAAACTTGGGAACAATGGGACCCCCATACAAACATTGCATGGTTAGGAGATTATGGAAACTGACTTTGCCTCATATAATTTGGAGAATTTGGAAAGTCAAGAATGATATAATATTCGAAACAACAAGCAGATTTGTAAAACAAGCTTCAATAAGATTGGTAATGTAGTTAAAGATAATATTGAAATATTTAAACCACCCAAGAACAAGAAATATCCTAAAAATGAAGAGGTTATCCTTTCAAATTGGAAGATTGATATTGAAAATGTTTAGAAACAAAGAACTCCAACCATTGACAGGTCTTCAATACACTTGGATCCCCCTCCTAATTCTTGGTATAAACTCAATTTTGATGGAGCCTCTAAGGGAAACCCAAGTGCAGTTACTAGTGGAGGAATTATACGGGATCACAAAGGTTGTTTAATTGTTGCTTATGCAGGCAGAATGGGACACCAGACCAATCATTATGCTAAAGCTTTATCATCTTTATGGGGCCTAAGACTTGCTAAAGAATGCAACATTCTGAACATTATTGTTGAAGGAGATTCCTTGAATGTAATAAATCATTAAAGGAATTATACGGGATCACAAAGGTTGTTTAATTGTTGCTTATGCATGAAGAATGGGACACAAGACCAATCATTATGCAAAAGTTTTATCATCTTTATGGGGCCTAAGACTTGCTAAAGAATGCAACATTCTGAACATTATTGTTGAAGGAGATTCCTTGAATGTAATAAATCATTTAAATCAGATTCATCCTCCAAGTTGGACAATTAAGGATTTCATCCAGGAGTCTATAAATATTTGTCATACCTTCAATAACCTTAAAATTGGCCACACCTATAGAGAGGGTAATAGTGTGGTGGACACTTTGGCTAATTATGGAATTAGTAATAACTTCATCACTTGGTATTATGAGGAAAATACCCCTATTGAAGTACAAAACTCTATCACCAAAGATAAATGTGATAGATTACATCTCACGTAGAATCACTTATGAGATTTCATGTGCTTTATTGGAAATGCAAGTTAGCACATGTGAGAGGAGTACATGCATTTATAATCATCAAATTTTGCATGCTCGACGGGTCTGTAGATGGATGGTTAAAAATTGGTTCAGGGAAGACACAAACAAATTCTTCATGGGTTTCAAGTAGGTTACATGCAGAGGTAGGAAAATGGGGGAGCTCCATGCCAAATCAAACCCAACTATGATCCCACATGGAAATAAAACATTGAGATGTGGAACTACCTACATATTAGGGGGTCACTAATTTCATTGAGAAAATCCAAGGGCACGATCAGAACATCTCTGTGCATTTTTTTATAGACTGGAAAGAGCGGAAGGTAAATTATGGTGGGAAAAATGTGTTGATGACAGAGGAGCTTATTGTTGAGGTCACGGGCCTCACTTTGGATGGAATCAGATTTTTCAATAAGAGGGTGGATAAAAATGCGGAAGCTAAAAAAATTGAAACAAGGGAGGAGCTTCAATTTGTAATGGCAGGTATAAAGGTTAGTTCCATCCCATAACCTTTTGATGAAATTGCTAAGATGATGGTTCACTTTATTTCACTTGAAGGTAGATACATCACTATCCCCACAAAGCATTTGATTTTTCTTAACCATTTTAGGAGAAACCTTCTTGTTTGCTTCCCACACTATCTCCTAAATTCAATGGAGTGTTCCATTCTTGATTTCCAAAACCACACCCGGGCCATTCCCCTCCATCAGGGACTTATTTTCCTCCTTCACAGACATTGTCTTGCCCAATACCCTGCCATACCTATTACCCCCATCCCCCGCCCATTCCCATTAACCCTATTCCTACTATCACCCCAATCACCATCTCTCGGTCAAAGGAAAGTCAAGACTAAAAATCCTTCCTTCTCCAAATTGAACCCCTCTTCCTCCTAAGAGTTCTTAGGAGCAATAAGGACATTGAAATTTCCCATAATTTATTACACATCAGCAATACAGGACAAGATAACACTACTCAACATGAGAAGGAGAACCTTCTTCATAGGATGGAAATCATGGAAAAAGAGGTGGAGAATCTCAAAAAGACATGCATCAACTGATTAAGCAAAGGGGTAAAAGAAAATTGAATGAGGATGTTGGTATTGGTGAAGAATAGATAAATGAAATTTACAAGAAATTGAATTCCTTGACAACAGACTAGGGAACTCTAAGGAACGACATGATCACAACATTTCAATTTTTAGGGCTATATGTGATTTTCTAGAACAACATGTCAAAAGCATTACTATGCTCAGTGGTATCTCAACAGACATTTGGGGCACTAGTGCTGAAAGGAACCAGATCATCTCCCAACTGGATGTTAATGACCCTACGCATGTCACTACTCGGTGTTATTTACCTCACTTCAGACTGTTAAATCAAGAATCGACAGGGCTTCGAAGAAATAATCTTCTTCAGAGCAGTCTGGTTGTGAGAAGGATGTTGTTTTGTTGTTGATAGTTTGTTGTTTAACTACTTTTGCTTTTTAGCAGTTCTATACTTATCATGCTCTTTCTTAGTAGTTCCTTTTTTGGCTATTGTTTGACTTATTGTAATATCTGGATTCTGATCCTTTTTTCTACTTACTCTTTTTTATCTGGTTGTTGAGCCTTTTTTGTATCAGGGTATAGTCCCTTCAAAAAAAAAATTCCATTAATAAAAAAACCTATATCTTTCCATTATGCCAATTTTGGGATTGTGTTTTTATAACTTCCATGAAATAGGCATCCTATAACACCCGTGTTATGATCATCCAAATTAAAGGGATTTGTTTTAAAACATAACATACAATTAATGTTATTAATGATTAAAATTATTATTTAGCTTGCTGTTAAATAATCCAACATTATTCAATTATTCATAATCCATCTGATAACATACAATAACCATGTATAACTGTAAGGGTATATCTAGATCTCCATGATCTCCCTTAAGTCACTCCACCTGAGTGTGTATACTTTGTATATTTGGTTGGACCTTTTATAGGTTATGAGAACTATGTGCATCTCCTTAGTGCCTACCTGGAAGACATTTATGTAAATTCCATCCGGTATCGCCACTATTAATTTAGGGATTATATCTTTCCATTATGCCAATTTTGGGATTGTATTTTTATAACATCCATGAAATAGGCATCTTGTAACACTAGTGTTATGATAATCCAAATTAAGGGATTTTTTTAAAACATAACATACAATTAATGTTATCAATGATTAACATTATTATTTATCTTGCTGCTAAATAATCCAAAATTATTAAATTATTCATAATCCATATGATAACATATAATAACATGTGTAATTGTAAGGGTATATCTAGATCTCCATGATCTCCCTTAAGTCACTCCACCTCAATGTGTATACTCAACATATTTGGTTAAACCTTTTATAGGTTATGAGAACTATGTGCATCTCCTTAGTTCCTACCTAGAAGACATTTATGTAACTTCCATCCGGTTCTCGACACCGTTAATTTAGGGGATTGGTGAATAGACAATGTAGTCAAATATTACATTACTTTGGCCAAATTTTTCAAGCATTTCTTTGCAAGCTTAGTTTTGAGACTACACACTAGCCTACAAAAATTTCTTCCATCACCACACAACCATCTCAATATAGTTATTTGGATTCATTGTTTTTAAGAAGGTGATTTAGTTTAGAAGAGGAAGAGTCTACACCTACTTATTTCCATAAACGAAGATAATCCCATCCGTACCATCTTAGGATCCCTATGGGAAAGATAGGGACCACGTAATGATTACTCATCATTACGTCCTCACTACCCTTCCCGTAGCCATCCTAAGTTGGCACGAAAATAAGATTATTATGAGAAGACATAGGATCATTACACCCTACGCTCCTAATACTCATAGGTTACCTTAGTTATAAAAAGTAACTAAGTCTTCATTAACATCTCGTTTTAAAAGTATTGCTTTACAATGTTTAATAGGTTCTCATAAGAGGGTCATAGTAACTCAACGAGTTACTAACTATTATTAGTTCCTCTTATCGTACTTTTAACAACTTAGTAATTATCGTTAGGTGTAGGTTAACTATTCTTTTTCCCATACCGAGTTACTTTATTACATTTACTCATCATGAATAGTTCATTAATACCATTAACACTATAAAGAAATTTAAACATCCTTATTTAAACTTACGGTGTTATCCTTTTGTTTGCATGTCGTTATTCAATTTACTTGATTTATTTTTACTAAATCCAAGAAATCATAAATAAACACATAACTTAAGAACAATCAACTTAATTAATAATCAATTGTATAAGTATATTTTCTATGTTTTTGTGCTCAATAATAAAGTAAGTCATAAACCAGATTTCAAATAAGGATAATTATCCCAATATCCATTAATAATGATATACAAATCAACAAGTATAATACATTGGGTCTCAATGCATTTTTATGATGCGATGATATTTCGATCACATGAAAAAATGATTATGATAATCCTTCTCGATTTATATCAAAATAATATTAAGACATAAAACAATCACAAATCAAATCCAATAGTTACTTCAAGTATGTTGACCTTTCATATAAAATTACAGGAGCAAGATAGATATGAGTCAATTCATATGAACTGACATGAGTCTCGCATACTCTTAATCTATGATGTAATTATAATGAAATAACATAATAATATAAGACCTCCATTCAAACCCATACTACTTATGCTCGAATCTGGTTGATCTCGATACCTCCAAATGTTTACAGCGAAATCAATCTTCGATTGGAGCCAGCTCACAGGTGCGAGAGGATAGACTATGAGAGACTTGCCTTCGAGATGTAGGCGTTGCTTCCAAACTGGTCATGTTACGATGATATGTGAACACTCAAACGTAAGACCAAAAGCGGCTGGTGGAGGGATTCTCTACCTGAACATCTTACAATCGACTCAAATCCGGCTAAGGATTCGAGTGCCCCCCTGCAAGCTAACTCACCCATCATGGTTGATTCACAGACCAATACAGAGAAGCCTCCAGATTATTCTTTACAGGCTGCTGATTCAGTGATTAAAGATATTCCGACCTCCCATTTGGGTCACTCCCCCATCAAACCTATTGCAGTTTTTCCGACTGTAGTGGATGTGGAAAATCAGGAATGGACAGTGGTGGATCGGAAAAAGAAGGGTAATGCCAAATCTAAATCCCCCACCATATCGGACAAGATTTGATTCTTGTCTTTTTGGGCGCTATCATTGCTACATTTTGGCTTATGGCACACTACAAATTCTTTAAGCATAGATTTGGTTTGCTTTTGTTGGTTCCTTCCTTGTCGAGTTTTGTTGGGCTCTTTTGTGATGATCGTCGTTGTTTTTCTCCGTTAGTGGTCGTAGGAGTACATTGTTATCATTTTGTGGCGGACCACTGCGTGTTTCTTTGTTTGATCACCATCCCGTTGTTTATTTGCTTTGTTGTGTTGTCATTGATTGTTTCTTTGCATGCGTTAATTGGTCCTTATATATCGATGTTGATCCTTTTTTCGAGCTTTATTTTCCTATTAAGCCACTTGCCTTGCATGTACTGGTATAGTCCCTTTCAAAAACTATTTGCCAATAATAAAAAAAAAAATATATGGCTATGATTATTCTTAATCAATAAATTATAATAGTAAACTCTTGAGTTAATATCAAGAAATCTACCCCATATACAAGTAATAATGACACTACATAATAGTAGTAAAAATTATGTCTAATGTCATTGTATAAAGATAACTTAATAAATCTTAGACATTTAGCCAATAATGACTCATAAAATGCATCATGAAACAATAATTACAAAAGTAATAACTCACTATCTTCTCCAAATAACTTCATAACAATCATACTCAAATATCACAAGATGAAGCCATTGCACATATTGAATAAAAATAGTATCGAAAAATTGTCCAAGAAGATATCATATAAATGTTGATTGAAAAGGTCATTTCATTCATTACTATTAAGATCAAGAAGTTGAATGTTGTCCCTAAAATTCCTTTATTCATATTTGAAAACAACAATCAACTAAATCGTAAGTCAATTATCATTTACCCAACCTTTATGCTTTCAAGTTTCCCGTTCTCCCAAAAAAATTATAGCCAACTTAAAACTAATACTGTGAATGGAGAATAACATTTATTCATAGCAATGACAAGAGAATGAAACAACGATGCTCTAAAAAGAGAATAAACAAATGATATCATCAAATTTCAAGAAGAGCTATAAATAAACAAGTTTTTTTTATTCCACTCAACCCTTTAATCATTTTCAAAATCTAATAATAATCCAAATCAAAAGAGAATTCAAAGGAGTGATAACAACCTTTGGCTCTAGAAAGGAGTTATGAAATCTAATTAAAACAACAAGTCTTTATGGAAATATCTTTTAAACTTTACCGAGTTTATTTTCTCTTCCTACATCTCCCATTATATTTTCTAGATTTCCCACAATATTCCCAACCAAATGGGTTTATAATAATAACAATAATGCTCTAAAAGGAGATGGGAAAATCTCCCTTTTATTTTACCAAAACATAAAAACCAAAATGCAAAGATGTATTATGAGAAAGAATAATAACAAAAATACTCAAGTAGGAGTTGTATCTAATTCTTTTCCAATTTTTCAAATTTCACACAATAACCAAAACCAAATTATATCCATTTCCCGATTTATCATAATAACCCAAAACAATTTCATAAATCCAAATAATAAATCATAGCCAAAAAGGAATTTAGATTCCCATATTCATCCTAAATCAAAACATATCCTTTTTAGATTTCACATTATGACCAAAACCAAAACCATATTCAAATTGAAATCATCAAAGCTCAAAGAGGATGTTGTATTTGACTCTTAATCTTTTCCAAGTTTACAAAATAACAAAACCCCAACACATTCCATTGATTCATAATAACTAAAAGAAAACATGTTTAGAGAAATATTTTTAACATCCCCGCTCTACAAGATCTATAAAACTATCAAATCGTTCTTTTCCCCCAATCTAGCTCCTTATTCTACTTACCTAGTGCTCCAAATAATAAAAATGAGTTCATTTACCATATTCCCAACCAATGCTTCCCATAAAAACCTATACAAATTTCAACAATAATGATTCCAAAGACGTATTTGAATTTTATTAATCATTTTCTTTATTTTGGAAACAAAAACCAAAAGAAATGTATTCAAATAAAGAAGATAACAACAAATATCTAAAAGAGATATAAATAACTCTAATTCCTTTTCCATATTTCACAAATAAACCATACCCAAAACCGTATTAATCTATTTCATAAAAATAACAACAAAGAGTGAGATTATGAAACCCATGCATATATTTTTCCTCCAATCTTCCCTAGAATCTGTTTCCAAATTGAATGCCTCCAAAAACATCAAACCTTATAAAAAACATTTAAATAATAAAAAAATCCATGTTTAATGTAGAGATTAACAACAAAAGAAATTCACCATACAAGTCACTCAAAGTTTATTTCCATCAAAACCCCATGCACAACTCCATGCTAGAGATCAAAAAATAAAACAAATGCCAATGGAACAATGAGATCAACACATGATTGAAGCTTCCACTTTCCAAGGCACCTTACTTCTCGTAATCAATTCACAACAAGTCTCCTTTAATTACCTTGCCACGTAGTGGCTTAAACCCTAAAACTTAATAATAATTATTTCCAAATTGCCATGCAAATTAAGTATTATCTTAAGTTTATTAAAACTTACAACACTAAGTAACAATGCCACATAATATTCCATGAATAGCCAATAATCCAACACATTAATCCAAACACACTAACTTAAGCTCGAGTGGTATGATGACCCATTTAAATGTCATCAAAACTAAACATTATTAACCTATGGCGTTCCTATGACCTAATCAAGAAAAAAATCTATATTAATATATATGTACACACACACAAAAAAATTATTATTAATTTATTACGTCATCAACAAACACTTTGTTATTTGACAAATATCAACACAACCAGATAAAACAATCATTCCTTAACTTAGTCAAGTAATAATGACCTCTTATTTCAACGAATGTATTGAGTCGGGATGTTACACATCTAGAGTGATTTCTATCTACTAAAAGAATATTTAGGTAAATGTTTTATGCCTAACCATATTATAATTAGACTAATTGATATTGTCGGTGAGCATATAATGGGGCATAAAGACATTGGGATTATTGATAGAGGGTTCGATGTTGTCTCGGTAGAGAAAGAAGATTAGTGATGATATCATGTTTATCTTTAGAGAGGTCGATGTTGTTGGGAAGAGAATAAATAAAAACTCTAGCTTATCAAAAGAGGTTCCAATATTGTTGGATGGGAGATAATTTTCATAATTTTTGTAAAAATATTGATTTTTAATAAACAATTAGTATTTTCTAGAGGGGTATTTTTTTAGGATAGTAAGGTAAGGTATCCTCTTCCTCATCATCGTAGTTTTATATTTAGAAGGATTTAAATTATCTTTTGTGTTGATTACATTAGCCCCACAGCTTGAAAACATGCATTTGAGCTAGGTTCCACCGATAATGAAGGACATCCTTATGTCTTGCCTCAACATGTGACATGAAGTAATCATCAACATAGGAGGGTGAGATTGTGAAAGTTTGGTTATCACTATGATTTGAGTAGGATTCAAATGGATAGTTAGCGGGTACCCAAGGTTGATAAATGATCTACAAAAGAGAGGTGTGTGATATTCGAACAATTTTGATATTACAAATTCATACATATCATCCTTAATAGTGCAAGATGAATGATTATTCTTATTTTTCCCGAGAAAAGAGAAGACAATAGGTAGATGTGTCCCTCTTTGTGGCCATAAATATTTTAAAATCGACTAGTAAATAAATAGTTAAAAAATACTATAAAAATTTAAAAAATCCTAGATGCCACCGCACATCAAAAATGCATGTTTGGTCATTTTATATGTGTTCGGTCATGTTTTGGTTGTCATGTTTGCTTTGATTTGGAACACAATTATATGCTTTGATAATGTGTTCTTATTACATGTATTTTGGAGTTCATTAAGCTCATCATCATTTGAATCTACCAAGAAAATGTTAAGCTTGTGTCTCGATGTCATAAAATTCAAGATAAGGAACATTACACATAGTTGGCATGGTAGGAATGCGGAAATATTTATTAGGATTGGAGATGAGGTTTTCCTATTGGAACAAGTAAAGGCACTCAAATTTAAATTAAAAATGAGTGGGAAAGATAAGAAACATCTAGAAGGATCCGGTCTACCTAAGGTAATTCAAATATGGAGAGAGGAGCAGAAAAAATAACACAACGCACTCCATAAAAAAGGGACAAGTTCACCATCTTAAGGCTACCGAGTTTAGACTAAGAAGAGCTCGTGGAATGCACATGTGACAACGTAAGAACCAACCGAGAGAAGTTAAGTATTTTTAGGTTGTTAGAGCTAAGTTGAGAGTGTGACCATTCATAGGTTAGGTCCTTAGGAGAGAACCAAGATTCATAATAACTCTATGAACGAGTGTTGGAAGATCCATTGAGGGAAGATATTTGTAGATTTTATAAGGCATTTTTATACATATACAAGTTTGTAACTTTGTGCGGTCCATTGTGTGACTCTGAGACTACGGGAGGACTCATCATCATCACATACAAAGGTCATGCGAATAATCATGATCCAATAAAATAATGAACAATGTGGTTTATTATGCATGATGTAGTACTTATCAATGCTTCCATAATATCAAGGGATACTAGGCTACCAAATAGAGAAACCTCCATGCTTTCATACATATCTAAAGGAACACCACTTTAACTGGAAACAATAATAATATATGGGCCATTGTGTAATGGAAGAGGGATCCCGATGTCAACAATTTCAAATTGGTAAGAATTCTAGCCAAAATTACATCAAAAATATATTGGCAGGCGTCACGAGGAAGTAAGCAATCCTCTTGGGATCTATAGATATTGTGATACATATTTGGGATCAAAATGAAGAATTTAAGTGGCTAGATGTTTTTCACATGATCTAAATGGAATTTTATATAAGGTATTAGAGTTCGCAACGAATACATGCATGTACCAATTTTTAGCTCTTATGCTTTATTTCATGTATTGGAGAGTGTGTTCATGTAAAAGTTAGAAAAGCTATTAGAAATGAAACTAAAAACTAAGAGTTCCAAAGCCTTAGACTAACCTAACAATAAACCATCATGATAAGAGATAAACAAGACTAACTCCTTTAAACATGCATATAACTTTGAAATAACATCAAACTAACATGTCTAACTTAAATCTCTACTCTTTGAATGCTAATTAAGATGAACCTAGAAGATCCTTAGCAATCAATTTTGTTTGTTGTTTGCTCCCAAAAATAGTGAAGAGATCTCTCCAAGTTGGCTACAAGGACAAGCTTGGATCTTCCCTTACTAACTAGATTTGGATTTGATGGATGTAATATGGAGGAGCTTTCAACAATGGAGTATGGCTAAGATCAAATGTCTTATAGCTTAAAGCTACCAAAAAAGAGGTCTAATGCCTTTCCAAAGTGTTATGATATTTTTCTATGTAAACAAGGTGTAAAGTTGAAAGGGAGGGGTTAACCTTGTATTTATAGATTTCCATTTGGGAAGATCTAAAATTCTAGTGCATGTGGGATAAAAGCTAATTTCAAAAGCACATTTTTACAAATCAAAGTTGATTTAGATTGGGATTAGAATTTAATTAACCTTTTAGGATTAATTAGGAGTCCAAGTAAGCTTATGAAGCTTTTTTTGGAGCATATGAAGAAGGTTTTGATAGATTTTGGAAGTTCTAGAAGTGGGAGATAGCCAATAAGAAGGTTTATTAGATAAATGCAAGATAGGAATATGTATTAACGTGTAGTAATCAATTAAGAGGATTATAATCAACAAAGTGTCGTAAATTGGCATCCTGAGTGAGATAGAAGCATAGTTAGATAACGAAGTGTCATTATTTTGACTAAATGAGGAGGTAAGAGTGTTGTTAGTGAAATTTAAGTAGTAAATTGCTTTGATCAAATTATAGGTGTCTACATTTGACCCTCTTTGGGGTGGAGCAAGTTACACCAGTTCAAAGATAGTAGAAAAACGTAAACAAGTAAAATTTTTGAAGGGGTACGAGAAAAATTAGTAGAATGAAGGATGCCCCCTCGAGTGTCGATGGGGTGATGAAAGAGGTCGATCGACGATCGAAAATATGAAGGAAACAAATAGAAGACGAAGGAGGTAATATGCCCCTAGAAAAAGAGCAGAATAATGTGAAGAGAAGAAAGGGAATATAGAATAAAATGAGTATGAGGAAGGGGGAATGAGCTAACATCCATCTAATGTCATGTAAACAACTTAATTTTCATCATATTGCAGTGATCTTCATCATCGAGTCCTTATTAAAAATGTAAGCATACAACAAAAGTGTAGAATGACATGAAAATCCATAGTACAAACAAATGTCTATGCTAAAACACCAACTCCATGCAACATACAGAATGTAATGTAATATGAGAAAGTAAAATGATGCCTAACTCCATGCAACATACATAATGTAATGCAATACGAGAAATTAAACAAGCTAACCTAACAGAGAAACAAGTACAAACACACATACTTAAACCAACAACATCTAAGATAGTTATACCAATGTTTTTGTTATCAGATTTAGTTCCAACCTGTGTGAATTAACGACAAGGGTTAAAAATGGTGCCCCAAGCAAGGATACATGCAAGGGGAATAACGAAGGACACTTGGGTCCTATGAAAAGCAATTATGCACTATGAAACAGTACCAAGAAACTTGTTGTGCCCCAAAGTATAGACATAACAAGAAAATAAAATTTGTTAATGGGGGTAGATCTAGATGATCCATGCAAGTCACACACATGAACATGTAAGAACCAAAGAGTGATGTTTGTGGGATGATTTTTATTTTTAGAATTTTTTTGAAACATATTTGATTTTTTTATTTTTCTAACATATTTGAATGTTTTTTTGATTTTGAAAGTTTTCTGAAGCTATGTATAAGAAGACAAAGAAGCGTGGATGCCCCCAACGATAGATGGGATGTACAAGTGTAAAATTTCATGCATATGCGCAAGAAAGTGAAGATGCAAAAATGCCCCAACGTTAGGTGGGATTAGTCAAAGGAAAACTCTTCACACACAGAGGTTGGATCAAGGCCAATATGGATAGGTTCAATAATGATGATGAATTGTCAACACCAATCCGACACTATGATAATTCTTCACCGGGAACCCCTCGTGCTATGATTATTTACTAATGCGCAGCTTTTAGTTTGGTGGATGTAATCTGGAAACACAACAAAAAATATAACAAAAGAATACCATAGACTATGATAAGAAGGAATGATGATAAATCTGAAATATAAGTGTAAATTATAATATCAACATGAAATTGTTACAATCTCACCCATGAGGTACTTCAAGTGTTACTGACTTCACTTGCCTTCCAACAATAACTATGGGAGAAACTTCACAATTACACCTCTTAATGGCTTCTTTAACACACCTTCAAAATGATGGCTTCCTTTACACACTTACTCATACAATATTTCTCACTACTTCCTTCTATGCTAAATGAGGGGGGTGGCCTCTCTATTTATAGAACTTCCAGGCTTATCCATCTTATCTCTAAGATAGGATAAGAAATCTACTTTAACGAATCATATTCCATACCTTAACTCTTATTTGTACATGTAAGCTTATCTTTTAAGATAAGATAAACCTTATCATTTCACATGGGTTCCACATTTTTAGACTTTTTACAAATAAAATACACAAAATATTTATGACCTCAATCCTTGTCATTATTACCAATATAATATTTCTAATTCCTAATCATGTAGACCCTACTTCTCTACTTACCCTAACTTTGACATTTTAACATTATCAAACCACTTACAACAAATATGTACTTTTTACCACAACATTCATATTGTACTTTTGACTATTACCGTACTATACATTATTGACGGTGTCGTATGCACAATGCCGTTATCTTCTATCGACGCTACTACTAATTATACTTAACAACATCCTATTCCTAATACATACATTAATAAAATAGAAATTACGGAGGAAAATTTTAATGTCGATGCAAACGTAAACCAATGACTTGTTAAAGGAAGAAGCAAGGATTCCCATAGCGTAAGTTGGCTAAGAAACACATGATAGAAAGGAAGTAGAAGATTTTTTTTGTGAAAGGGGACAAAGGTGTTTGAAAACATGGCAAAAAGAAATCTTATACACATGGATGTTCTGAAAAAGTAGAAGAATGATGTGAATGTTATGAATGTAACTTAGAATCCTCGTGATGAAGAAGCGATTAGCCAAAGGCATGAATCGTGAGACAAGATACATACTAGAGTAAGAATTTGAACAAGGTTTAAAAAGAAGACACTTGGTAACATACTAATCATGTTTTCTCATAGAGATCCAGTGTGTGCATGTGGAAATTTATTACCTCTTGGAGAGAAGATTTGATAGACAACAAGTGAATACATCCTATCCAATGTGTAAGAATGATTGATTTTCAAAGTTGATTTATGAATGGATTGTGGAAGGATATCTTTACATTGTTCTGCTACCAGCCAAATGTCCATAGCCACAATGGAGATGTATTTGATTCCAATCGCAACATTTCTCTACTGCCAATCAAGCATCCATCCGGTAGAGATATTGGAAATACCCCAAGAGAGAGTTATATATCAATTTGCTTTTGTTATTTTATTTTATTTTATTTTTCTTTCTAAAAATGTATTTCATCTCTCTTGATTGTTTTGACAAGGGGTTAAGATCCACTTATGGCTTAATGTAAGCATGAGGAAGTTATTGTGATGATGACATTGGCTAGTGTTAACAAATATGTCCAAAAGTTCTTCGCAACAATTTTATTAGATGTTGATTGTGATAGGATCTCTAAGAGGTTATTCGTTCTTTAATTTACCAAGGTGATAAAATACCAAGGTCAAACAAATACTATAGAGATAAATTTTGCAAAATGTGTGTGAATAGGCTAACCAAAATATCATCGAAGGGATGAAAATGGTAGGAAGACTTGCAGAAGAAGAACAAGAAAGGGAAGAAAGAACATCCATGTGTATGAAATACCTGATTGCAATGTGTGTTCGTTTACCTTTGATTTTTTTGAAATGTTTTCTTTTTTTTTTTTGTATTTTATGTTTTCTGAAAGGTGGGATCAACAAGGTCACTCGGTGTGATAAGATCTAACAAAAATGTTCATGATTTACTTGATAAGGGAGATTAAGCATGTTTATTTATCATGAGTCACATTATCTCCAATCTCGATGATCGTGGTGAGCTCATATTCAACAAATCACTACAATTTATCTTGAAACATGGATTTTTTATGCGGGATCTTGAGTTCCCTATTCAAAGGTTTATGTACTTTGTGTCATACTTGGTAGTTGCATTGGTGTGCATTCTTGAATTGTGTTTGATTCTGAACCTTATGGTTGTTTGACTTGTTGGGATATTTGGTGCTCTTGGAATTTTTGATTTGAGCTTGATGAAGAAACCATTTGGGTTTCTTATAAGCTAATGCATGACTTATCTGATCCCGAGAAGTGGGAGAAGAAAGTGAATGTTTATGATTGATGTGAGGAAAAGGATATGGTCCAAGAATTGAAGAGGATGGGATACCAAGAGGTGAGCCACATATAGAATATGGAAGGATACTAGGATGTGGCTTGAGAATAGAAGATGATGAGTTACTCAATAGTGACCCAAAAGGGAACATGAAGGGATAATGTGGCCTGAATATAGACAAAAATGATATTCTAGGATGTGGTTTGAGAATAGAAGATGAGGGACTACTTAGAGATGTCCCATATATAATAGGATGAAATGACTACTAGGACTCTACCCAATAATAGAATATAATGGGCTACCAGGAGGTGACCCACAAGTAGAAAATGGAGGGCTACCAGGAGGTGACCCCCAAATAGATGATGAAGGACTTCTTGGAGGTGGTACACATATAGAAGAAGATGATGGGCTACTGGTGGTGACCCAAGGTGAGATTGTGATTGAGGAATCATGATAGATAAATAATGATTGGGTAATGAGAAGATAGGCCATGGATCAATGCCAAACCCAGGCATTTCATCACGTAATGAAGAATGTGAAGATGGAAGAATAAGAGGAGGATCGAGTTCAATGATCCTAGGATTTTCCTCTATTTTTTGATGAAAGGAATCAACTTCTTCCCCACCATACGCTAACATATTGAGGTCTAAAGAGACGTCTTGCTCGCAACCTTGTAGGAGAATATCTTCATGTATCCCCATAAATTCTTTGATTGATTCTTCATTTTGAAATGAATCAATCAAGATGAGTGGTTTTCTTGAACCAAAGTAGGTTGATTGGAAGAAATAGGTCCAACAAGTATGGAAGATCTATAAGATGTTTAATGAGGGGAAGGTTTGACCTTATTGTTTCCACAAAGGAATTGGATAGTGTGTCGAAAATATATCTTAGCACATCATTTCTTATGAATGGTTCAACATGGACACAAAAATTGATCTTTAGAAGATTGATGAATATGGAATAAGGTATGATCAACATAACTTTGGGTGCCGAAGAGGATTGAATTCTAATTGATAGAAGAAGATGACTCGAGAGACGAAGTAGACTTAGATTGAGATGTCTTGCGAGTGGAAAAAGATGGCATTGGTTTACCTAGAAGATGACATATTGTTGGGAAAGCAATAGGATCATTCATCCAAGAAGTATATTGCAACATATGGGTCGACTTGGATGATTGATTAGAGGAAATTCAGGTCGAGAGCTCTTTGATGGAGGAAGGGGTCGTTGAGGTGACTTATAAAAGGGGTCCTATAGAGAAAGGGAGGACCATGACTCAATGGTTGAATTAGGTGTTTGATTGGATGGACTTGGAGTCGCACGGATATTTAAAGGAAGAGAATGTTGTTCAAGCGATGAGTGATAAAGGGGTCCTTCAAAGAAAGGGATACGTATGCCCATGAATTTTGATGTGTGCGTGTCATTCCAGAACACATGTGTGTGGGCCTAAAAACCACGAGAAAACAACGACAAACAGAAATCTAAAATTGTAAATAGGTTATATTCTTTCCTTTTAATTGAATTTTCAACATAAACCCAATAAATCTACATGCAAAAGGAAGATTTACTACCTTTAAGATTATCAAAAGCTTGAAACTATACTAGTTAACCCTCAAAATGCATGAAAAATGGTTAGAACTTGAAGTACAAAACTTGAAAATGACTTCTAAAGGACTATGGAGTTAGTCCCATTGGGTGTGCCATATGTGTTCATGTAAAAGTTAGAAAAGCTATTAGAAATGAAACTAAACACTAAGAGTTCCAAAGCCTTAGACTAACCTAACAATAAACCATCATGATAAGAGATAAACAAGACTAACTCCTTTAAACATGCATATAAATTTGAAATAACATCAAACTAACATGTCTAACTTAAATCTCTAGTGAAGAGATCTCTCCAAGTTGGCTACAAGGCCAAGCTTGGATCTTCCCTTACTAACTAGATTTGGAGTTGATGGATGTAAGATGGAGGAGCTTTCAACAATGGAGTATGGCCAAGATCAAATGTCTTATAGCTTAAAGCTACCACAAATGAGGTCTAATGCCTTTCCAAAGTGTTATGATATTTTCTATGTAAACAAGGTGTAAAGTTGAAAGGGAGGGGTGAGCCTTGTATTTATAGATTTCCATTTGGGAAGATCTAAAATTCTAGTGCATGTGGGACAAAAGGTAAGTCCAAAAGCACCTTTTTACAAGTCAAAGTTGATTTAGATTAGGATTAGAAGCTAATTAACCTTTTAGGATTAATTAGGAGTCCAAGTAAGCTTAGGAAGCTTTCTGGGAGCATATGAAGATGGTTTTGATAGATTTTGAAAGTTCTGGAAGCGAGAGATAGCCAATAAGAAGGTTTATTGGTTAAATGCAAGATATGAAGCTTAATAAAAGTATAGTAGTCAATTAAGAGGATTACAATCAACAAAGTGTTGCAAACTAGCATCTTGAGTGAGATAGAAGCATAGTTAGATGAGGAGGTAAGAGTGTTGTTAGTGCAATTTAAGTAGGAAATTGCTTTGATAAAATTATAGATGTCTATAGAGAGCACCATAAGGGATATTTGAGGTATATGGTGGATATTATCCTCATAATTTTTTTTTGCATAATCTGTTCCATCAAATCCCTATAATAATTTTGAGAACACATAAAATTTGGGCATGTGACTCTCAAAAATCAAGGAGATGTTGGGTGCGAACCCAAAAATCCCAAAGGAAGTGCACACTTGTACAATACATAGAGAAATATGACATTGATGCATAAAGGATTTATTCTTCAATTAGAAGGTGGAAAAACAAAAAGACCCTGTAAAATTCCATTTTTTGTAGTCTGGAGATTATTAAAGTTGATCTCAATAGAAACATTATATGATAGAAATTATCATCCCGCTATTACACAATCAATCACCGATGTAACGAATTCTAGGGATATTATAAGATGCACCAACTACAAGAGCTAGAGCAGCACAAGATTAAGCATCCCATGAGGAAGAACCATCCTTTGTGTAAGCAAAGTAGGAGGAAATCAATATTGAAATAGATACAAGGCTTCGAAGAGGGTTTTCTAAACTTGAATTTTAGAAAATCCAATTAAGTAGAACCAAAATGCACAACATCACATTTTAAGACATGGGGTGAAACTATATACACATGAGGAGTGGGAATGATATACATGGAAATCCATCAATTCAAATTAGGCACAAATTGGAACACTAAAATATGAAGAAATAATTTAGTTTCCACTCCCTCACTATTTTATGATATTACTTCATAGGTATAATGTAACACAAGAACAATTTTTGCACAATATTTGCATAAGGTTTGAAAGAATCCATAGTAGATGTAAAATCATAGCCACAATTACAACCTGACGGTTAATGTTGTTGAGAAGAGGAGGAAACACCCATGACTCCCTCTAACCGTAGAAGACTAGATAGGGTATAAATATGAGAAAAAGAGGAGAACCCATTTAGGTTAGTGTGTAGATCATGCCTAGAGGAGGATATTAAGGCTACATTTTTTAGAGCTTAAACAAGGGGAATTGATTCTTTGATTGTATAATATGTGATCTAAGAGATGGAAAAGACATAGATTGAGAAAATTTTGAGCAAGAGAAGGAGGAGCATGTAACCAAAGGACAAAATATCAAGATGCATAGGAAACTAATACAACTATATCTACTTCAACAATACAAGAAACTATCGATACTCCCTCCCCTATTTCATCACCAATAGTAAAGGGAAGCCCTTTGAGGACTAAATAAGTGAAATAACCAAGTGTGCAACCATATATGAAGGAAGTTGAACTAATATTAATAGAAGGAAGTGCACAAGAGATCCCATTGCAATCAGCTCTGATTGTGTTGCATGTTGAAGCAAAAAAGAAAGAAACATAAGAGGAAGAGCTCATAAATAAATTGTGTAAGATGAAGAGGATAAAAGTGGAAAAAATAAGATCGTGCCAAGGAATACTTATGAAATAAGGAGGAGGAAGATAAAATTGTACATGAAAAATAAGTAGAGAATAAATACAATGAGGAACAAGTTATAGTTGATAGAAAGGGTGAGGTAGATCATAAATTTAAACAATATTACAAAGATCATTAGTGAAAATAAGAGGAGGTTGAGCTTTAGAAACAAGTGATTATATAAGCCAAGGTGTAGATGGTAGAAGAAGATAGAAAGAGGAAGGAGAAAGAAAAGAGAAGAAGAAAGGAATAGGAAATAACAAGAAAAAACTTTGCATCAATAGAATAAGAGAAAATAAGGATGTAGAGGAAAGTAATCTCAAAGAGGCCAAGGGACAAGTAGAATATTAAGATTATATTGTATAGGAGCGTGAGCTTGTAAAGATAGAGGTAAAGTGGGAAAAAGGAAGTAAAAGTCGTCAAAGTTGATTCTATTTTGAAAACAATGGAGAATCATCAATCCCAAATTTCAAGCACAAAAATAGACGAGAAGCCAAATATAGTGTAATTAAGGTGGGAATATCTCCAAACCATCAAAAATATAATTGACAAAAGAAAATATGGTAGGGTTCAATTTTAGTGGAGGGTGCCAACTATGGACTAAAATTGGAAGTTAAAGATTACCTTCCTCCTCCCATGTGTGCACTATTGGACATAGATTACACATAAACCCACATAGGTGACCACCACACAAACCATTATCAGTATGGTTATGGTGTATATATATTATTTTTCATTATAAACCCGGATAAAGGGAACAAACATTGTATAGGAAAATACTAGTGTGGTTGCTCTATAATTGGTGCAATAAATGCTATTTTGGAGAAAATATTGTGTTGTATGAAGAATAAAATTGAGGATAGCTATCCCAATCTTGTCACCAAATAAATAAGTGAACAAGTAAGGCATGAGAATTTTCATATAACTATTATGGTCGAAAAAACTAGTGAGGAACCGACGGGAACAAGAGATTACATACAAGGCAAATAACCAATTACCCATGAAAAGAGGGAGGTAAAGGGTGTAATTTCCATTTTGTAAGATAATATAAATATTTTACACCAAGAAAGAAACTTACTTTCAAGTTTCTGGATTAGAACACACTGTTGTTGTGAAAACCATAAATGACCTCTATGGAGACATGGAACTCATAAAGACAATGAATGCACATATGACCATTATAAAGAATGTTCAAGAATTTGAAAAAGAATTATAAATTATCCTCTAAGACATAGACAATGTGAGTGATATATTGTGTGAATGGGAACGAAATATACTTTTCAACACTTTGTATGAGATACAAGCACAAAGACTGAGGGATCAAATGGATGATCTGATCCTTGAACTTAAAAAAATAATATCTCTTCATGGGAAGTGGTCTATGTAACAAGAGAGGATGTCTTTTTAGAGGTCATGCAATATTTAGCATAGCTCTAGGGATATTTCAAAAGGGTTTATTAAGTCATCAAAAATTGGAATTTCTATAATGTAGATTTGAAATCATTTCTACCAACTCGAAAGACATAAAGGACAGCCCAAGGATGCTCCACAAACTCTATTAAACTAGAGCATTACCACGTCCACAAATTCATCCAACAACTCAAAATCTATAAGATTCTTCATCATAGATGACCAAGTAGAAAGAGGTCCAATAGGATGATAATTTTGGGGCTAGGTAAAAATTTGAAGATTATTGTGCACTTTTGATAGGATAGTTGTAAGCAAAACCACATATATTAAAAACCCAAAAGGGTGATCTATGAGGAGTTTTCACACATTGAAGACTAAAAAGAGAGGTCTTATGCAAATACTACTTAATTAAAAACCCATAAGGGTGGTTAAATAGTGCACATGGAATGAAATTTGGTAACTATACCTCCTATGTCAACTATGAAAAAATAATCTAAATGAATAGTGCAAAAACAACATCTAAGAACAAAGAATAAATATACAACACCTATCATACTTTTCAAGTTTCTTTTGTCTTGGAAAAGACAAATATTCAAGTATGAAAAAGTGTTGTAGGGTTATTGAGGCCAAAAAAATGACTTAATGTATTTTTATCATTTTTCATACTATGCGATATCCAATGTATATGAATAGTCTAAAGAAGATAAAACAAAATATATGTAAATCTCCTCTATTCTAACAAGAAGAATATGAAACACTCCCGTATCTCGAAAAGGGATTATGAAGGGAATGGAATGCCAAAGCAATCACCTTAGATTTTATAAATCAATTGAAGAGTGTTGCACATAAGGTTGGTTGTTGATTTTTACTAGTTCATATAATATTTTAGATTGATCGAGGTTCCATGCAGTAGTATAATTATATTTTTATGTGACATCTATCTCTATTTTATGTATTCCTTTATGTAGTTTTCTATCATGTAGCTTATTACGCAATCCATCTGCTATGATAATTGCTAAGTTTATTATACTATGCATTGTTAGAAAGTTCATAAATGGAATACATCTATGAATTATCATTAATACACATTATATAATTATATATAAAACTTGATACTTTAATTACATTTTGGTGAACCCACTTATTTATCAAACCAAGCCAACCTAGGGTTTCATTCTTCACCCTTATGGTTTTGTATTTCAATCAAATTTATTTTATCTTAGGGTTTTAACTAAATCCTTCCCTTTGATTATCCATAATTTTAATGATATTATCTTATGCCACCTAGACAAGTTAGGTACTTTACCAAAAATAGAAGAAGTGGTAGGCTGAGTGGCAAACACATCAATTGCATCAAAGTTCCATGTTATAATAAGAAAATATCAAAAAATATGATATTAATATTTCTTCTTCGTTTGTTTCCCATGCTAATAAAAATACTAATAATCTTGATTATATTTATGGTGATTCAAAAATATTGGTGAGGTTAATGTTATTTTTAGAAATTATTTGATCATGAGGGAGACCAATATAATACCAAGCATGAACAACTCATCGTCTATCAACCAATATTCCTTAAAGTTCCAATAAACCAATTTAGTAAAGTGCTTACATCAAAACCTAACATTGATGAAGTACTAGCTATGTTAAAGTTCCAATAAACCAATTTAGTAAAGTTCTTACATCAAAACCTAACATTGATGAAGTACTAGCTATATAAAACATTACACGCAAAAATCCAAGCTTGGAGATATCACTTTTGAACTATTGAATGATAAAAATTAGCGTTCTATAGGATCTCTTTTCAAGGCTCATACATATGTGTTTAAACAAGTGTTGTTTACACCTAGTATTCCTACTATAAGGGCATCACATGCTACACTCCTTGTTCTTTCTATGGCTCTCCATTATAAAAATAATGGACATGTTTGGTAGACCCTCCTTACAAAGTGTTACAAAACTGATTAAATGAAATCTTATAAATTTACTCCTCCTTCCTAAATTGACACTAGTAAGCCATAACACCCAATGTTTGATACTAAAACATATTGTGAGTACCACTGATGTGTTGTACATATAACCAATAGATTCTTAAAGTTACAACAAAAGATTCAAGACCTTATTAATTAAAAATTGTTTACATAAAATATTTCAAAATCCTACCAATATCGTGGTATCCCAACCCAATTCAGCCCTCAAAGTGTTTACATATTTATCACCTAATCATTAAGACATATAAACAAGTGATGAGGTTCACATGGCTTACCACATCATGCCTCGACCCTAATATTATAATACTAATCCTCACCATATCAATGAGATTATTAGAATGGATAAAACTACACCTCAACCATCACCCATGATCACATTTTATGATTTAGAGATTCTTCATAATGATAACGATTCGATAAACCATTATTAATTTAATTACATGTTGATTCACATGTGATCCATGATATCATGGTTGAAAATGGATCTATCAATAATATATGCAGTATGATATTTTTTTCTACCCTCTATTACATTGCATAAGACCTAATTTGTATAATAGGTACCATTCAAGGATTTTGTGGAAAAAATTAGAGCATTCTAGAAGGCATTATATTACTTCTACATGTAGGAACCAAAATGATTACCACATGGTTATTAACATTACCTTCCAATAATATAGTCAACATGTTACTTGGATATCTATGAATTCACAAAATGGGATCTATCCATTAAAATTTACATAAAAATTTGAAATTATATACATCAAAATGAAGTTGTTGTGATCCCAAGTGTTTCCTACGAGTATTTCATTTGAATTATCACACTATCTACAAATGCTTCATCCCAACCTATACAACCAAACTCAAGTGCAACCTTTGCAGACCCACTTAGCCTTATCCTTGAAAGATAACTCGATCTTATTCCTAGATAGATGTTGTAACACCCATCATACAAATTTTCCTAGGTTTACCTTTGAAAAAACGTTCTATTAGAGTTAACCTTTTGGTACATTTATGTGTGTGAGATGTAGTGTTACAAAACACAGTGAACATGACCTATATGGGACAATGATGCACTCTCCCAATACATAGTGGAGGCCACATGTTACTATAACTAATCATGACCCAAGGATTTTGTATTCACATTTTTAATGGTATTAATATTTCTAGATATTATAATGCACGTTATTAATTCTTATACTCAAATGATGAATCACCCATACCTATTACCCATCACCAACATAGTGTACAATTTCCACCAATCAACGCAAGACATATATATAATTCCCCATTGGTGGTATCATATGATAACCATTGTATGTTTCCATTACATTGAAATATACAAAATCTTGTAAATAAATCCTTTGTTAGATACTTGTTTCTTCTACTATGATTTGTACATGACTTATAACTACTCATTATTCGACACCTATACAAATGGACAAGATTACATATAACCTAACAATGCAATAAATTTTAGGGGTTTGATATCATTTTTATGGAATCTCACTTTCCTAGGATATCATACCCATTCTTATGTTACCTAAAATCAATATCCTATTAATTTAGCACACTTATATTTATTCATATGTTTATATATTCAATCAAATACAAAAAGATTTAAATATTCAAGCAAATGCAAAAACATTTAAATATTCAAGTAAATACAAAAATATTCAAATATAAAACTAGGACATAGATGTGACTTTAATAGTTATTAGATAGATTAAAACAATGATGTTCTCATACTATAACACTTTAATTATATGTTTCTCTAGGCACTAGACTTTAATGGTATACACGATTTAAAGCTGCATAGTAATTATTTTTCAGACACATATACATATGCTTTATGACTCCGTGAGTCTTATACTTGGGGTCAAACTTCCGCATTAGAGGCATGCCTGCATTAATGGAATATCAAATAGAACATTTTTATGTTATATCTTTTGCATCCTTTTCCATTGGTGATACGAAGTTGTTAATTAGATATCTTGCATTTAATTATACTTAATGACATAAACTTTATTCTATATATCATATTGTACTATAGTAAATGACTGCAATGTTTTTTCTTTTATCTATTGAAATTACATATTCCATGCTTACTTTTTATTTCTTGTACTATGTTCTATATTTATTTAAAACATGTATTTATCTCATTATTATACGTCATAGGAAGTTGTATATACTTAATGACATATTTACTCTATTTCATATTTTTACTGCTATATACTTTCTTGAAACATACTTCTTTAGGGCATACTTTTCTTACACATGCTATATTAATACACTCTTACTTTTATACATACTACATTATTTTCACTAACATAACTATTGACCAAATATTCATGCCTTCACCATGTCATGTTTTTAAATGTCTTATGCTAGGATCACTATGTCATGTATTATCGTGTCATATCTTGCATCCCAAAGGGCCCTTTGATGTTGATTCATGCATATGATCACCTAAATTTTTAATTTATCCTCCTACGCTATAACTACTACTTCATACAATTTAGTGATGATATTCACTATATACTTACCCTTAAGATCACACATATCACCTTTGTTCTATTATGATCCTATCTTATGAATTTTAATTTATGATAACATGTTTAGTACATATACTTTATATTTTCTATCTCAATATGCCTTTTGCACATGATACAATGAACCACTTGTTTCTTTTGAGTTGAGTTACACATAAAAACATCCCTCATATTAGAAGGGGACATATTATGGGATTATTTAGAATTTCGTAGAGTTTCTAATCAATAGAAAAAAATTCAAATAGTTTGGGAACATTTCACATGGTTCAAATCCAAATTGGTCACATTTCAAATATTTCATAATGGAATTGGTCACATTTTATGCATATTTCATATCATAATTATGTACTTGGAACATAAATTAATATTATAGTTATTTACTTGTCACTAAAGTTCATTGATCATATCACACACACATAATTGATATATATGGATTCTTTATTATCGAAGACCAATATATGTATCCCTTAGTAGCTCAATACTGATATATAGTTCCCTCAATAACTCTTGAATACTTATGTATGGATCCTCTAGTAGCCCAAAAAAATAATTAAATTCAACAACCTGCAAATTTGAATTACATGTTAGGCTATGTGTGAGGAAATTAATTTAGCACAAAATATATAAGCAAGGCTATTAAATTTTCATAAAATATGTAGAAAAGGATGTTAAATTAGCGCATAAGCTATTATAAAGGCTGTTAAGTTATAAAACACCTCAAGCTACAAGAAATATTTTTAAGTTAGAAAAATATTGCACTCACTTTATATGGGGGCAAGCCCATTCACACTTCTCACATTCAACAAATTAAGGGCATGATTCGACATGAACAATTAAGTGTACTCATTCTTGTGCACATTTCACTTTATTACAAACATTTCAAAATATAGAGCTTTCAAATTCAATATACAAATTTATATATACCATTATCAAGAATTAATATATGCGTCTTTGTTATGTAATTGTAAGTTTCATATGGATTGAAACATAGACACTCAATAGTTCACAAAAACTGCCTATGATTGAGATATGAGGTTGCATTTTATTTTAATCAATAATTTATCAATATTAAATTAAAAGGAGGCAATTGTAGTACCAAAAATATTGTTCAAAAACTCGATAATATGAAATCTAACACTTATCAAGTAATGGTAATCTCATTTATACACATGAAATGACCATTTAAGGAACCCTTCTACGGTATTTCCTATGTTTTGAATCCACTAGACCTTAGTTACTTTCTATTCATCTTATCATGAATCATTGCACACTTTACATAACATATCTGCAATATTATAATTTTCTTAGAACTAATTCCCTGAACACCTTAGACACAACTTAACTTAGTTAGCCTAAGTGGTACATTTGGATGAACTCAATAGGAAATCATATAAATGGTCACATATATAAAAACATATACCTTATGATATAAGGGACATATAGGGATTACTTCTTCCACCCACTACAAGAAATGATCCAATGTATTTAAGCATTTAATTCATTAGATAATTATCACAATAGCAAACTACTAAAATTTTGAATACATCTATTGTTTCCTAGATCAACCATGAAAAAATAAAGTATCAAGTATGTGTTTCCAAGCATGAGGGTTAGATCAAGGGATCCATATATATTTTTTAAATTTTATATCACATGAGTCTCCTCATAGGGTCAAGATAACTACACGTGGTTTGATCCCTTTTAAGAATAGTGGTATGTAGCACAAAACTCATCACATTAGTAGGGGTGTGGTGATGAACTCCATCCTAGTCATTAATACAACATTTTTAGGGATACAATAAAGGAGAAGCTACATCTCGGTTCATGATAGCAATCACATGGAAATGAACATAGAAATTATACCTCCAAATATAAGTGAACTAGATCTTAGAACCCATTTCGATTAACTTGTCCAACCTTCCACGAACCTATCTTGTGCATATTATATGACCCTCATATTTTATAAGAAATTTAATGAAACACTAATATGATTTTTGGTAAGTTCTAAAAATATCGCACCGTCGATCTATGTAGAACTATCCTCTCTCTAAATCTTAATCATA
>CM031234.1:309910746-309957416 GCA_018340775.1 Taxus wallichiana var. yunnanensis
ATTTTGTAACAATTCACAAAACATTGTGCAAACATCTATTTCATGGTGCAACACGTAAAAATATGATACAAAATTTATAAATATTTGCACATGTTAAGGAAATCCAAAATGCATCACACCACATTTTCATTATACATACACCTTTTGGATGGTCTAAAAATATGGCGCAATGATTAAACATCAAGGTGAGCATTTTAATACTCGGTACCATAATGAAACATTGTGCGAATTATCGGAACTTAGCATAAGTCTAGGAATCTAAGTATGATGTGTGTGTATGGTAATACATACCTCATATCAAAGTCTCATGTTTTTCCAAAGTGTTAATATTGATGATACACACCTATATACAAAGTTGTAAGTTCATTGGATATTATTTGAGTTTATCTCAAGAACGAGTGTTGTAGTGTAGAGAGTCAACTAGTAACTTATGGTGTGAAAAGTGTGTTTGTGAGGGTTATGTGAAAACTTATGTAGAATTATTTTTTTCGCATATGTGTGATTTTCACACATGATGATGTAGGGGGAATTTAGATCTGTCTTTCTCTACAATACTCAAGAGCTTGAACTTGCTCTATTACTCCATCCACCCCTGCTAGAGGATCATTAATTGATGTTCATGCAACATCATCTGTTTGTTCTTATCTCCTTGAGGTCCAATGAGAACTTGTACCTTCTACCACTTGAAAACAACAACTGGAGGAGAGTTAACTTGATGAGAAAAGGTGATCACTTTGTGATCACTGAAACAATATATAATAGATGTAAAGAACTTCTATATTAATCTGCATGACCGTCAAGCTAAGCTAAAAAAATCCGTTCATAAAGTCTCTAGCATTCATACCTTTTTTGAGTTCTCTTACCATACACCTTTGCCTCCAAATGGAGCTCTTCTTCAATACAGTCACAAGCTCTCTTCTGCCTGATTGAACATGATCAAGACAACAAACCAAAGTTTCAAGCTCCCTTATGAATGCTCAAGCATTGCTCTTCAAGTGTGCAATCTCAACACTCGCCCCAAGGATTCTCAAGATCCTTATTTGTCTAATTCAAGGCCATATATGCAAAGACAAGGTTTCAAATCTTGAGTAACTGTTATCTAGACTCAATTCACCTTAACCAAGGTGTCTAAGACCCTTTATTTAACTGTACCTTGCATCTTATGCTAGTTTTCTCTTTTGGACCTTATTGGCTACTAGCCTTTTGAGCATGCAAATGCTCTCTTATCTCAATTTCCCCTGAAGCAACTATACATATAGATTAATGACCCAAATATCCTTTACAAGGTTCTCCAATATCACTAAATTTCATACCTTGTTTCTTTGTTAGAAAATACACCTCCTTTATGGTTGTAGCATACAAAAATCGGGCCTATTCTCGAGCCTAACCATGACAAGAGGCACTTGGGGCATTGATCTCACCTGGATCTTGATGGGTCTACTTCATAAATGTCATCAAGATGACTGCTACAAATTTTGGTGGCTTGATTCCATGTTATGACCCTTCATGCACTTCAATTCCTCTCTCACTTTATCACGCGCTATATTCTCTTGCCATAATTAAAAAGAAAAAAATAGTCACGTATATCTTGAGCTGTAAAAACCCATTATCCTTTAAATTTTGACAGTAGTTAGATAGTGTAAATATAGAGATATCCTGAAATTTTCAGCCAATTTCATCCATCCAGTCAAAAGATATGCAATGCCCTATTTCAGGCCCAAGAGGTAACAATTTGCTATAAAATCCAAACTATGCATTTTCAAAACATACAAAAATTACAAATGTGATCTACATCACCTGTAGAACCTTTCCATGCTAATAATCAAGAGATTTATACCATTTGAATGTTATGGAGGGTTTCTATCTTGCTGTCCTGTTACAGTCCTCATGCACAGTCATGTGAAACATGTAATTTTCATGCCAACAGAGGTATATTCTTCTTCTAAAACTTCATACATTCCTTCTCCTTCATCTCTACAACCACTGAGAACCTCTGTTCTACCTCCTTCTCTTTGAATCACCTATGAAATAGGTGTCAATTTGCTAAGTAAAGACTCTAACAAACACCTAAACTGACTCCTAAGCCAATTCACACTCCTAAGAAGACTCAACAACTTCCTCTACATAGAAATCACGTGGAGATCTCCTTAATACTCTCATGTAATCCATATAAGACAACTATTACATGATGACATGGCTTATTTTTCCAATATTACTCTTTTACTATGTCAAATTTACTCCTACAACTCTCTTATAAGCACTCATTCCCCTTTTACAACATATTCAACTTTAACATTCATTCACTCACACCTAAACTAACATGTTCTAATGGTCATATGACCTTCTTGCATCTTATCACTTGATTCTCCCGCATCACATGATCTCGGGGAGTGCAAGTAATTGTTGTATACGATAAAATGAGGTCACCTACATGTGTTATATTATTAAAAATCACTTGTCACAAGTTATATTCAATAGATAAGACTTTGGAAATGTTGATAGATGGTCCATTTCAACATACAATGAAACAATCAATATGCCAATTTTACAATATGATGAATACTTGATTGGATGAATGATCCATTGATAGATTTATTGTATATGACCCTCCCCCTAAACCGACTTTTTGGGGTGTAAACTTCCCTAACCAACCACAAGATAAAAATTGGCAATTGATAATGATAGAAAGAAGACATTATGATAAAGGAAATTTATTGAATTAGAAATCACTTGGAAACATCTTGAGGAGATCCAATATGTGTGCAAGTGAGAGTGAATTATTGCTTGAGGTGAAGACTGGAAGGAAAAAAACATAAACAAACTAGATAATGTGTAGGATGTGATTTTGAAATGTTATTGGAATATGATGATGTGTGGGTGGATAAAATGGAAATCATACATTACTCATCTACCAAATTGAGACATCCATATCCTTGATGAAGATGCATTTTTGTTCAAATTGTTTATTTACTGACCAAGCGCCTTCGCCCACAACCCTAGTAAAGATACTTGAAATACCCCAAGGGAGATTTTGATTATTGTTATTATTTACTTTTATTTTATTTTTAATTTTCTCCATGATATTGAAAATATTTTACTTTCGCATTTGTTTTGAGGGGGTTAAGAACCACTAGTGGCTAAATGAAGGTATTGTGAATGTATATGTGGAGGCAAAATTAGCTAGCATCTGCAATTATATTTTAGTACCTTTACGAAAAGTTTTTAAATGCATTATAGGTGTTTTTACATCTTGGAGAAAAGAAAAAGTGACTATAGAGAAAAATTTCAAATGGATGCTATAGGGACTTTGACTCATAAGACATGCCAAAGAAGCTAAAAAGAGCTCACCAAAATCTAAAATTCAAGCCATTATATGGAATGTGAATGAATTATAATGAAATAGTGAAAGTTTTAAAGGCATTAGAATAATCATGGATAAGGATGAGGGAGGGATGGAGAAAGAACATCCATGTGCATATGCGACAATTTTAGATTTTGAGATATTTAATGTTTTTTATGACTTTTGAAGGAGTTTATGATGTTAGTGTTAAATGTGATGATGTTGAAATGGAAAGGATGAAACATGTAGGGAAATATGATGTGTTTCAAATAGTATTAAAAAATAGGAGAGGATTGTGCCCCTTGATGATAGGTCAAGAGTGGAGATAAAGATGAGTCCCCCTATCTAGATAGTGATAGGGTGAAGAAAGGACATGAGGTGATGAAGAAATTGAAAAATTAATTATAGAATGGTATGGTGCATGATGAGGGTTGCAAAATTTGAATAAATGATGCCAATTAGTGAGTAGAAGATGTCAATGATTGAGGTATGAAATTACGAGAGATATATACATGACATTTAATATGGGATGAGAATTATGAGGTGGAAAAATAGGAACCATGAGAAGCATATGTAAGATAATTTAATGCGGTTGTGGACTAGAGAACAAGTTGTCAAGACATATTATGTGAAAAAATCATTGAGAAAGAACAAGACGACTTGTGATAGAAGGATGAATTTGTTTGACAAGAGGAAGCTTATATAATACAATATTGGTTGGATGAGGATATGAGAAGAAGTTTGTATTAGGAGGAAGCATAAGAGAAAGTATCATAAACTTGTTAGGAAGATGTGTGATGATAATATAAGTGTGGATAATAGGTTATTATTATGAAAATGGTGAATGAGGAGAAAGGGTAGCAAGGGATCCTTATCGGTGTTGAAGGTGACAATTAACTAAAATCATTCATCGTGGGTATGGTTAGTAAGGAGAAGAAAAAAATTATACCAATGATATGTGTCCACACTTATAGATGTGGGACACCTATGATAATTATTTTTCATGTGCTTGTAGTGGCTCATCAAAAGAGGGATCGGTTGGAAAGGAATTTATTTTTGGGAGAATAGACGAGGAGAAGGATGTAATTGGAAGAAGGATTGAGGATCAAGGAATGAGATGATGAGGATGATTGTATTTATGAAGAAGATGACAATATTGGTGAAATGATAGATAGTCAATGACCGAGTGATGAGGATGATAAGATTGGTGGAAGGAGAGACTATTTGTGACTTGGTGAGGGAGATGAGGTGAGAGTTGTTGATAGATAAAATAGGGTACTGGAAGGAAGAAGAATATGTTTTTGAGTTGGAAATGATGATGATGTAGGGGATGATTATAGGGTACTATAGGAAGGTAATGATGATGTCATATGAGGAATTTCAGTCAAAAGATAGGATGGGTTGATAAGAGGAATGTCGAGAGGAAGGATATTAATGGTGAAGGCATTAGGAGGAGTGTAAGTGATGAGGGGTAAAATGAGAGGTGTAAGAGGATTGGAAAGGATGATTGGGTATGAAAAGTACAAGATATTATTAATGAGCTCATTTTTGAAGGGAATGATATGCTAAAACTCACATCGATGGTGGAAACTATGTTGGAATGTTTAGGAAGGGGATATATAACAATGTCTCGATGGAAATTGTATGGAGGCACATGATCGTTGAATATTATGTCACCATTTTCAAGTAAGTATTGAATTATATTGTGTAATTGGTGCCACAGTCGGTGGAATGTCCGAAAATCTAGTGATAAGAACACCATTCATTATTGTGTGCCATCAAGGTGGCGAGTGATTGGGATTTGTTGGTGGAATGGTGAGAAGATGGATTAGTTGGGCATCGACTAATTTTTAGGTATGATGGAGAGGGGTTTAGATAAGGGGTGAAGTGCCACTTGGATAGGAAAATATTGCAAGAATTGAAATTATTTAGGATACAAGATTGAATTTGGGGAGAGTGGAGAGTTGGGGAGGATGATTGCAAGTGAGTGTGTAAATAAATTGAGGAAACTAGAGAGAAAACTTGGAGAAGTATATGGTTGTACAAAATTTGGGGGAGGTGTTAGATGAAACAGAGAAACGATTCTACCAAGATGGACATCCTCAATACGTTGAGCCGTGAGAATGGATTCATTGAATGTATGATATTGGTGGATGGGATATATATGAGGTGTAAATTTTAGTGAAAAGGTATGTTAGTTCAAGTTTTGGATAGGGAAGGGAATGTGATGGAAAACTATTCATTAATGTGAATCGTAGTCACATGTTGTCTCAATGTTGGGTTGTTTCAAGTGATACAAATTAGACAAGGTGGTCATTGTAGAAATGATGATAGAGAAATGAACAAGGAATAGGGTGGTAAGTTAGTCCAACGAAGAGAGGCTATGTTGGGGTAGGATCCTATACAATCTAGAGCATGGCCAATGAGATAAAGGGGGAATGTGCACACTATAAGTGTGGAATTTTGGATGATGAGATGAAATGTATAGACAAATACATGCAAATGTGTTGATAGATGATATGTAATGTGGAATTTATCAAATTCAAAAAAATGAAGTGAGGTGGATATGGCTTGACAAGGACCATGGGATGTATTAGGGCGATAACATTTTCGCTACATATCAGTTTGGGAACCTCAACCCCTAGTGGTGAATTTATAGAGTTTGGATTTGATTGCGGAGGTGTTAATGACACATGTAAGCATGGCAAGGAATTTGTGTGATGAGTGAGATGTGATAAATGTGTGGTATGTATGAAAGGCATCATGGAAAACATTGAAGATACATAGTACATAGTGGTAAATGATCTAGTGTTGGGTGGTGGCACAAGATATAATGGGACCAAAGATATAGGTGAGGATTAGGGACCACAAATCACATAAGAGTCTCCTAAGTGAGTGGGAATGAGTGTTTTGAACAGTCATTGATTGTGTGGGACAAATAGGGGACTATAAGTGAGTCCTAGTAAAGCTAGGAACTAGAAAACTTAGTTATAATTTACACAGGAGTCACCTAGGTGACTATAATTGGAGTCGGTCAGTGGTCCGAATTATCATGCGGCTCTCCTGGGAGACCCATGTTGATTTCGAGAAGACTCAAGAAAGAGTTTTAATAAATAGATGGGGTGAAAAGTGACTATGATAAGAAAAAAATGGTAGGATAATATCTTGGGTTACATAAGATGAGTACAAGGACTGACAAGAGCCTCAAAATGTTGAAATTGGGAGATTAGATGGATAAAAGGAAGCAAAATATCATAACATGATTCATACAAGCAACCCGCATACATGACACAATGTGATAAGATAGTGGTGTATGAAGAATAGTGATATGATGGTGATAAGAGTGTGACAAGACTGATAGGATGATGGTAAATAGGATTTTGATATGATAATGGTAGAATGGGAATGTTATAGGATGGTGAAGGATGATGACACAATGGTGGTTAGATAGAACTCGTGATAGGATGATGATAGGATAGGAATAACATAGTGATGGGATATCGGTAGGATGATGAAAGGGGGAGAATATGATAAGATAAGATGATGGATGTGATAGGAAGAGGAAAGGATTGGGTGGATTTATTTTTTTAATTTTTTATCATTCAAAAATTACATGGTGATTGTGTATAAGTCACCTAGCTAATTGGCCTCGCAATTTTTTTATTATTTGAAAATCCCGTGGTGATTACAAAACAAATGCTTAGGAAACTAGCCTATATTTTTATTATCTAAAAAATTGCGGTGATTTCACAACGATGCTTATGCAAATAGGTTGTATTATATATATATATAAACAATTACATAGTAGTCCCCTAAGCAACTAGCCTACATATTTTTTAACTATCTCGAAAATGTGTAGTGAGTATCAGATAGTCACTTAGGAAAGTTCCTATAACTTTTTTATCATGTAAAAACTACAATGTGATTACGCAGCAGTCTCTAGGTAAATTCCCTATTAAAAAAAAAAATTACTAGTTTGTAGGGATGGTCGTCAATGTGGTGGCCAAGTGGCGAGGATGTTAATAAAGTGAAAAGAGCTGCAATAGGGGGAAAGGTAAAGAGGGAAAAGTCATGAGAGAAACTAGGAGGTTTAAAGTGGGTTAGATAGTAGTAGACAAGTGACTGGGATTGTATCGAGAAGGAAGGAAAGGCATGGAGGCGGAATTATCTCGATCCAAATCGAATAGTCGAGGGAGTTGCGAAATGGTTAGGGAATGCAAGGAATAGAGTGTTGAGTTAGGGATCGGTGGATAAGGAATTAAATGAGTGTTTATGAGGTGAATGGAGTGGATAAGGGTCATAAATAGATGGAACAAGTGGCTCAAGCGATTGTAAAAGAGTGAGTAAAGGAAATCGGTGAAGCAGAGTGAGCTAGTCACTTGGGTGACTAACAAGGCTAATAAGTATTCTTAGAAGCAACTAGATGACCATATCAAAGAGGAAAGACCGAGGTGTTGGAAGGGGTGGAGATGTTAGGTGTCATTAGGTGGTATCTTGGGTACTTGTCAAGGGATAGGAAATAGAAAAATCTTGGAAAGATAAGGATCAAGGGTGAGTTAGGGGAAAACAATGATAGTAAGTCACCCAAGCAAATTAAATCTGCACGAAAAGTGTCAAGAGGTGATAGGAAAAGGAGAAGGGTGATGTCGGATGTGATGACAGATAGGAAAAGGGGAAAAAATATCAATATGGATAGATTGGTAAGGGGGAATCCAGTTTGAATATTTTCACTTAATGATTATTATTACTCTAGATGATGGCCAAAAATAAAGCTAAAAGAGAAATATAACCCTAATACTATTGAGTGGGTGTTTGATCGCTTAAATAACCATTTGATATACCAAAAGGGTATGTGGGGGTATCTTAGGGAATGTTGTTTTCCTTAAAGAAATGTTGCTCCTAAGGGGAGTCCTTGATATACTTTTCGTGCGTGAGACCCAAGTCCATGTACGAGGAGTGTTTTCTATGATGTGGAGTAAAATACCCCTCGAGGCTCACTTCACTTGATGAAATTTATTGAAGCTTCACCAAAAACAATAGTTTCTTCCTCAAATTTATATATCCCACCTACAAATGAGCTCTACGTTATTGGACCCTTAGTGAAAAAACCCAATTGCCCCCTAAGAGACTAAAATTGTTTATGATTCCCAAGATCACCTTATAGCTCGAGGAAAGAACATACACAATTCAACTGGGAAGATAAAATAGAAATAGAAATAGAAAAATTACTTTTTAATTTATTTTACTATATGTTAATCGCACAATGATTATGCAATAGTTGTATATGCAATTCACCTACAATTTTCTTTGTTTTTTTTTCTTATTTTTGACCTATAACCATCTACTAACCAAAAACAAAAATTATAAAAAAAAAAAATTACAATGTTAGATTCAAATAAAGAAATTAACTTATAACAAGATTTATGTCCCACCACGGTTGCCAAAATGTATACAATGAAATGAGGTTACTTGCAAGTGTTATATGAATAGAAATCACATAAACTCAAATATAATTGATATGTAATAAAATGGGCTTAAGGATCCATTATATGTATGTTATGCGACAATTTTTTTAGTTCTTCAAAAAATGCATAAGTAATCTACTCTTCTTTTTAACTTACATAATCATAAACTTGGGAAAATATTAATATGTGTTTGTGGTTAGGGACCGGCCTTGGTTGGATCCGTAGCCTTACCAAGGTTGATTAAAAGACATGATGAAATGATTTTAAAAACTGAAATAAAATGCTATTATACCTTATCGGAGGCCTGCAAAGACCCAACAAATGACTGTAAACTATGTTGCGATGATCGGTGATGACTTCATACTGTTTTGATTGATATATGGATTACAAAGGAATAACAAGCCATTCACCTAAGTGATAAATATTTGTACATACTTCCTACAAAATATGACTATTGTGAACCATGGTTGTCCTTCACGCTTCTCTTTTTTCAAAAGCTTGTAGATAAAAGATAATGCGAGTAAGAAATGAAAATTCAAGATAGATGAAAGAGGGACTAAAAGCCTTCATTTATAGATGTTTAGGAGGGGGTGGGTAGATTTAATTATTATTTTGTGATTTCATGCTTAGTGAATTTTATTGTTTTTATGAATTTATTTAATGTATTATGATTTCTTTATTGTTTTATTATTTTTATGGGATTTTTAGTGTTTTTGTATTCTAATATGTGATTAAGATATGACCTTATACAAAGGTGTATTTTATACTTTCTAAACTTGTAATCATGTAATTAACAATATAGATATTATAACAAGTGAGAGATGATGAAGATGATATACCAAACTCACTATGTTGGTTGTTAAGATGACTAGTTTATTATTGAGTTGTGTTATATGATCGTGATATATCACATGGCATTTGACCCTTATCCTACATTTAATATTTATAATATATATTGAATATTTGTATGAGTATGATGTAATTGAGAAAAATATTGTAAGTAGGGGGATTATATAATCACATCCCTATGGTTGAGAAGAATTATTTTCTTTGGAGAGGAGAGTAACATGTTTAGAAGTGAAACTCTTCTTTCTATAGGCCTTGAGATATTGGGGTGTAGAGTGAAAGTTGAAGGCTATAATTAATTCTAATGTTTGTAACCACACACTAATGTGTGTGAAACTTGTATTTCCTCATCCAAAAGAAATAGTGTTGATTGTTTCATTTTGATTACATGTTCTAGGTTGTTATTTAGTTTGTGTAATGTTTATTCTTTATGTTGCACGATCTAAGGTCGTCCCTTGATTAGATTCGTTAATTGCATTTACAACACATAACTTGGCCCTTTGTACCCTTTTAGGGCCTTGTTGATTTCTCTCACCATATTATGCGAATATAGTGATCTGGAAACATTGAAGGATGAAACATTTGAGTACATGCATCAAACAAGGTGCTCATCCGCTATATCCATGGCCTTCTTTTGAAATGAACTTTCTAAAGGTCCTTTTGTCCACTTGTGTTGAAGAGGAGAATACTCATCCTCCATGGAGGGTGTTTCCAAAAACACATGTCATAATCACAATTAGGGAAACACTATGAAATGGGGCAAGAAGTGGCTTATTTGATCAAGATCATTTCTTTGCTAAAGGATGGTTAAATTTCAAGCTATGTATTTGTTAGGTTATGGAGCATGTTTTCATGTGAGAAAGTGTTGAAGACTGTACACTAAGAGTATTGTACACTTTCCACAGTTGTCTCGTCGGGGTTCGGGGTCAAGCTAGGCCTCGAGCGGGGGTCCAAGGGCGACAACCCCCGATAGCAGGGGTTTGAGGGTGCAGCCCCTGAAAAAAAAATTGGCCTTAAAACGTGCCTAATATATCGGGAAACGTGATTTTCTCATATGGGCGAGATTTTTGACCCATAGGTTTATGGGACGATTTTGGCCCATGGTTTTAATACCCACAGTTTTGTAAAATTGCTTAAGCAATTGTCTACTTATATGGTTTTATGCATATGGTAGGTATTATGTAACATTGCAGATGTGTTTTGAATTCGGGTGTGAATTCTATAGAGTTTGTTGAGCATAGCTCTAAATAGATCTGGGTATTGTATTGAGAGAGCGGTGGATTGTAATAAAATCTAAGCAAGTGATTCTTGGTGGACGTAGCCCAAATTGGGTGAACCACGTTAAATATTGTCTCTTTGTGTTGTGTTATTTTATTCTGCACTTTTATTTGAGATCTGTAATATTTTATGCATATTAGTTTCTATTATTGCGATTCTGTGAGGGATTATTCTACATATTTTATCCCTTATTTCCTAACAATTGGTATCAAAGTCCTGGTTTGGTTTGCTAAAGTGTTGAATCGCAAGGAAAGTTTTATCTTGAGTGGGAGCTATGGCAGGTAATGGAAGATCAAGGGTTTATAAATTCAACGAGCAAAATTTCAATCTTTGGAAGATGCAGATGGAAGATTACCTTTATCAGAAGGATCTTTATATTCCACTATCTGAGAAGGTGAAAAAACCCTCGAGCATGATAGATGCGGAATGGGATTTGCTAGATAGGAAGGCACTTGGGAAAATCCGGTTGTGTCTTGCATCTTCGGTATTATTTAATGTTTCAAAGGAAAAGAATACAAAAGAACTGATGGATGCATTAGGGAAGTTGTATGAAAAACCCTCTACCTCAAATAAGATATTTTTAATGAAAAATTTATTTAATATGAAGATTTCTGAGAATGGTTTAGTAGCAGATCATTTAAATGATTTTAATACGGTTGTAAATATGCTAGCTTCAATTATAATAGAATTTGATGAAGAAGTTAGGGCTTTATTAGTTTTGTGCTCTTTACCTGAGAGTTGGAATAGCCTAGTAATGGTGGTAAGCAACTCGGTTCTAGCTAACTCAAAGTTGAAGTTTGAGGATGTTGTAGGGGTGATTCTAAGTGAGGAAATGCAAAGAAAAACTTTGGGGAATCTTCTACTTCAAGGAATGCTTTGACAGTGGAAACTAGAGGGAGAAAAGAATAAAGGAAGCCGTGGAAAATCAAAGGATCGGCAAGGTCAAAATCCAAAAGCAAGATAGTATGTTGGCACTTTGTGGAAAGTTTGGGCATGCAAAGAAGGATTGTTGGGAGCTTCGGGACAAGAAGAAACAACAGGAAGAAAACAAGGAGGCAAATGTGGAAATGGGTAATGTATGTCAGGATGCTTTGATTCTTTCTTTGCACAATATTACTGAATCTTGGGTTTTAGATTCGGGGGCTTCTTTCCATGCTACTCCACATAGGCATTATTTTGTTGATTATGTTTAAGGAGATTTTGGGCATGTTTTTCTTGGTGATGATGAGCCTTGCAGAATAGTTGGAAAAGGTTCTATTCAGGTTAAGATGCAGAATGGGAATACTTTGCTATTAAAGGATGTCAGACATGTGCCTACATTAAGATGAAATTTGATATCGGCGGGCGTTGGGAAGTGATGGTTGTACTGTGATATTTACAATGGACTCTTGGAAGGTTACCAAGGGTGCTCTTGTGGTGGTAAGAGGTAAGAAGGTTGGAACCTTGTATTTAACCACTTATAGCACTAATGTTTGTAATCTTGTGGCTTCAAAAGTAGATACAACATTGTGGCACTATAGGCTCGGTCATATGAGCCATAAGGGCATGGAGATCATAAAGAAGGATTTGTCCGGATATATAGAAACAGTTTGGAGTTCTGTGAGGACTGTATATATGGGAAACAAAAGCGAGTAAGGTTTCTCAAGGTTGGACCTACAAAGAAAGAGAGTAAGTTAGAGCTGGTGCATTCTGATGTGTGGGGGCTAGCTCAGGTATCATCTCTTGGGGTTCAAGTTATTATGTTACTTTTATTGATGATGCAACAAGGAAAGTTTGGGTTTATTGTATTAGAAACAAATCTATGTATTTGACACTTTTGTTAAATGGAAAGCCTTGGTAGAGAATGAAACATGTCTTAAGCTAAAATGTCTAAGGTCGAGATAATGGAGGGAGTATTGCAGCAGAATGAATTTGATGATTATTGTTCTAAGAATGGAATCTGCAAGTAAAAGACAGTTCTAGAACTCCGCAGCGATAATGGGGTATCGAAAGGATGAAAGAACAATAATGGAACGTCTTTAGAGCATGAGGTTACATGCAGGACTGCCTCTTTATTTTTGGGCAAAAGTGGTGAGCATAGCTGTATACTTGATAAATAGAGGACCCTCAAGTGCTTTGGATGGAGGCATACCTAAGGAGGCTTGGTATGGTAAGAAAGTTGATTATTCATTTCTTAGTCTTTGGATGTGAGGTGTTTGTCCATATAGACAAGGATGATAGGACCAAGCTAGAGGCTAAATCAGAAAAATGTACTTTCATTGGTTATGGTGGTGATGACTTTGGATATAAATGTTGGAGTATTAAGGACAAGAAAATCATTCGATCTAGGGATGTGGTATTTAATGAGAAAGTCGTGTATAAGCAATAGTTGTAGGAAAATAGGGAAGAATCCAAGAAAGAATATACAATGGTAGAGGATCTTCCTGGATGGGAAAGTGACACATGAATCAGTTCAGGAACCTCCTCAACAGAACCCCAAACTCCTATATTGAGGAGGTCTTCTAGGGTAAGAAGAGAACCTAAACATTTTTCTCCTTCTCTTTATTATTTATTACTCACTGATAGTGGAGAGCCAGAGAGCTTTGATGAAGCAATGCAGGTAGATGCCAGGAAGAAGTGGGAGCAAGTCATGGATGAGGAGCATCGTGCTCTCATGGATAACCAGACATGGGATTTGGTGAAGCTATATGAAGGCAAAATATCATTTTAGAACAAGTGGGTGTTCAAATTCAAAGAGGAAGAATGAGGCAAGAAAAGATACAAGGCCCAGTTGGTGGTCAAGGGGTTTACATAGAAAAAAGGTATAGATTTTGATGAGATTTTTTCTCCTATAGTAAAAATGACTTCTATTAGAATTGTTCTTGGAATAGTTGCAGAAGAAGACTTGCACTTAGAGAAACTTGATGTAAAGACTACATTTCTCCATGGTGATTTGGAGGAGGATCTATATATGCAACAAAGGATATGAGGTCAAAGGTAAAGAGGAGATGGTGTGCAAACTGAAGAAGAGCTTGTATGGCTTGAAACAAGCTCCACGTCAATGGTATAAGAAATTTGATAGCTTCATGATGGAGCAAGGTTATATTAGATGCCATTCTAACCATTGCGTGTATACAAAGAAATTTGAGGATGGCAGTTATATTATCCTATGTCTGTATGTGGATGACATGTTGGTTACAGGTAAAAACATGCAGGAAATAAAAGTACTCAAGAAGCGTACTAAGTGAATCCTTTGTCATGAAGGATTTGGGGTAGCCAAACAAATCCTTGGTATGAGGATATCTCGGGATAGGAAGGAACGGAAGCTGACTTTATCTTAGGAAGAGTACATTAAGAAAGTCTTGGAGAGGTTTAATATGTAGGATGCTAAACCGGTTGGGACTCCTTTGGCAAGCCATTTCAAGTTATCAAAGGAGCAATGTCCCAAGACAGAGCAGGAGAGAAACTAGATGTCCAAGGTACCTTACTCATCAGTGGTTGGTAGTTTGATGTATGCCATGGTGTGCACCAGGCCTGATATTTCCCATGCAGTGGGAGCGGTGAGTAGATTTATGAGTGATCCAGTAGAGATCACTGTGGTAGGAAGTAAAGTGGATCCTTCAGTATTTGAGAGGGACCATGGGGACAGTTTTGTGCTACAGTGGATCAGACACCACTTTGTGTGGTTATTTAGATTCAAATATGACTGGAGATGTAGATAGCAGGAGGAGCATGACATGTTATGTTTACACTGTAGGTGGGACAGCAAGTTGGATTTCACGACTACAGAAGCTGGTGGCTTTGTCAACCATAGAGGCTAAGTATGTTGTTGCCACAGAGGCAAGCAAAGAAATGATTTAGTTATATCAATTGCTTGAGGAGTTGGGGCATAAGTAGAAGGAAAGAAAGCTACATAGTGATAGTCAGAGTGCTATACACCTAGCTAATAACTTTTCTTTCCACTCTAGGATGAAGCATATACGCTTAAGGTACCATTTCATCGGACACTTTGGAGGAAGAGAAGTTGAAGCTAGAGAAGATTCATACCACTAGAATCCTCAGAGACATGATGACCAAAGTGGTCACAAGGGAAAAGCTCAAGTTGTGTTCAGCTTTAGTTGGTCACATAAACTAGTGAAGGGTTGAAAAGTTTGCTCGAGAGGAAAACTAGTCTCCAAGTGGGAGATTGTTAGGTTGTGGAGCATGTTTTCATGTGAGAAAGTGTTGAAGATTGTACACTAAGAGTATTGTACACTTTCCACAGTTATCTCACCGGGGTTCGGGTCGGCCGAGCCCACGAGCGGGAGTCTCAGGGCGGCCCCCGGTAATAGGGGTTCAGGCGCAGCCCCCAAAAAAATTTTTTGGCCTTAAAACGTGCCCGATATATCGAGAAACGTGATTTTCTCATATGGGCGGGATTTTTGACCCATAGGTTTATGGGACGGTTTTGGCCCATGGTTTTAATACCCACGGTTTTGTAAAATTGCTTAAGCAATTGTCTACTTATATGGTTTTATGCATATGGTAGGTATAATGTAACATTGCAGATGTGTTTTGAATTTGGGTGTGAATTCTATAGAGTTTGTTGAGCATAGCTCCAAATAGATCTGGGTATTGTATTAAGAGAGCAGTGGCTTGTAATAAAATTTGAGCAAGTGATTCTTAGTGGACGTAGCCCAAATTGGGTGAACCATGTTAAATACTGTCTCTTTGTGTTGTGTTATTTTATTTTGCACTTTTATTTGAGATATGTAATATTTTCTGCATATTAGTTTCTACTTTGTTGAGATTATGTGAGGGATTATTCTACATATTGATCCCTTATTTCCTAACAAGATATTGAATCTACTTCTTCCTACTCCTTAATGTATTGAATTTTTGTTGATGTTGGAACTAGTGTAGAATTATTCCCTAGGAAAGTTTTGATGCCTTTAATATTTATCGCACATAAGTGGGATTTCACCCAACTATATGAGCTTTGGTATCGACATTATTGAATAAAACACCCACCCATTTGAAAAATTATCTAACATTGTGACATGTTTCTAAATCGGTAAATGTGGATCACTTTTGAATTGGGGTTGGTCAACAGAGGTAAAACGTATCGCCATTATAGTCCATTTAGCTTCCTCTTGCAGTTTATAAATTGATACCTTATATAAAGAGACAAACAAACCATGGGGCATAACTTACATGTAGTTTAAAACTTTTTAAATAAATGACAATTTAAAAAATGAAAACAAGAATGAAGAAAGTGTGTGAAGATTGTAAATAAAATAAAAAATAAAAAATAAAAGTTAAAACTTTACCTTCAATCCATGAATCCTCCGTCTTTCAAGCTCCGTAATTACCTTGGCAAAAAATAAACACATGTACTAGTGTAAGAAGATGCTAAGAATTTTATATTTGATGAAGTATCAACCCTAAATGAGCAAAGAGAGGTAGGCATGCAATAGCAGTATGTGCTCGGTAAGTGCGCTTTGAGTTCTTTTATGTTATGTTATTGAATTTTTAGACTTACATCGTGTGTTTTTTTGGCTACTTTATATTTTAATGTTGATTTAAAAAAGATATAAAAATCATTTTCTATCATATATCCATCAAAGATACATCTTAGATGGCCATATATGCATCTAGAGCATATTATGGATGAATTGTATAAGTATCCATTTCATAAATGGAAAAGAAAAGGAAAGGTCCTTTTAAGGGTATCGGGGGTGCAAGATGGCCAAGGGGTAGAGGGCGGGTGTATCGATATCCTAAAATAAGAATAAAATATCATTTACCAAAAATGGTGGTGGGTCTCATCTCTTAACTCCTTTTCAATTTGAAACCAACACTATCGATTCGAGAGGAAGAAAATAGCTTAGACTAAAGCAATTTTCAAGCATGGTGCAACCTTCTTCCCTAGGCAAGTTTTGATGCCTTGACTATGTATTGCACACAAGTGGGCTTTCACCCACTACATGAGCTTTTGTATTTGATGTCACAACCATGAAATTAACAAATAAAACACCCACCACCTAAAAGATACTCTAGAATTGTGACGTTTTTCTAGAGTAGTGAATGTTGATCACTTTTAAATTGGATTTGGTCCACGGAGTTAAATTTTTACCATTATAGTCCCTTTAGCTACCCTTGCAAGTTTAAAAACCGATAACTTATATAAAGAGAAAAACAAAGCATAGGGCATAACTTGAATGTACTTGACAACTTGTTAAGTAAATGGCATTTTTAAAAATCAAAACAAGAATGAAAAAAATGTTTGAAGATTGTAAATAAAATGTTAAATAAAAGTTAAAATTATACCTTCAATCCAAGAATCCCTCGGCTTTCAAGCGCCTCAACCACCTTGTCAACAAATAAACAATTGTACTAGTGTAGGAAGATGATAACACTATTATTTGATGAAGTGTCAAACATAAATGAGCAAATAGAGGTCAACATGTAATGGTGGGAATGTGAAGTAAGTATCTTGAGTTGTTTTATGTAATGTCTTTGATTTTTTAGATTTGCATTTTGTCTTTAATTTTAAATTTTGCTACTTTATATTTTAATGTTGAAAAATAAAATAAAAAGGAAAAATTGTTTCATTTTTAAATATATATTCATCAAAGAAACATCTTAGATGGACGGTATACATGGCTAGGACATATTATGGAGGAATTAATATGTCTCTATTTCATAAATGGAAAAGGAAATGAAAGGTCCCTTTAAGGGTATTGGGGGTGTAAGAGGGGGAATGGGTAGATGACGAAGTGTATCAATATCCTAGAATAAGATTCAAAGCTCGTTTACCAAAAATGGTGGTGAGCCTCTTCATCTCTCCTTCTCAATTCGAAAACAACACAATTGATTCGGAGGAAGAAAAATTCTAGACTAAAGCAATTTTCAAGCATGGTGTAACCTTCTTCCCAAGCAAGTTTTGATGCCTTGACTATGTATTGAGAACAAGTAGGCTTTCACTCAAATATATGATCTTTTATATCTAACATCACAACCATGACATTATCAAATAAAATACCCACCACTTGAAACCCCGATCTAGCATTATGACATGCTTCTAAAGAAGTGAATGTGGATTGCTTTTGAATTTGGGTTGGTCCACGGAGGTAAAATGTGTTGTCGGTGTAGTCTCTTTAGCTACCTTGCAAGTTTAAAAACTACTACCTTATATAAAGAGAAAAACAAACCATACAAAGATAATCTACATGTAGTTGACAACTTGTTGAATAAATGATAGCTAAAAAAGCAAGAATGAAGAAAGTGTGTGAAGATTGATAATGAGCTAACACAGTAAGCATGTAATGAAAAGAATGTGAGGTATGTGTTTTGAGTTGTTTTATTTTATGTATTTGAATTTTTAGATTTGCATTGTGTTTTTTAAATTTTATTTTGTTATTTTATATTTTAATGTTGAAAACAATTAAAAACAAAACAAATTTTTGTTGTTGTTTTAAACCATATATTTGTCAACATTATCAATTCGATACATCTTGAATGGATGGTATATGCATCTAGAACATATTATGAATGAATTACAAGGGTATTAGGGGTGTAAGAGGGTAGTGGGTAGAGGGAGGGGCATATCGGTATCCTAGAATAAGATTCAAAGTTTGTTTACCAAAAAGCGATGGCGAGCCTCTTCATCTCTCATCTCCTTTTCAATTTGAAAACAACATTATCAATTCGGAGGAAGAAAAAATTATAGACGAAAGCAATTTTCAAGCATGAACTTTTATGATTACCCCTCACCTTCCGCATCCTTCCCTCTGCCCCCCGCTTGAAGCACTTTTTGAGCATGAAATTTCATGATCACCCCACCAAAAAAGTTTACTCCGTAGGTGTTTGCAACATATTTATCGTGTAGCGGACTAAAATAAGAGGCATATTTGAAAGGAATTTTTATTTTAAGCTTATTGAAGGATATTGCAATAGTTTATATTTTAAAATTCATTGCTTTTTTATATTGAAATCTTAGCAATGTGCAAGTTAGACACTATATTGCATTTCTTCATCTAGAAGCCAAGGGACTAAGGGGTGTTCCACTCTATCAAATTCACCTAGGGTATGATCCCAACCTCATCACTTTTTATTGGTATCTTCTTGGATTTTTACCTTGGTGGATGGTTAGACAACACCTTTTCCACCATCACCCTCATCGTGGGACTACAACCCACTTGATAAAATTTATTGCTTTTCAAAGTGAGTTATTAGTGAAAAAATCGCCTATAACTCAATTATTATTCTTCACCTATAAATTGCTTACAAGATGGCTCTATTAGGGTTTCTTTGTTTCATGCCTTCCATGTCTTCCATCCGTAGCCACCCCTATCATACCGCCACACGACAAGATCTCCATCATGCCCTTGCATTTAAATTGATTTTTCTTTGCCCATAGGTCCAATTTTGCCTATTTAAATGGCCCTCACCCATGTCTATGTAACTATTGTTGCTTCCACCAAAGGTGAGAATAACACCGAAAACAAGCTCGCAAGTTTGTACCGAAGGTCCATAATGAGGTGATCCCGATACTCTCCCCAAACCTAATATATTGCATTCAAACTAATGATGTGGACATGTTATGTCACTAGTATGAAAACAATTGTTTGATTTCTTATTTTGTTGGTTGTATTCCCTTTGAGGACTCGCTCAAATCTTAGACTAAGCATGCATGGGGTTCCTTGAAAGTCCACGTAATTGGTGTTGAGAATATGACCAAGATTTTTTTAAACAACTTTTGTAGGTGCAACACTTGTTGGCTAAATCCCAAACTTTCGTTCCTTATCAACACCCTTTTCATCATTTCATCATGGTTGAGAACCTTTCGAGTCTCTTATCAGATTTTCATCCAAGTCCCAGTCTAGGTTGAATCACTTAGTCTTCTCATCCCCGCTTGGACTCTCCTCAATGAGATTGTCAATGCCATTGGGAGTCTCATACATCAAGAGCAACAAAAAAAAATCTCTACAGACCCAAACAAGCAAGTTTGTGTGGAAGTTGACCCTTACCGAGAGTTAAAATATTGCATCGTTATATAGGTCGGTGAAACCCATATTTCATAGAAGACGAACATTTGCTTCTGGTGTCAGTTGTTGACCACGGGATCCGTGATTTCCCCCTCCTGAGCAGAGCCAAGATTCTCATGAATTCTCTACCACTCCTCATCAGCAGTCACGCGGCGAACCATGTCAGTACCATCAAGCTTATCACCAGAGTTTGGAACCTTGTGCTATGTTTGTCGGTAACGCACAACTGGGTTGAGTGGTGGAATGACATGATTCTTTGCACCATATCTTTTCTCTACCACTATGGCAAACATGTGGCCTGGATCCATAAATGGGCTCATGGCACCTTGGCCAGAGAATTCAACAATGCCACTCTGTAACTGGATTTTTATGACTTCAATCCTTAGCTATGGATGTTAGCTACAGATCTCAAACACAAGCTTGAGCTTGATGACATGCATGCAGTCGAGGAGGCTCAAATTCATGCTCGCCTCCATGGGCTCAAAGATGGAAACTGTGCTTACAAAGCCTTTTTAAATAAATCAAGAACGACTCTAAACTTGCACTGATGAGACCTCAAGCAGTTAGGTAAATAAAACCCCTCATGCAGATTAACGTCATCTAACTTAAGCAAGCCAAGTAGATTAAGGCCTTTCAAACTGCTAGTGTTCGTCTCATCAACCTCCATGAAATCTCTGTTGCATTTTTTGACCATTATAAATTTCTCTTCCAAGTGCAAGATTACACAATTGAGATATCTCAAGCCTTACAGGAATGTCTTGATGTTCTGTCATGAAAGCTAAGGTCTTCAATTAAAATGTAGTGTGACACCCCTCTTACTTTGGAAAAACTTTCAGTTGTTGTTCATAGCGTGGTTAATGACAAGTCTCCAAGTCTCGATGTGTTTCCCTATGAATTTTACAGAGTCACTTGGGAATTGCTTACCAGATGGCGCCCTATCACTTTGTTGAATGTTTCATACAAAATCCTTGCCAAAGCTCTCACTTTGCATCTTCAACATATTCTTCCTATCATTGTTTGGCCTAAACAAACAAGGTTCATCAAGAGTAGATTCATCCTCGAAAACATTATAGTTGTTTGGGAAGGCATGGAGTGAGCTCGCACTTCTAATCAAGACAATTTTCTTGAAACTTGACTTTGAAAAATCCTATGACCACATAAAATGGCCCTTCATATTGGCTATGCTTAAAGCTCTTGGGTTTGGGGATTTCTTTCTCTCAATGGTTCAAACATTGTTCACAAATTCCTCTACTTGGTTAACCATTAATGACAAATACTCTAAACCTATAGCCTTTTCTTCTCCATTTGTCAAGGAAGCCCTCTTGCTATGGTTCTTTTTGTCCTCGTTGCTAAACCTAAGTCTTTTGATATCTACTTGCCAACCATGCGGAAAGGGCTTAGTTCATGGATTTTATCTCCCCAATCGACAAACCCAACTTTTTAATAGTCATTTTGCAGGGGATTCCTTTCTCACTCATTGTGAGCGAAGTCATCTTTCAAGATAGCTATCAATTATTTAGACATTTTTGTGTTAGCCTTCGGGTTCCTTTATTCAATGGGCAAAGACTCAATGCTTTCATTAAAGTTTTTCTCCATTTCCTAACTCGACTCTATGCCTATCAATGGAAATGGATAGCTCGTGGACAACGGTTCAAAATTCTTAGGCATTCCTTTTGCTTTTGACTTCTCTCCCTCGATTTGTGGCAATATGTGTTTGATCATGAGGAAAATAAAACATCATATCGGATTTTCAAGCCTTTGTAGCTTACAAGTAAATTCCAACCGTGCACTAAAATCCTTGCCACCTCGCACATCTATTATTCTTCATGTTGGGCTCCTTCCAAAGCCTTTCATGATAAGTTATCCAAGCTATTGCTGAATTTTCTATGGGTTAGTTCCAAACAAGATTGGGGGTTCCATAAAGTCACATGGAATGTTTATTGCTTACATAAAAACAAAGGAGGCCAAAAGCATCTAAACTACATTTGAATTTGTATTTGGTCTCATTTAATGATCACAATCTTTGGTGGTCCCCTATTGCTTCTTCTTCCTCCATCACATTAGTGGAGATCCTGGTATCAAATCTCTCCAGTTGTTTCGTAAAGGCATCCACATTGCTCGTGCCATGATTTCTTTTTGAGATTGGATTACCTAACCACTATTGCAGAAAAAGTTCCACCTTCCTTCCAACATGCCTTTCATTACTTGCATACAGAGCTCATGTTGGGTGTGATGCTTCATAAGATTAGCCTCCAACCACTATAGACTTGGTGGAAAGATTGGAGTTGGAATTGTGACACTACTTTCGAGGCTACTCTTTGGGGTTCTATCAAATCTCTAGTTCTTTTTCCCATGCATTGGGAATATTAAATTCCCATTAGAATTAAAGATTGTCTCCTTGAAGTTGGCTCTCTCAGCGCAATCAAATTTTGTCTACCGATTAGAACCTAAGTTGGCCCATTTCCTATGGTGCCTTATACACTGTGGTTTGCCACTTTGGCATCTTTGTGCGATGTCCTTCTAATGCCCGTGCCGAGTTTATTAAACATGCCTAGTTTTTTCCTAGCATTGGATCCACGACGTCTTTAAATCTCACCACCCAAAACCCTTTGCATGGTTAATTTTATTTGGGGACCACGCTAATTGGCTTGCTTCCTTTCTGTTATATGGAATTTTTTGTGTTATTTTATTGCAATTGTAAAATCTCTCAATTTGGTTATCTTTAGGAAAGAGACTCTTTTATTGGAACTCTTGATTAATGAAAAAGTTGCTATCATATCTTTTGTATATATGTAGATATGTGCAAGTCGAAAAGTTGCTTTGGAATTCCAGCTCTTACAGGTGCTTCACGCCACTGGGGAGTGCCCCTTGCATAATGAATCAAATTCCGCATATCAGCCTTCGTAGTGCTCCCACCACCTCCGCCCAAACGCCACTGCAGTTGGTCCGTAGGGTCGGTCTACCTCTCTTCCTCAACAAGGGGAGTGGAGCTCACCACCATCCATGCGGAGCAATTCAATTGCAAGCCCTTCTTAATGGTCTTCACTAGTGCAAAGCAACATGTAAATTTTGCCTCAGCCACTAGGGTGGAGAGTTACTATTTCTTTGGATCTTGTTGATTCTTTGACTCAACATGGAGATGGGTGGTTGGTGCCTAATCCTCCTTTTGACATGCACCATGTTTGCAGGCCCACCGAAGAATGACTTGCCACCTCCTCTTAGTGTTGCAACAACCTATACCGAATTCTCTGCTTTTGACTTCTATAACCTTATTTTTATAAACCGATAGCCATTGATCTCAACATGTTCTCTCCGACTGTTTCTTACTTTTGAACTGTGCATACCTACCGACCACCTTTTGTTACAACTTATTTGAACATCTTTTTCATTAATATTCTATCGATGAGTTCCGATAAATAAATAAATAAGCACTTGCTGAAAACATAAAAGTCGAGTTACTTTAGCTTTCATTAAAAAAATTCAATCAAGAGTTTGGGGAACCGAGGATTTGCAAATAAGTTTTGTTGTTTGTGCTTACATTTTCTAGAAGATATTTTTCAATTCATTTAATTAATAACGTTTTTGGGTGAATACTATTACTTTTGAAGTGTATGAATCGGACATTTTTTTATACCATTTTACTAATTTGTGAGTGAAGATTAGCTTGTTTTTAATTTATGCGTATCTGCAATCTTATGAATATTATTGAAAATTGCTTTTCATTCAACTAAATTTGCTGCAGTGAAACAGGCACATTCTTTTTTTGGTTTTAATTTGTTATAATAAGGTTTGGCACAAGAGTCCTGAATTTTGAATTTCATTTCAAAGCATTAAAAAAACTATACATTGCATTTTAATTTTCATTATTTTTCAATTTTGCTTTTACAAATTGTATATAATTTTACAATCAAATTCTACGCATTCAAAATTAGTTGTAGTTGTAGAGTTTATCCTTCAATGACTTGTAATGACCATAATATGTGGCGCTCAACCTAAAGATCACGTATATTTACAAAGTTAAATGATCAACCAAAACTAAATGTGTTCTCACCTTTTCTAACAACCTCATTGCAGTATAAGATAGCAAATCTGTTGAAACTATGTATTTCAAGAAATCTAAAACCCTGTTATGCATAAATGAGTGTTATGATCAACACTTTTAATTTCAAATTCAAACATCCTGCATGATCTATGCACGTCCATTTATATTCAATTAACTAGTTTCATTGTTCCAAAATTCTTACATGTACGGATACAAAGAGGCTCACATGATCCATGCACGTCCATTTATATTCAATTGATTGGTTTGGTGGTTCCAAAATTCTCACATGTACAGATACAACGAGGCTTGCATGAACTATGTTAGGTTTTGATCCCATATATTTAGTAAGTGAGACAATCCTATACAATTGCCTCTCCCATATACAAATCTGTCTTATGGAACTGTTACATTCAACCTTCTCACGTGTATAAATACAAAGACGCTTATATGAACCATGACAAGTTCTCATCCCACATATTTAGTAAGTGAGACAATCCTTTACAATTGCTTGTTCTGTATACAAATCCTTGTCTTATGGAGACTGGAATAAATAAAATTATAAGGATGTCCATTGAATTTGAACTAAAAGAAATGGGTCCTTCAATATTTTGGTTTAGGGAGTTCATCAATAACAAGAGACTTCCTTGGGACTCCATCAAATCCATCTTTTGATTGAATCCGAAGTTTGCATGAGTTAAGTGTAATTCGATGCATATGATGATGTAAAAGGTGTTGTTTAGCCATCCACCAAGATACAAATCCAAAGTTCAAACCCATTTTATAAACAGAGAAAAGGTTCAGAATATGGAGCCTAATGGTTGTGACTATAGCTGTTTAGTAAGGATTGCAGTTGGCCTTACCCATTGAGCTGGAATTGCTCAATTCCCAAACATGGTGAGGTTAAATAAAGTGAGAGGAAGAAACTAAAAAGTGTAATGTTGAACGTGGAAGAAGTGTAAAAAGTTGCATGGTGGATCTGATTATATAACAAATTTTGAAACTAATTGCGAGGTATTAAAAAAAAGGAAGCAAACTATGAAGAAATGAAAATGATGAATATACATTGGACAGGTATCACTGTCTCATAGAGGAAAGGACATTTTTCAGTTGCACTAATTCTATCAGTAACCGTAAGAAGCAAAAATGGAAATTCTGCCTCTCTTTACAGCACCACTTGCTCCATCCCGATCCTTCATAATATTAGGCTGACCATCCTTGAAAAAACATCAATATTCCCTTGAAGATGAAACTCCTGTCACATCAAAGTGGCCCGCATCTAAAACTAGAAAACCACACATGGGGCATTTATATTTGCAAGTAGTTCAATAGAACTAATATTCTCCTTGTTTGTTGCCTGAATTTAATGTAGGTATTTAGTGGATTACAATTGAGTTTCTCAAGGTCTGCAAGACCATTTCAGTTGTAAGAACTAATTAATGTAAAACAATCAAAAATTTTGAGGCCTTTAGTGAAAATGTCATCCTCAAGACCACGTTGACTCAATCTAAAACAAACTAACAAATTTTCTAAATCAATGTATATTGGAATATGAAATACAAAGGTTGGCCATGGTTAGTCCTGTAGAAGCAGATATTGCCTCTCCCCAAGAATGCTGTGCCGAACTAACTTGCAGTGCAGAGTAATTGCATCGACGATTTGGGTTCAAAAACAGGGTGTGCTCCCATGCTATCACACTTTTGTGTTAATGTAGCTTGATGGATGTGGCAGAGGCATTGGCTTTCAATGAATCCAATGATCCAATAGCAGTATTACGAGTTGGCTGGCTTCTCAGACAAAAGAGAATACTGTACTATGATGAATATTGTCTTATTGGGAGGGCGGCCATATCCATGGTAATTAACACTAACAGTCTTGTCTACATAGGAAAACAAGACACAAAATAGTTCATTCAAAGGAATTCTGGAACTCCTGTAAAAATCTGTATTAGCTTCACCATGATCATTATCAAAAAGAGAATCAAAAAAAGAACCAAAGTAAATGACATGTCAATCATTTGGATTGTTATTGCATTTGCAACGAATCTACAATTTCTCAGAATCAATTCCAATGGTAATGGACAATGACCAATTGATTCTCTTACTTGTTTTCCAATTGTTTGGTTGATGTCGGTGCTTTATAAGTTCCCCCTGAATTATTGTCAGTTAAGGGTTTCTGTAAGCAGTCCACTGGTTCCCACTCCGCCTAACCATTCTTAACCATTTGTTCTAGTCCTCTGCTCTCATGTTTCATGAATTTGTGGGTATTGTACCGCTAATTGAGCCTACTTCCAGCTCTTATGGGCTCGTCTGAAATTGAGTTGCATGTATATGAGTATCACCTGTTCCACAGTATTCCAAGACTCAAAAAAGTCGAAATCTAAAAGCAAAGATGAGTCCAAAACATCTACACCGAGGAAAAGAAAAATAATGTCTTTTGTTTTATTTGTGTTTTTGCATTCCACCTAAAAGAATAGATACCCATAATTTAAAGGAATGTACAATCATGCAATCTCGATGTATTCAAATCACATAAAAGATTTACATTAAATATTAGAGGTGTAAAATTTCTTACAGTTTCTGAATATCTTATAAATAGGTTTCAATGCACAAACATTCAATAAAAATAGAATACATGACCACTTTGTTTCTTAGGACTCCTCAACAGTTTAAACTTTTAACAGTTCAATAGCATCTGCTGGAATAGGCTAAAAACAAATTTGCCCTCACATCTACTGAATCAAATTTCTGGGTCCCAAACCTTTCACAATAGAGGGCATTGAACCGAATTTCCATATCCTGAAACCCTTCTCAATAGAGGGAATTGAACCAAATTTCTGGGTACTTAAACCCTTCTCAGTTGACGGTGTTGAACCAAATTTCTGGGTGCTGGAACCCTTCTTAATTTAAGGCATTGAACCAAATTCCTGTGTCCTGCAGCCCTTCTCAATTGAAGGCATTGAACCAAATTTCTGAGTCCTGAAATTCTTCTCAATTGACGGCATTACTAACAACCTATAACCATCAACTCGATAACGGCCCTCAAATCTCTCAATTATGCAAGCAGGGATCCAATATTTGAAATCTCTATCTAATCCCAGATAACCTAAGTTGGGGCATCCAAATTTCTGGGTCCTGAAACCCATAATTGAGGGCATTGAACAAAATTTCTGGGTTCATAACCTCTTCTCAATTTAAGGCATTGAACCAAATTTCTGTTCCTGAAACCCTTCTTAATTGAAGGCATTGAACCAAAATTCTGGGTCCTTAAAAACTTCTCAATTGAAGGCATTACTACCTATCTATAACCATTCTACTCGACATCATCTCTCAAATCTCATAATTATGTCATCTGGAATCCAATATCTGAAATCTCTATCCAATCCCAGATAACTTAAGGTGGGGCATCCAAGTACTACTTGTTCAATGTCTTCACAATAGATATTACTACAGGCAGCTAAAATCATCACCTCCAAAGAGGAATGTCGTGAAAAGGCACGAACTCCATCTCCTGTGACAGATTCACAACCAGTGACATTGATTTCTTTCAAATTTGAACAGTGTTTGGCACTAGCAAGCAATGATACATCTGATATATCAGTCAACCATGAAATGTTAAGTTTTTCTAGGGTGGAAATAGCCCCAAGACACACAGCTCAAGACTCTGTAACCCTTGGCCCACATCCTGCCAAGGTCAGCACTTGTAAACAAGACAGTTGTTGTAGAAGTGTAATACCCAAATCTGTGATTCGATTGCATTTACAAAGGTCAAGCCTTTTCAATGTTGTGGCAGTTGACCCAGATACCAATGAGGCCAATCCCTCATCAGTCACCAACCTACATCCGTCTAATACAAGAGTTTCCAAGCACCCACTGGCCCCAATCGCTTCCAATGCTCGATTCGTTACCTTGTTGCAGAATCCTAGGTCTAAATGTGTTATATTAGGGCATGATTTCATAAGAGCTGTGACACCCACATTACCTAAGCCCTTTCTCCTTTTTAAGTACACCTTTCTCAGGTCCCTACAGTGATCAGCTATTGAACAGATTCCTACATCAGTTGGTGACTCTACAGTATGGTATTCTGGAAATACATCACTGTTATATCTCATAGATTTCCATATATTAAAACTCAAATTCAAGACTTGAAGAGCAGGGCAAGTTTCTGCTATTATTTCCAAATCAGAATTACAAATTTCTCCCTCTGCTTGAAGAGTTGACAAGTTTTTGTACCTTGGCAGAAAAGAATGCAAGAGGCAAGGGTCTAGAACTGTGAGTGATTCCCTGGTTGAGGCTTCAAGTATTCTCCATCGACTGCAGACTTTAGCATAGGATTTCCTGTCAGCCCTGTTGGTTATCTTTTTCAGTATCAGTCCCATCACATCATCATTCAGTTTCTCCATCCCACCAGCAAACCAATTCAGTGCAGCAGGCTTCTTAGAAGCCCAAATTTCATCTTGTTAACGTCAACTGTATAGCCCAATTGAACTCTAAAACCATACTCGGAGATTAGAGCTTTGGTTATTTCCTTATAAGATCTCCCTCATCTTACTTCATTCTAACTAGCAATCTTATGTAGGCAGTGTGATGGAGACACTGACAGGGATAATAATGAGCGTTGACAAGAGGAATAATATGTGGAAAAGAAACCTGAAAATGATGAATATACATTGGACAGGTATCACTGTCTCATAGAGGAAAGGACATTTTTCAGTTGCACTAATTCTATCAGTAACCGTAAGAAGCAAAAATGGAAATTCTGCCTCTCTTTACAGCACCACTTGCTCCATCCCGATCCTTCATAATATTAGGCTGACCATCCTTGAAAAGTCATCAATATTCCCTTGAAGATGAAACTCCTGTAACATCAAAGTAACCCACATCTAAAACTAGAAAACCACACATGGGGCATTTATATTTGCAAGTAGTTCAATAGAACTAATATTTTCTTTGTTTGTTGCCTGAATTTAATGTAGATATCTAGTGGATTACAATTGAGTTCTTCAAGGTCTGCTAGACCATTTCAGTTGTATAAACTGCTTAATGTAAATCAAATCACAAGTTTTGAGGCCTTCTGTGAAAAAATCATCCTCAAGACCACGATCATGCAATCTAAAACAATCTAACAAATTTTCTAAATCAATATATATTGGAATATGAAATACAAAGGTTGGCCATAGTTAGTCCCATAGAAGCAGAGATTGCCTCTCCCCAAGAATGATGTGCCGAACTAACTCGCCATGCAGAGTAATTGCATCGACGACTTGGGTTCAAAAACAGTGTATTCTCCCCATGCTATCACACTTTTGTGTTAATGTAGCTTGATGGCTGTGGCAGAGGCATTGGCTTTCAATGAATCCAATGATCCAATGGCACTATTACGAGTTGGCTGGCTTCTCAGACAAAAGAGAATACTATACTATGATGAATATTGTCTTATTGGAAGGCAGCCAGATCCATGGTAATTAACACTAACAGATTTGTCTACATAGGAAAACAAGACACTAAACAGTTGATTCAAAGGAATTCCGGAAGTCCTGTAAAATTTTGTATTAGTTTCACCATGATCATTATCAAAAGAGATTCAAGAAAAAGAACCAAAGAAAATGACATGTCAATCACTTGGATTGTTATTGCATTTGCAACGAATCTACAATTTCTCAGAATCAATTCAAATGGTAACGGACAATGGAAATTGATTATCTTACTTGTTTTCCAATTGTTTGGTTGATGTCAGTGCTTTATCAGTTCCCCCTGGATTATTGTCGGTTAAGGGTTTCTGTACGCAGTCCACTGGTTCCCACTCTGCCTAACCATTCTTAACCATTTGTTCTAGTCCAGCTAATTGAGCCTACTTCCAGCTCTTATGGGCTCGTCTGAAATTGAGGTGCATGTATGTGAGTATCACCTGTTCCTGTCTTCCAAGACTCAAAAAGTTGAAATCTAAAAGCAAAGATGAGTCCAAAACATCTACTTGGGGAGGAAAATAAAAGAAATACCTTTTAATTAATTTGTGTTTTTTGCATTCCACCTAAGAATAGATACCCATAATTTAAAGGAATGCACAATCATGCAATCTTGATGTATTCAAATCACATAAAAGATTTACATTAAATATTAGAAGTCTAAAATTTCTTACGGTTTCTGGATATCTTATAAATAGGTTTCAATGCACAAACATTCAGTAAAAATAGACTACATGACCACCTTTGTTTCTTAGGACTCCTCAACAGTTTAAACATTTAATAGTTCAATAGCATCTACTGGATTAGGCTAAAAGCAATTTGCCCTCACATGAACTGAATGATTTTTCTGGGTCTTGAAACCCTTCACAATAGAGGGCATTGAACCAAATTTCCATATCCTGAAACCCTTCTCAATAGAGGGAATTGAACCAAATTACTGGGTACTGAAACCCTTCTCAGTTGAGGGTGTTGAACCAAATGTCTGGGTTCCAAAACCCTTCTTAATTTAAGGCATTGAACCAAATTCCTGTGTCCTGCAACCCTTCTCAATTGAAGGCATTGAACCAAATTTCAGAGTCCTGAAACACTTCTCAATTGACAGCATTACTACCAATCTATAACCATCGTACTCGATAACAGCCCTCAAATCTCTCAATTATGCGAGCAGGGATCCAATGTTTGAAATCTCTATCTAATCCCAGATAACCTAAGTTGGCGCATCCACATTTCTGAGTCCTGAAACCCATAATTGAGGGCATCGAACAAAATTTCTGGGCTCTTAACCTCTTCTCAATTGAAGACATTGAACCAAATTTCTGTTCCTGAAACCCTTCTTAATTGAAGGCATTAAACCAAACTTCTGGGTCCTGAAAACCTTCTCAATTGAGGGCATTACTACCTATCTATAACCATTCTACTCGACAACGGCTCTCAAATCTCACAATTATGCCATCCGGAATATAATATCTGAAATCTCTATTCAATCCCAGATAACTTAAGGTGGGGCATCCAAGTACTACTTGTTCAATGTCTTCACAATGGATATTACTACAGGCAGCTAAAATCATCACCTCCAAAGAGGAATGTTGTGAAAGGCACGAACTCCATCTCCTGTGACAGATTCACAACCAGCGACATTGATTTCTTTCAAATTTGAACAGTGTTTGGCAATAGCAAGCAATGATACATCTGATATATCAGTCAACCATGAAATGTTAAGTTTTTCTAGGTGGAAATACCCCAAGACACACAACTCCAGAATCTGTAACCCTTGGCCCACATCCTGCCAAATTCAGCACTTGTAAACAAGACAGTTGTTGTAGAATTGTAATACCCAAATCTGTAATTCGATTGCATTGACAAAGGTCAAGCCTTTTCAATGTTGTGGCAGTTGACCCAGATACCAATGAGGCCAATCCCTCATCAGTCACCAACCTACATCCATCTAATACAAGAGTTTCCAAGCACCCACTGGCCCCAATCGCTTCCAATGCTCGATTCGTTACCTTGTTGCAGAATCCTAGGTCTAAATGTGTTATATTAGGGCATGATTTCATAAGAGCTGTGACACCCACATTACCTAAGCCCTTTCTCCTTTTTAAGTACACCTTTCTCAGGTCCCTACAGTGATCAGATATTGAACAGATTCCTAGATCAGTTGGTGACTCTACAGTATGGTATTCTGGAAATACATCACTGTTATATCTCATAGATTTCCATATATTAAAACTCAAATTCAAGACTTGAAGAGCAGGGCAAGTTTCTGCTATTATTTCCAAATCAGAATTACAAATTTCTCCCTCTGCTTGAAGAGTTGACAAGTTTTTGTACCTTGGCAGAAAAGAATGCAAGAGGCAAGGGTCTAGAACTGTGAGTGATTCCCTGGTTGAGGCTTCAAGTATTCTCCATCGACTGCAGACTTTAGCATAGGATTTCCTGTCAGCCCTGTCGGTTATCTTTTTCAGTATCAGGCCCATCACATCATCATTCAGTTTCTCCATCCCACCAGCAAACCAATTCAGTGCAGCAGGCTTCTTAGAAGCCCAAATTTCATCTTGTTAACGTCAACTGTATAGCCCAATTGAACTCTAAAACCATACTCGGAGATTAGAGCTTTGGTTATTTCCTTGTAAGATCTCCCTCATCTTACTTCATTCTGACCTAGCAATCTTATGTAGGCAGAGCAATGGAGACAGTGACGGATAACAACTAGCAATGGCACGTGAAATGGGTGATGTGAACGCGGGGCAGTCTAACATTGTGGTTCTATGGAGCTGCCACTCTTAAAAAAATACAGTGGGTGCTGCAGAGATGTTTCAGGGAGTTTTAGCATGTTTATGGTCTCATCTCCTATAAAATTCAGCCGGTGCTACATAGATATTTCAGGAATGAGTTTTTATGAGCTGGCAATTGCCATCTGGCAGAAAAAAAAATACTATGCGGGTGAGGGAAAGTTGTTGACCCCCTTTTTACCACCCACATAACTATTCTCCCTAAAAATCAGGGGCAACAATTTCTCAAGAGCAGATGCAGCAAATTGGGGGAATTCCCATAGGACCTGCTACAGTAAACTGTGGAGCAGCAGCCCCTCCATGGGACCTTGGGCATGGTTCCATGGAAGGGCTTGGGCTCCTTTTTTTGCAACGGCAGGTCTTATTTTCATTTTTAAAGCCAGCTACGGGAAATAATAGAATCTAGGCCTAAAAAATAGGAGCTCCACTTTTTTAGCCCCTTAAACTTAAGAGGTGGTTAGAGAGGGGGCTAGGAGTTTCCACCCACGCTTTAGCGCCTGATAGAATCTAATATACATTCTCGCCATTATTTTTGGTGATTTTAAAGGGAAATATGATTTTATTTACCTACAAATAATCATAAAAATCCAATGGGATCCTATAATATCTTAGCGAGGGATTGTTGAGGAAACTAATTAAAAAATCATGGGACCTTAAAACTGTTAAAATACTCTTAAATTTTCTCAGCAGCACCCGCTGAGATATTTATGGAGCCCCTCCATGGGACCATGCTCTAAGATGAGGTTGATTTTGAGTGAGAAAAACATAAAAGGAGGAAGAGGGGTGTAGAAGAGGGGGTTAGAGGGTGGAGAAGCAATTGGGAGAGGATAATATTGAGTGGAACCATTTAGTTGAAGTCATCTTTCTTACGACGAGGGACATATGTAACATGTGTATTTTGTGTCAAATGTTCGAAAGAGAAAGAGGATACATTGTGCAAGGCATCGTGGTAATATAGGCTGGAGATATGTTAGAAGGCAAGGCATTGTGTCAATGAACACTTCAAAGGCAAACTTGCATTGTTTTGCTTAATCTAGAAGTCAACATATGTTAAAAACTACAAATTTGCATTGAGGGTTCATTATGTTGTCGATTTCATGCTCATTTATGATTATGGTTTCTCTTTATCAATTAAGAATGTGATTAAGGTTTTCCCTCATAAATATTTGTATTGAGCCGCATAATAGGTGCGGGACATGATGAAAGAACTATAGAGTATCATCAGTCAATAAAATAAAAAGGGTATTGACCTTATGAATAGCAGTGTATTGTGTTAATATTAAGCCACATGGAGGGGTCATTCAGTCAGTGTTATTAACTTGTCAATAAGTTGTATGGCACAAAAAACTAGTCGTACACAACTAAACACAATGGAATATTTCAAAGAAAAAATGGAAAAGGGGGCTTTGCTATTATTATTTTTTTATTTTTTAAAGTGATCATTTTTGTGATTGGGCGACATTTAATTTGTTAGATAAGCTAAAAAACATGAATGGAAAGTTGGAAATAAAAATTGTGGGAATTAAATTCTTGCGTGTCCCACGCCTATTCCACAAAACATATTGTTTGCACCCAAATAATGTTTTCTAATTCTACTATAATTTATCATCTCAATTTCGCTTGCAATTCACCCTTTAAAAAGCAAAAATAAACTAACAATTGCACCAAAAGGGTGCAATGGATACGCCGATATGCGGCCTGACAAACCGATGGATAGAGTCAGTGTTGGTGTCCTACATTGAAAAGTTGTAGTTGCACCCTCTTTTCAACTTGTGTATGCTTTGTAATTAACAATTAGAATATATGGCAAAGAACAATATGGTGTTATCAATTTTAAGCAATCAAAAAAATATTCTATAAAAAAATGTTGCATTGCTATAAAACAAATATTTAATGACAAGTCTCGTGTTTGGCAAAACAATACTCTGTATGGCAAAAAAAAAAGTAAAGGAGTACAATTTCTTGAATATTAAAGAAAAAGTTATAAGTCATTGAAACAATTAATTGCATACTGAAAATGAAGTAATATATTGTAAAAAGCATATTTACATATAAATGTAGATGTTACGAAATAACAAAATAACTTTCCGACCATAGATATGACCATATATACAATCCACAAACACATTTTTGAAATTTAATCAAGTGTTGGACAAATTATATTTTGAGATGGCAATGTTTTTGGTTTTTGTTTTCCACCACATGCAATAGACACATGAAGAGATGACACAAATGTGGTGTGCAAGTATCGAACAAAACAGAAGAAGCATTTTGCATGATAAACAACGATTCGTGTGCATGCCTAAGGCGATCCATCTTTAAAAATATCAATGAAAGTCAATATTCACCATAAAAAAGGCAATGTAGAAGGTCCGGAAACAAGTACAAGTGGCAAGAGATGAGGCAAGAGGGATGCAAATGTTGCAATCGCGGTGACAGACACATGCAAGGAACCACCACTGACTCGCAACCAAACAACCTACCATGGTGGTTATGAAGACAGTGTCACTACCAAGTATTAGAAACAACATTGTCCATGAGCGGCATGCTCGAGTGGCGCATAAACAAACCAAAATGGGGTTCGTAAAGAAGTAAGATGAAAAATGGGGAAAAGTCGGGCTATCTCTATTAAGCTAAAATGTAATTTTATATGCCTAATCTGAATGCAAGATTGCAGTAAATGAATAATAAATTAAGTACATTAATACACTCAAGCAAACTAAGCAATAAATAATGAAACCCTAATTGCGAGGAGAGGGTAAAAAGACTTAGTTGATTCGCAGAGTTCGGAGAATGCACAAAGTTGAAGAATAGGAAAATGCAAAGCACTGACCATCGCACTGGAGCTCTAAAAATGTAGAACCGGAGAGGAACAGATGGATGGGGGGCGCACAGGAGAGGGACACGGTGCATGCGGTCACCCCGGACTTATTTCTGGGCGCTGGGACTATGGAAATGCTCAAAAAACCTCCTCTGAGGTGTCACAAGGTGTTCACCTTTAGTCACCTTTGATCGCTCCGAAGGTCACACCAAGATCACCAAGGTCGCTGTAAACCTGCAATAAAGTATGAACCTATAAAACCCTCAAATAGACATCAAATCCTAAAAAAGAAAGATGCAAAATGAGGGGTCGATTGTCCTCAATTGTCATAATGGTGAACTTACAACTGAGCGTTGCACTACATCTCAGACCCAATGTAGTTTTGTGTGTGTACGAAATTGTGCCCTAGGTTGCTCTTGTGTCAATCGCACTTGGATAACGAGCAAGTAGCTAGATGTAGAATGTAATAAATGTGTGCATGGAATAGAATGAACTTCCCTCCTATGAAGTGTGATGCGAAAACTAGCCCTTGTGTCCCTTGTGATGGAGCTAGATGGATGCAATGGAGCTCTTAGATGCCTTGATGGATGCAACCTTAGGTGGTGATAGCTAATGCTTAGTGTTTGGTCCTTTATTATGATCACATAACTTTATATTTATATGATTCCCTTGCTTGAATTTTGTAATTAACCCCGAAAATGTTGACTACCAAAAAGATAAGATGATCAAATGGCTAAAAAGGACCCAAAAAGTGTGATTAAAGTACAAAGAGGACAAGGGCTCTCGGAGCGGGCGAGGATGCCTCGCCGGCGTCTGGATGGGCGCTAGTGTCCAGGATGAAAAATGTCAAAGAGTAAAAAGGAAGACTAAATAGGTAAGGATAAAAGACTAAAAGTAGCAAAGAAAAAAAAAAAAAGGTAGCCAAAAACATGGGTTAATTAGTATTTTTCTTACTTAGGAATCATATGAATAGTAGTATATAATCAAGACTAGATAATTACCCAAAGTGTGTGATTTTGTGTCTACATTTGCCCCACTTTATGTTGGTGAGTGGAAAGCTCAGTAACATAAAGTAGATAGAGATGCGTACCTAATAACCATGTAGATCGATGATGAAAGTGTGTCAAGGACTAGAAAAAGCATGTAGCAAAAAAATGTGAAACGTGGATGCTAAGGAAGAGAAAGTGCAAAAAATAATGATGAAAATGAACCTAGGGCAGAACGCATGTGTAGATGTTGTGATGTACATGTTGTTGATATCGATGTTGTTGTTGTTGTGATGATGTTAACTACCGCTTCCCATACGCATAGACCTACAAAAGAAGCCGAACAAGTAGTCAAATACACATGTATATGTGTAAAAAGCATGTAAAGGAGTATGTAAAATGAAAATGTGAAAAAGGAACATGTGTACCTGATCCGTGATGAGGAAAAGAGTGTAGAAAGAATCATGTAGATGATGTCAATGCCCGATGTTTTTCGAAGATCTCACGCCAATGAAATGGAAGAAGTGTAGGGAGAATAGTCTGGTGTCATCATCCAATCCTTTAATTGCTTCCCGCAATGTAAAACACCACTGCAAATGGTGTGTATAAACACATGTGCTAAAGATTGTTTTCCTTGTAAAAATTGTTACATGTAAATGCCTAGCGCTAAAGGACTCTCTGCCCTGTCAAAAGCCTCTGTGACATGCCGAAAAATGTGTAATTGCCCCTTGTTATTGGGGTTCGGGAATTTCGGTGTGCTAAGGACCCAAGTCTAATTCTAAGCCCTATCCAAAACTGAAAATTGTGTTGTATCGGTACCGTGTTATGATGTGTATAACATTATATGGGGTGACTGATTCACCCAAATGATGCCCCCCTCGTTTGGGGTGCATGTGATGTCACTGAAGGAGTATACGACCCAAAAGAGGACCGACCAGCTGTGTTGAAATTGTGCCCTATAGGGGGAAGGGAATGTGCTTGGTATAAACCAAGGCACACACAAACAAATGGCTAGGAGACAAGTGTTAGTACAAGCAAAGAAAAACATGCATGTATAAGACAAAATGTAAGCTAAGCAGACAATGTGTAAGCTAAGACACAAGTAAACATGCAAGAAGACAATGTAGACACAATGAAAAGTGGGTTGCAAACATGGGACATCACTCATGATGTCATAAGACAATCAAGGCCATAATGGTCACAAGTAATTAGAGAACAAGAAAGACATAGCGTAAAGCCCGCAAACAAATGACAAAAAAAAGGCAAATAGTGTCAATCAATGTAATGCATAACCATGGAAGCAAATAGCCATGTATAACAAATGTTGCACATAAAGCACTCGTTAGCACATTAGAAAGATAAAAAGTATGTCAAAGCATGTATAATCTGAGAAAATAGTGTTCTATGAAACAAAATGAAACAATAACACCTGTAATGTATGAAAGTAGATGCCCCTAGGAGCCATTGTGGGATTGGTACTACGTATTGCACCAAGCATCCATGATGCATGTAATAGATCTATTGAATTTGTGATCACAACTAGAAAGCAAGTGAACGTGCATGTGTGTATGATAAAGATAATGACATACAATATATCTATCTAGCATGTGTAATAAGATGAACATGTAACAAGTAAATGTAAGCAAGAGTAAATGCAACCAAGATATGTAGTATGTTGTGGATGAGGTGGAATGGAATGCAAAGTGAATGATAGGAGCAACATGCCCCCCGAGTGGATGTGTATGTATGCAATGAGGTTCATTTATTTATGCCCCCTTAGTAGTCAAGAATGAACTATAAACAAGAGTGCGTCATCGAGAAATGGTTTGAATAAAGCATGGAGTGTTGATTATAGAATGATGATGTGTAGATGATATTGAATGTGACATATGGATGAATATGAATTTGCCTGATATAGCCTAAAGTGTATATCACGAGGTGCGTGAGTAGGATGTCAGAAAGTGTGATGATGTAGCATAAAGTGTATATCACAAGATGAATGAATAGGAAAGCTAGAAAGGGGTGATGATTTAGCATAAAGTGTATATCACGATATGTGTGAAGAAGGAACTAGCTAGGAATGTCACATGGTAAGAGGATTGAATGATTGAACGTGTGAGTTTGATGAGGTCCATTTGATATGTATACCCTCAGCAATCGAGTATGGACCGTGGAACTAGAGTGCGTCATAGGGTAATGACCGCAACGTGTATAAGTAGATGCGAAGAGAGTTGAGTGAGAATGTGTATAGTGGATAAGACATAAAGTGTATAGTAGATGCTATGAGAGAAAGACGTGTGAATTTTGCATGATGTGTGAATAATGTGACGCATAGTGTGTGGTGTAGCGTGCAAAGAATGTGTGGGGTTCATGTATATAGGATGCCCTTAACACTCAAGCGTGAACAAAAACACAAGAGTGTGTCATCGGGTAGTGAGGTGAAAAAAGTCACCTACCAGAGATTAAGGGGTCGTGGAGCGGTGGAAGTAACATTAGGACCATGCAATGGTGGTAGAGTTTGAAATGTGTCATGATCATCGGTAGAAGGAGTAGTTGCTTTTACAAAATTGATTGGTTGTTATAGTGGTGATTAAGGAGGGACCTTGCACATTGGTGGCTCATTTGATAACATCATGGAAGACCTGAGTGGAGGCAAGGATAAATTGAGCTTTAGAGGAGATGGTTTAGATTGACTTGGTAATATTATAGATGACTTAGCAGGAGGAGGTGATGGAGAATGAACCTTGAGAGATGATTGCTTAGTTTGACTTGGTAATGTCATAGATAACTTGAGTGGAGGAGTGATATCATCCTTAAGAGGAGGTTGACTAGATTGAATAAGTGGCATTTGGTGGTTGAAAGGTGCCTTATAAGTGATATCATGATGCTCATTAAACACAGAGTAGATTTAGGAGCCCATTGAGATGTAAAAGTTTTAGATGGGCATGCATATATGTTGTGCATCGAATGAGATAAAGCCTTGACTCTCAAGATGATTGATTCTTTGTCATAAAGCATAGCAGTTATCATTATGTCCATTGATTCAATGATAATTGCAATATGGATGACCCTGATATTTTGCAAGATGATAAGGAGGATAGCCATGAGTAGATGGTAAAGTTATCAATTGATGACTAAGGAGCTCAATAAGAATATCATTTTGCTTAGCATTGTGATTAAACACAAAAGGATCCAGTAATGGCAAGACTTGAGGCTTATTATTATAAGCACATGTAGAAGACCTAGAACAGAGATGAGATATAGAAGAAGAACAAACATGAGCCTGAGAAACATCCTTAAGTTGTTGGATTTCAGATTGTAGATATGTTACAATGGATTCCATAGCCTAAAATTTTTCATGAAATAAAGAATGTACAGCTTGAATTGAGTCCAACATGGATTGGTTAGATGGAGGATCACGAAGACTAGGGTCGTCAAATAGACGATCTAAAATAGCACTCACTTGATGCGGTTGGGTGCTAATGTCTAGGATGACAAATGTCAAAGAGTAAAAATGCAAATTGAACAGTAAGGATACAAGACTAAAAGTAGAACAAAAATCAAAGAAAGGTGGTCGAAGACATGGGTTAATTAGTACTTTTACATAGGAATCATATGAATAGTAGTATATAATCAAGACTAGATAATTGCCCAAAGTGTGTGATTTTGTGTCTACAATCTCATGGCTTATCGAATGCTGCTAATAAAATCAAAATGTATCGATCGTTTGATTGTACCTACATGGAAATGAAACCTTCTGAATGTGTAAGCCTACGTGGATTTAAGAGGGTTTATAATAGTTACCAGGTGATAAAGCCCAAGAGTTCATTTCAGCTTCTATAGATCTAATTTTTATAGCTGGACAACAAGAAACTAATAAATATGTTTCCTTTGACTGCAATATCTAACATATTAATTTTCTTATTGGTATTGGACTAACCGAATTTATGCATTGTAGAACCCCACCTAATGCTTGCCCTTCATCCACTACCATGAGCGATCTTTATACCCAATGAAGGCGTTGAAAATGGAGATATCAATCATGACACGTCGATGAATTTCTACCTCTACAATGAATGACACCCAACTACAATCGGCCAATGTTAAATGCAAACATCAGTCAATAAAAAGAGGTATAGACTACAAGTAAATGAGCATGATATAGCCAACCTACTACAAACAGTGCATTCTTCAATAGTGAATGTGTGAAAAGACTTGCATGCCCATTTTTCCATCCACAGAGTGCAGTAAACTCCTCCACAAAACAACAAAACATGCACAAGATACGAGGGAATTATGACCCCACCATTTCCATGGTCTTGCATTCACATGGAAGGCTTTGGTGTCGTTGATCCAAACAAGTGCAAGTCGCCCTCCCACAATAAGGAACACCTATCGGCGTTAAATATAGGGAGTTGGAGAAAACAAATATGGGAATTAAATAATTACATGTCCCACATCTATTCCACGGCTCGGATTGTTCCCACCCAAAAAATATTTGTTAGTTTTGATATAATTTATCATCTCAATTTCACTTGCAATTCACCCTTCAAAAATAAAAAATAAAATATAGGTAAAATCTACTTCAATGTTATCTTCTTGTCACACTTTGCACCCACTTTTCAGTTGTAAGCTCTATAAATTGCAAGTAAACAAGCGATAATTGAACCGCTCCAGCAATTGGTCATATGAGTGTTTGCGGGAATGGTGTGGTGACGAATGACTCTAGGTCAATTCTTAGACACGATTTTTTGTTAGTATGTGTGATACATTTTTGAGCTATAAGCTTTTATTTTAGGTGTTTGTATAGTCAAAGTCTCCGAGCATCATAGCTCAACTTGAGCCTCAAGTAAAGCTGTTCAATGCAAATGCCCATTCATTTTACTACATGGGTTCACTTGTTTGGTGATTCCTTTTAGGTTTTTCTCGTATTTTTTTCCAAATTTCAATTCAAAGTGTATTTTTGTGGGAAATGAGGAACGAGAATTAATTGATTTAGGACAGATGTGAAATTAGGGTGTCTACATTTACCCCTCTTTGGAAGGGTACTATGAAAGTAGTGTTCTTTCAAAGAAAGTAGACAGTATGGGGAAGAATTCAACATACTTTTTTAAGAGCAAATGGTAGAGCAATGTTTGATGGAGAGAAGAAAGTGGTGAGTGATGGATATCATAGTATCCTCGAAGACAAAAATTTCATGAGAAGATGTGATTATGGATAGATGTGATGATGCCCCCTCGAGAGGACCGAGCGAGAATGGAATATACGACAGAACTCTCGAAAAAAGAATAGAAATGAATCATGCGGAGAAGAGGATGATAATGGAGGAAGAAGAGACTGGAATGACCACATGATGCAAATGGAGAAAGGATTCAATCGGCCTTGAATTCTAGGTGTGAGGGTGTGTGGGAAAGAGAAAAGGGAATGGATAGGATTGGGGGTTGATTATGAGAAGAGTAAGGGAGATAGGGGAGGGGAAAAAAGGAATGAAAGAGGTAGAAATAAGAGAGAGGGATGATAGGGGAAGAAGGGAATGATGAAGGACAAACAAGACAAAAACAAGAAAATGACAGAGGAGAGGGTGAAGGGATGAAATAGAGATGTGCAAAATGAAGGAAGCAACAAAGATAGTAAAGAGGGATGCATGAAAGTGAAATAAATGATAGAGCTGAGAAAAGTAAGAAACGGAAAGGATAAATAAGAAGGAGAAAACGAGGTGGGAGTAGGGGGTGAAATGGATGAAAATGGAAAGAGGATGAAAGAAGAAGTAGAACGGAGAAAAAAAGAAACTATGAGGGGCGAGGAAAGTGTGAAAAAGAAAAGAGAAAAGAAGAGAAATAGATACATAATGAACAAAAAGGTAGGGGTGGTAGAGAAAAGGAGAAGTGGTCAAAAGAAACGTGAAAATTAGGGGAGAGGAAAGGAAGATAGAGTGAATACAGGGAGAAGATTGAAGGAATCGTGTCATTGTGAGGAAGACCAAGGCAAAGAATATGGAGCAGACCGTATGGAGATGCATGTGGAGGGTGGTATGATAAAAAGACAGACAATGCTGAAGAGCCAAGTTATCGATGGGGAAGTAAGGAGGAAACGTGATGGAAAAAAGGGGAAGAAGATGATACGGGGAAGGAAATAAGATGAGGGTGGGAGAAAGAAGAGGATAACAAAGAAAATGATGTAGAAGGAAGAGAATACAAAAAGGGGGTAATAAGTGGAAAGGGAACAATATAAGGAATGTTCAGAGAAGAAAGAGGGGAGGAATGACATCGATTGGAAAAGATGTGGAGATGCATGAAATGAGGATACTAGGATGACAAGAAAATAGAAAAATGATGTATGATGAAGACAATAAAGATATTGAAGAGGGCGAAGAGAAGATGGAGAGATGGGTAAGAAGCGACAAGAAAGGGTGGGATTGAGGGAAAAGAATAGGAGAGAAAAGAGAATGGGGGATAGAAGAGGCAATGTCAATGAGGGGACGTTAGGGAAATCCCCTTACAATGAGCGGTGGGGAAGGGTGAGAGAAAAAATGAAGGAAAGGAGAAAGCTAATGAGGATTGGAAAGGGTAAGGCCAACAAAGGGATGTTATTGGGCGGTGGGCTTAGAGGAGGGATGGAATGAAGGGAAACTCTAGAAGGTTCAAGGGAGTGAATGAGGTCATGCGGAATGAGGATTGATGATTTTTAGGGAAAGCCCATTTACAATTATTAGCGTGGGAATAGAAGATGATGATGAAAGAATGATAGAGGAATGTTAACAATAATGGCGAATGTGTGTGTGGGTAGAAATGTGGGGGAATTTGAGAAGATGAAGTGGAAAGAGTAAATAAAATGGGAGGGATGAATTGGGACTAGGTGAAAGCGAGGAGAGGATGCGGGTGATGAGGATGAACGAGGTGAGGATGAAGAACCAAGACATGAAAAGAATGGGAAGAAACGATATGAAGGATGATGGATCAAGAAGGGGAAAATGGGGGAAAATAACGTGATTGTAGGCAGAAGAGATTAGATGTATGTTGTAAGAGGATATGTGGAGAAAGGATAATAGTAGCGAAAAAAGTGGGTAGTAGGAGATACCAGGTGGAAGAATTGATCAACAAATTGAATGAAGAATGAGGCAGGGAGAAGTTCACGATGACAAATTAAGTGTAGTGAGGACCCGACATAAGATTGTCATGTGATGGAAGTGGTTAAGTAAGATTTCTAAGCGAGTGAAACTGGAGATGACAAGTGGTCAAGCGAGAAGTGGTGTTTGCGAGAATCGAAAAGGAGGTGAAAGGATGTGATAATGGGGAATGCTGAGAAAAAGTGAAGGGTGAAGGGTGTGTAGTGATGGGGAAAGGCAAGGAGATAGATCATCCTTAAGAGGGACTCTTAAGTGAGATTGCCATGCCGGGTGAGTGGTTAAGTAAGATTGCCAAGCAGAGGAGGGTGATAGTGGTGGTAAAAAGATGTGATGATGGGGAATGAAGAGGAAATATGGATGGTGAGATTGTAGAGTGATGGGCGAGTGTAAGATGACATGTCATGCTTAAGAGAATCTCTTAAGTAAGATCGCCATGCTTTGCCGGAGAGGTTTTGTAAGATCACCTAACCGACAGGATGATATGCAAGGAGAAAGACAAAATGATATTGGGGACAGGGGTGGAATGGTAGGTTGAAGATGATGATCACGACGAGAGGTGGGAGAAATAAGATGGGAGAAATATGATGGGATGGGGGAAGGCCATAGGGTAGATCAACCTTAAGTGGAAGTCTTAAGTAAGATTGCCATGCGGCTGGAATGGTTAAGTAAGATCGCCAAGCTAAAGAAGAAGAAGGATGATGATAGAGTTGGTGGGAATAGGGTATGACAAAATGGACTGAAGGGGAACCCTCAAGTGAATTTTCCATACTACGAGAGCGTGTAAGTAGGATGACTAGGCATAAGATGGATTTGGGGAAGGATGAGAAAAGAGTGAGTGAGGTATACCTGAGTGGTATATGATATGAGATGAGGTGATAACAAGAAAGAAAGGAAACAAATGAGAGTAACATGAATGGAGGAAGGAATATATGTAGTGGAGGGCAGAGAGTGTGAGGGGAATCCTTAATTGGGATGCATGTGTGGTGAGAGTAATGATTCGAGAATGAGAAACAAAAGAGGTGGAATGGGAAGATGTGTTTTGTGGTGATTGTTGTTTGATGAGATGGGAGGTGGTGAAGAAGTTTCTACAAATGGGAAGATCTTAGGGAGAGAGTAAACCTCACTACGCGGATTCCATATAGAAGGGGTCATTAAGTAAGATTGTCAAGCGGGAAGCAAAAGGGTGAAAGGAAAGAATACAAATGGGTGAGAGGGGATAGGAATGGTGAGAAGGGTAATATGAGGATAAGTGGCAGAGGAGTAAAAATGAGGAGCGAGGATGAATGGATCAAATACATGGTGAGCATGGTGGGGAGGAAGAGTCATGGATAGTGAATTCTACTTGAAAAAGATCGTCAAGTAGGATTCGCAAACTACAACAGTGATCAAGTAGGATTCCCAAACTAGGGAATGTATTAGTATGGGTGAATGGATGGGATGCAAAGTAAGATGTTGATCATGCAGGAAGATACTCATGTGACAAAAGCATCTTAATTTTAATATAGCACATAACAGGATGCATTGTGATATAAAAGATCGGGATGACTAGATCAATATGTGTGATAAAGCATAGACAGGGGACCATCAAAAAGGTTTGATGCCCCAATACGATATGCAAATGGAAGAGAGCATAGACAGAGGCCATCAAGAAAGTATGATGCCCCAGTATGACATGTAATTAGATAACATAAGAATATTAGAGAGAACACTAGGATACATAAAATCAAGATGCCCCCTGTAATATATCAAGATACAAGAAAGTAATTAATAATTTATAACTAATAATGCAACACAAGAACCAATAAACATATCCCTAACGTGTTCCACAGTGAGGATTGATCGAATGTGCCCCCAAGCAGGGGTACAAGGACATAGTAAAATATTGGGTCATTGTCCTCAAACAAGGAAGCAATGAGAGCTGGATTTGCCCCAAGCGAGGATTCACGCAAGGAGAAGTGGTTTGAATTTGGTAGTCATAAGGTGATTGGATCATTCGTTGGGGATAATAGTTCAAAGGTTGAATTGTGTTGGTTATTTTAGATTTTTTATAATTTTGTGGAGTTTACAATATTTTTATTTTTGTGTATTATATATATATATATATATTTTCTAATGTTTTTGGATTTTTGATGATTTTTTTCTAATGTTTTTGGATTTTTGATTTTTACATTGTTTTTAGATTTTTGACGATTTTCAAATGTTTTTGGATTTTTGACGATTCTTGCTAATGTTTTTGGATTTTTGACGATTTTCAAATGTTTTTGGATTTTTGACGATTCTTGCTAATGTTTTTAGATTTTTGATGATTTTCAAATGTTTTTGGATTTTTGACAAGTGTTTCTAATGTTTTTAGATTTTTGATTTTTACACTGTTTTTGGATTTTTGACGATTTTTGGAGTTGTTTTTAGATTTTTACAATGTTATTGGCAATTTATGGACCAAAGTGCAAACTTATTTTTGAGAGACGATAAACCAAGATATTATCCGTATGTACCGTGTTCCGTGTGGTAACTTATGCTCAGAATAACACAAATTCTCTTTCCATTGGCAGGATATGGTGGTGATGATATGATGAAAAGAAGTCCAGCTCCATTCTTGACTCCACACAACTAGTAAGATGCGTGGGCTCATCACCGAGAATCAAGAAGGACGTAGGAGGTAGATAATGAATATAGAGACAAATGCTAACAACAATCCCTTTGGGAAATTGTGACTCCATTCTTCATAATGGTACTGAACTAGTTTCAAAAATGGCTTTCACTTTATGAGTCACGTGCTAGACTTAGACGCTTATGTGGCCCACTCTGATTGGTAAGATATGAGGTGAAGGGATAGTTCTCTCTTCACTTAGGCATTTAAATTACTTCTTTGGGGATTTTATAATTTGTAAGCACCGTAAGATTTTGTATTTTTGAAATGACTCCCTATGCCTTGCCCCATGCTACTTAGTGAGAAGCGGGCTCATCACCAAAGGCAAAACATAGGCGATTGAATTCCCTTTTTGTCTTTTTTTTTGTTTTTGTTTTGTTTTGTTTCTTTTTTTTTAATGTTTTGCAATATTTTTATGCTTTTATGAGAATGACCCTCTACGCTTTGCCCATGCCATTTTTAAGAGGGAAGGGTTTATCACCGAAGACAAGGCGTAACGAGTAAGGGCACCTTCCTCCATTCCCGCCTCACACTACCAGAAGAAGTGTGGGCTCAACACCAAAGACTATGAAGGACGAAAGATGTGATAATGAATTATTCATAAGTTATTGAATTGATGGATTTTTACAATAGCGCTTTATATTTAGGAAGGAACGCTGCCCAATCTCAAATTTCCCACACACGACTAGTAGGGCGAGGGTTCCACACCGAAGACTAAGATTGACTGACTAAATGAACTCGGTAACGAAGTTTAGAGCTTTGTTATGAAACAAAGAATGTCTTCAAGGGAATATATTACCATCAGTAAGCTTCTAGGTATGACCATAGATGAAAGTGACTGAAAATGGAAGATAT